>JALDNG010000024.1:7257500-7600000 GCA_024349245.1 Neodontobutis hainanensis
ACATTTTAGATGTGGTTTTACAAAGTAGTGTTAAATAATAACACAACGGTAAACCAACAAACACACTGATGGCTTAACTTAGCTCTTAAACTTGTGCACATACTCATACACCAACCCATACACACAGCTGCAGTGCTTCTGGCTTGGTGGCTGAGGCTTTGTGGGTAAGAGGAGCTCTTTACTGCAGCAGTGGCTTTCTACCCTCCCACCATCCTCCACCCTCTTCGTCTGTCTCGCACTTTCTTTCTTCTTCCTCCCTTACTTTGCGTGCTTTATATTGTCTTTGCATCTGCAAAACAATCATTCCATTTCACCCCATTGCACACACCCAACTTTAGTGCCACTGTCCAAACCTGTTTTCCTTTTCAAACTTTCTAAACCTCAATCTAGAAGCATGAAGAGTGAAAGTCTTACATTTAGTCTTCACCCACACTGCCATGGAAAAGCAAAGTGCACCTTCAGATTTGGTCAAAATCGAAAACAGGCTTAAGGTCTGTTTGATTTTTTTTGACACAGTTTCACTTGTGTCACTTGGTGAGTACAAATCTGATGCTAATACTATAGCAGAGGTGTAACCACAGACCGAAATGTTCCAACTGACAACATATTACAATTTAAAACATAGATATTTTACTTTGTGTTTGAATTAGCCTCAAATTTCTCTGAACTGTCACATACCTACCACTCTTTTGATCATCCTGACAGGGATATTTCTCTACGTTTTGCTGCAGTTTTTTCAGGACAAGCAAAAGTAAAATTATGTCAGCTCTGGTGACCACTAATTTGGTAATTTATCTCAGTTTAACTGTTAACACAGACACTAAAATACTGCTGATCTTCGTAATGCATCAGCAGAACACACTAGACTTCACACAGTGCATGACCTGTATCCGTTTAAGCACTACTTCATGCTTAAACAAACAAGTGTTGAGTGTAAGAGTAAGCTATCACTCACACTGGCAACTTTTAATAATACAATATTTTTGGCCTTTTATCTTGTCTCGAAATGTAGGGTTTTATGTTTTCAGCTGTCAGCAATACTAGAATTAGAACCACAAAGCTCCAGGATATTCCAACCATTGTCACTGTATAATCTGGAGCTGAACCTTATTTTTAGGTTTGTCTATTGTCCAAACATAGGTCTGTAGTGTTCCGCTCCAACCTTTGGAAAACCAACTACACTGAAAGAACCAAAAGCCGAGATATAGTAAGGTACGGTATGCTTTTTTGGGCTGCTTTGAACACCTTTTGACAATGCAAACTTGGTTATATACAGTACGTTCTGCTTGAGTTGACACATGGCTTATGTGACACTGTATATGACAAGCACTGACTGAAGCCAGAATGTTTTATGTAAAGTAGTGCTATACTTACCACAGACTTGCCAAGGCCTGGGGGAAAAGGTGGGCCCTCTATATTTATGGAGAAATAATCAATGATGATCTTGGGATTCCTTAGTGATCACAATATTATTTCTTTAAATGAGCAGGTAAGGATTACACACAGACTCAGAGCAGTGCGGAGAAAACCTTTTTGTGAACGGTCTCTGTGTTACTCTTTTTCCAAGAAATATCATCTCTGTTGTTAGTCTTTTTTGTTCTAGCTCTAAAATTGTGATAAATGCTCATTCTGATAAGTTTAGAGCCGGTAAATTAGCTTTGGTCTCTGCGCTGTAATGGGTGAACTGTAAAATTACATTAATACATTTACACTGTGGAAATAAGGCGGAAACAAAATCAGTATGTGTTTGAAAGTACCAGTTCTGGCCCCCCCAGCCCTGAGGCCCAGGACCACAGAACCACAGTAATGGTTGCCCCGACTGTAGGCAGGCCAGCCTACCATAACTGTACAAGGACAGTATGAGCTTAGTGGTTGGGATATTTGGGATAAGCCTCTGCAAACCAGAGAGGCGCACAGACAGAAAAATCAATAACTTTACCCTTTAATGTTTTTCTCAGTTTTGCCAGACTTATGTATTATTTTACTTTGTAGATCAAATAACGAGACACATATTTTTAATATAGTTGTAGAAGAAACTATCCAGTGTTAGTACAAGACATCTGGGCTTCAGAATGGGTTGTCCATTACCCCCCATTTATTACCTTCCAACACGGTTTGTGTTTTTCTACTGTACATGCAGCTGTCCATTTCCCAACACATACCCTCATGCCCCAATAGCCCCAATCCCTCCCCCTTCTCTGTTTTTCTTTGGCTTTAACCCCCCCAAGACCCACTCAACCATGGTGCTATTGTCTGCACAACACTCTTTATTATTCTCCCTCTACAATGTGCACCACCTCCCGTTGTCATGCACTGCTTGCATTTATCCTCATCACTTCCCTGCTGCCCCTCGACACACACACTGTCCACACTACAAAACCAGCGCACATCCACAGACACACTGAGCGTCCTGTTCCGCTACACGCCTCTTCTCGGGCTACTAGTTACACTGTTCATGCACTCAGGTGGCCATGTATCCCTCCGCTGTTCCATTCTTATCTCCCAATAGACTTTTTCTACCTTTATGCATCTGTCTTCCACTTTACCCCTGACCACCTCTTTCACCTCTTCTACTATCCTACCCCCAGTCTTTACCTTACATCCCAACAAAATGTACAATAATATCTTTATCCCTAGTACTCCATTCAACTTTAATGTGACAATTCACAAAGGAACAGCCTTTTGAAATTGTATTAATTTATTCATTCATCTTACACACACACACACACACACACACACACACACACACACACACACACACACACACACACACACACACACACACACACACACACACACACACCTTACCTTTTACTTTCACTTCATGTTTTTCTTGAGACCCACAATAATAAACTGATGTTGAGTTTGCCTTAGGTAATTAGCCACCTTTATTGAATTCTAGAGTAGACAAATAATTTCCTTAAAGCACAATAATTATAATAACTTTTTTCCAATTGATTTTCCTGTGTGTTATTCCCACTGTGAATTTAGAACATTTGCATTGACTTCCTCTGTAAACTTACAACAATACATATGCATATATCTTTATAATCAAGGT
The DNA here is from genome assembly GCA_024349245.1 of Neodontobutis hainanensis. Taxonomy (NCBI): domain Eukaryota; kingdom Metazoa; phylum Chordata; class Actinopteri; order Gobiiformes; family Odontobutidae; genus Neodontobutis; species Neodontobutis hainanensis. Next base: position 7,260,559 of record JALDNG010000024.1, read on the forward strand.
TAAAGGTAGGCACAAATCTATGAACGGTTACTTACTTTTGTAGACTTGTGATGCATAAACCACAATACATTTAAGTCACTCATACTCATAGCTAAAGTCTGGTGTACATATGTTTAAATAGGCATGCATTTGAAAACATGAAAAGTAGCAGTGGAATGTCACTGAAATGCTTTTTCTTCCCCCCTTGTATTTGAAAAAATCATCTGGTACAAAGCAAGACCTTAAGACATCAACAAGGCTTTATTATCAAGGATTCTAATAAATGAGAACGTTCAGCTTATACCAAATGTTTTGGCCAATCACATGCTCACAGAATGAACTCTTAAGTTAGGGACGACCCATTGGTTGGTGTATACTGCTTGTCAACATTCAATCAATGGCTGCCGTAAATGGAGAAAATGGCTATTCCAGCGCTAGAACACACCAAAAGAGTGCAAAAAAAAAAACAAACAGAGAAAATAGAAGCAAAGTGAAACGTAGATAAATATTGTCAGTCCATTTATGCAGTGTTGGATGAGTAAATTATAGCTGGATGTCACGTCTTAGTATTTTGTGGTGGCAATTGATTAGTCCAGCTTTACCACAGTGGGTTTACCTTGTTTCATCAGTTACTATGAGACAGAATTTTACAAACTTTGAAACTGCAAATTGACTTCCTTTACTTTTAATTGGAAAACATGCTCCCTATATATCAGCACTGTCTATTTCATTTATTCTATCTCAAGACTCCTACTTTAATAAAGCTCTCTTTATTCTGTGGCATCTAGTTTCCCCTATTGCCCCTCTTTGTATTCCCTTTGTCTCCTCCCTGCCTCCTCCTCCGCCTGCCACCACCACCACCCACCACCCCTCTACAGCTCTTCCACCAGACACCAGCCTCCTTTACCTCTGCAAATGCTGCATTATTAATTGAGCTGCATTGACCATACAAAGAAAACCCTCTCCCGCTCAGAAACACAGCCAGTCACATCTCAGCCCAGAGCACACACCAGTGTTCATACACACACACACTGTACGCCTGTGGACTTTCTCAGAAGGTGTCATTATTGTTGTTGTTTTGTATCTAACATGCATATATTCTATTTGATCCGGGCATACATGTTAAGTAAAGCCTGAGGCGACACCCCTATGATTCTGTGCTATTACCCTAGTGAGGATCACAGCTGGGTTCCCTTGTGCGCGTCACAATGTGGGACTGTCTGCATCCATTGTTTGAAGTCTTTCCTTGAAATGTGTGCAAGTATGTGCGCGCTGTTTGTCTTTGTCCCTATCTTTGTTTATCTTTATGGCAGAGTGTTAGTTATACTCCTAATAAAAATGACCAGGAGCAATTCTTTGCCATCAATAATTATAGTTACAGATTAGTCTATAAATGCATGAATTATGCTGCTGACACGTACCAAGCAAACAATGAAAACAAACTACTTTTATTGATTTGCTTGGATTTGAATATGTAACAGGTTTATATGGGGAGACACAGTTGCATATTGTATTGAGTAGAAAGTGCAATTTACCATTCTTTAATTTCAAACCTTATACTTTATTTACCTGAGTGCTTTGTGATATGGAGCTAGTCGATTTTCATGGTCTGTTAGCCAAACAAACAACAAATAATGCAACAGAAACAAGGCGTTAAAGCGTATTATCCTCATTGGTCATGGCTGTATTCTTTAGTCTCTGATTTGATACGGAGATATTGCTCAAGTGCTTTAATTGCTTGAAGGGCTTAATGTAAGTGTCTTTTCACCACAGGGGACTTTGTGTGTTCTTACAGAGTATTCCCAAAGTTCAGCCCCAGACTTTTTTTTTGACCAAGAAGTAAAGAAACAACACAGCCCAGAAACACAAAGTATGATTTTTTACAGCAATTTATTTCCTGTCATGCAGATACTGACACACATTGCACACTTTTACATTTATGCAAAACCACAACCAGCTACAATGAGGCTGATACAAAGCACACCGAGCCAATGTAAATTAAGAAACCGCGCAGTGACAACATTGTGCACTACGTGACTGACAGATGAGTTTGACAGGGCCATCTAATGTCCTCACTCTCACCCCGCTCCTCCCTTGCCGCTTGCCTTCACCCCTTAGAGTGATAGAGCACTCCCTTTAATATAAATCAGTGGAATCACACCACGTCAGGAGTCTAAGTCTCCCTGTAGTCTCATCAATCTCCAGCACAGTTGGCCCAGCGCTCTGTCTGTTTTGCACTGTCTCCACACACTGCCTTCTTGTTTTCTGCCTCAGCCTTCTCTGGCCACCAACAGAACAGCTGTTATAGGAGACTTAAAGTCAACCATATCCACACTTTTCTACTACTGGTAAAATAAGATATGAACTTCACAGCATCACAAGAATGATATAGTCTAATCTTAGTGGTGTCTTGCATTCATTTATTCATTCATTCTTTAAATCATTAATTTACCCATTTTGAGGTTGTATTATTTCATAATTTCACAAAAAGCTAAATTCAACAGAACTTTAGAACCTATTATGTTACTACATATATACATCTACATACTATTCAGAGTCTGCTCTGTGTACAGTTTTCGTGTGCAAGAAGGTTCACATGTCAGTATTTACACAAATGAACGCACTAATAGAGCAACCGCACCAGAATTAGTTTGTGTGAACACACCCTGTGTCAGCAGTCACCTCGAGTCATTGCCATTAGGGGTACAATCAATGGCCAATGTTTATTCATGTGTCTAATCCTTCTCTATCATTTTGCCTATGAACTACCAATTATGTCAATTAATTTTACACATGTGGCTACATTACTTTGTAGTAGCCACCAATACACTTTACGAGAACACAATTATAAATTTAGAGGAACTGCTGTATTCTTCGTATTGATCTTGTGAATACTGAGGTTACATTTACTTTTTGCTACAAAGTTGGCAAGGAACACACTGCAATACAATAAAGAGCCAAATAACACGATTTATTGGTTTTTAAATAGTGATGTCCTTTGCTGTTCATTGTTTGCATCTGTTTTAATACTTTCAACAAACACTATAATGCTTCTTTCTCTCACGTGGTCTTTTATCTTCATCCAATTTTCCTCATCTCCCTTTGAACACTGTTTACCCTCTGCACGCTCTCACTATCTGCTCCTCTCCTTGGCTTCTTCTACACCTCTGTTTCGCTCTTTCCTCGCCGGCTCATGACAGGGTGAGAGCGGCTGGTGATTCATGTACTGTAGATACTTTGCACACACACACACACACACACATATATTTATGTTCTGCAGACAAGGACACAAACCAGCAGGAGAGAGCCGATTGCTTTAGGCAGTTAGTTTGTTAGCTGCGCATTACCTCGCCTGCACCCTTGGAGTCATCTTACAGTGACAATATTTACACCCAGCTCAAGGTAGAACTCTAACAACTTTTACCCAACATCTAATAAATCAAGAGTTTCCAATGTATTTAACAAGACAACATGAGATCAAACCGGTCTTTGAGGTTTTATCGCATGGTCTCTCATTAAAATCATGCTTTTGATATGTACCCTTTAATATATGTTGCACGCTGGGCAAGGCTGAATAATGGTTAGGGGGCAATGTATAACTTTGGACAGCTGGGAACAATGATAAAGCACTAGTGAACATTCAGGGGGAGATATCCACAGGAGCCATAGCGTCCACCTGCAACTTTTGCCAACGAAGCAGTAAAACTGAATGCATATTGTGCCCATATTTTCTGATAACAATGTTCTTTGGTCAAGTTTTCTTTTTTGCTTGTGTAGCAATCTAAATATACATATTAGTTAGAAGCTCTTAGACTAATAGTTTCGTTTTCAGATAGAATGTGTTTGAATAATAACAGAAGCAATGATGCCGTTTGTGTTTGGTGCAGTGTCACAATGATGTAGACTGCGGGGAACCCCCAGGGATTTCAGAGAATGGATTGTGGGTAAGGTGTGGTAATTGTTGTAAACAGACTCTTTATTTTAATAATGTGGTAATGAGATACAAAGATCAACTTTGTAATGACTTTTGCATCATTATGTTGTTATTAAAGAGTTGATGAGGTATTCTTATGTCGTTCACACTTGCAAAAGTTGCTCTGTCATCGCGGGGGCCCAAGAGCATTTACATAACATATACTAAGTACACGCTGATATGATTACTGTCTATGGGGTTCATTTGTCAGAGCAGGCTATGCTGCATCGCCACCTGTACACACTGACTGATGCAGCCAGTGAATGGCAGCTTGAGTCAAGGAGGTGGGTACTACCTGCCAAGGGGCACATGTGATTGGGTCCCTCGGGCAGTCATAACAAATGTGTCGGATCTGAAAGTAAATTGGTCTTGGAGGACAGAGCAAGCCCAAGCCTAACATGCTATTATGCTAACATGCTCATCCCTGCGCCATACCTTTGCTTTGACCACCTTCACTTGCTTATTATGCAGAGTGTTTTACATATTAAGAGTAATGACAGCACAGGGGAATACTTAGTGCAATGCCATGTTGTAAAACTGGGACTTAGCACTTTTCATGCATTGATCTCGCATGCTAATTGAGTGTAAGACTAATTCAAATCCTGTCAAGGTTAGGTTAAAAATAATGTGCAGGATTTTAACATAAAGTAAAATTAATACTCACACAGTGGTCATCCTTCTTATTGCACACTTCATTTATAATAAAACTGTTTGCCATGATGCTAGCCATTGCTAAACATAAATTTGATATTTCTGTGCAATGCCAAATTATGCACAAGCAGGGTTTTTTTTTTATACTATTACTCAAGAATGTGCTAAAACTTATCCACCCAATTCAAGTGGTGAAAAACATATAGCAGCTCATGCATGTGTTTCTGTGGACCTGCTCCATATAAGTGTCACATCTACACATGGATGTAAATTTGAAATGGCATGCATTTATTTAGAGCTTTTTTCTACCCTCTTGGGCACCAAAAGTGGTTTACATCATGCTTGCATGTGTGCGGATGTGTGCGGTGATGTCATGCTCGTACATAAACAGCAAATGTATCTCCGGTCTCAGACACAAACTCCAGTCTTAACAGCTGTTAATGTGACGCAAGTATCCAAGAGTTTTTAAGAGTAAAATGTGCAGCATGACACAGATATCACACAGAGATATCAACTTTGAAACCACTCACGAGGAGGTGGTGTGTAGGATGGTGATTGTTTGTTGTCTAAGAAGTTCTACATATTTGATCTTTTAAGAGCATGTAAATCCATCTTAAAATGACGCTAGACCTGCTTCAGAGTCAGTTTTCCACCAATCAGCTCTAACTTAATGGCCATCTAATGATTTATTTAGGTTCCTATTATGCTGCCTATAACAAACACCTCTAAACCCATTAATGCGTGCTCTGGTATCTGGCATTAAGTTGTGATCTTGCTTGTAAGTCCTGGTGAGTTGTGACATGGTTCTGACTTATCTGTGTATCACATTGCACTTACGGTATGTTTTGTGTCATTATATTAGTCACAATAACAAAACTCTTTTTACCCTCTGCTGAAATTTACAGATTCATGATTAATGTGTGTTAATGGCGATGGTACTTCATTGATTCTGTATATTTAGCTAGCTTCACACTTTCTTTGACACATCACTGTGTAGGGGGTGTAAATGATGTCACCAGTTAGAGGAGAATGGATGTGTTGGAGCAGATCGTGACCCACTACCGAATCAATGAGAACTCATGACACACACACATATAGACTCAGATCTTGTGGAGACATTACAGTGACTCATCCTTTGAGTTGAAATTTCCCCAAACTCTAAAGTTTTTAACTCTAGATGAAGTCTTTGTTCTTTGTGCTTCAGTTCACTCACACGTTCCGTCATTGTCTATAGAAAACCTCAAGACACGCTTGATCCATGTAATCATTAGGGCTCCATTCCTAAGTGAGCCTAACTAGCCATCTGGCTGCAGCCCCTCTTACTATCTGTTATCGGGGAGCGAAATCTATTAATGGATCACATTTGTGCTGTAAAGCATCTTACATACTTGAAAGCACACACACTATCAATTAACTATTATATTCCGAGGCTTTACCCAGACATGTGTCAGTGTGTATTGGGCCCTTGTGAGTAGCCTAAAAAGGAACCACTGTTAGAAATTACTGCTGACTTAAATATCCCATCCTCAAATCAATGTGAAGATGTCAGTGAAAGCAATCTAACGCCAAGAACAGTTGGTTAATGTGTACAGCATATTTGATCAAATGACACAGCATACTTACAGCAGTGATTTGATATTCAGTCTGCTTTAGGGCTCCAATATTGGGCTTTGTAAAATTAGTCATGCAGCCTCTGTCTTTTATTAAGTCATTGACATATTGATTGTTAATTATCCAATGTAAAAACCACAGAATTGCTTTCAGTATGTTGATTCAGTTCAAACACACTTGAATATGTAACAACAATGTAAAATGTTTGGTTTTCAATATGTCTTTCTGTAGTCAATACCAAATGGGGCCTGATTTTATTATCTGCACAAGTTTCTGTACTTCTTTTGGGTTCAACTGTTCTCAATGCTTAATGACAGGTAACAGATCATAGACACATTGCTACACATGCATCTTAAACACTGTGGTAGCACCTTATGGTAGATGTGAGCAAACATATTTGAACACAGATGGCATTGCACTCCCCATCCCCCCTCAAAACCTTGTGCAGCCATTTACTTTTATCACAGTTGAGTGAATTATGAGACACGCTGTACTGACGATGACTTTGAAATGAGATACTAAGAAGGAAACACTTAAACTGGCTGCACTACATCAATTCAGCCTTTTTACCATTGTCGGGTGTTTTTTGTATATCTTGTGTACAAATAACATACACATATGTATAATTTTATTGGATGATGATCATTTTATTAAATTGGTCATGGATTAAAGTTTGAAACACAAATTGTGTCAAAAGATTATTCACACTTTAGTATGTTATATTAAGCTTTATTTTTCTTAACGCTACTTATATATATATATACTAATATATATATTTGATATAAATGTTTTCGTTTTCTCTGTTTTTACCATTAAGTGAATAAAATAATTGTGACAGAGGCATGAAATAGGCAAAATAGTAAAATATGCAAACCATTTTCTTGTTAAAATGTAAATTAGCCATGTGCTGTTATCGCTGCAGTTTAGCAGAGTCTTGCCCTTGCCTCATTCCGTACAGACCTTTTGAGACGTGTGTTTTTACTTCACACAAAGTGCCTTTTTTATAGAATACCAATAAACTACAAAAGAGGGCACATCTCGGCATTTTGCATGGTGTGCTCCCTCCTGCATTAATAATAAGCCGACAGAGAGGGGGATATTGGTAGGACAAATTACAACAATTTTATCTGTTTCAAAAAAGTCTAGTGACTACATACATATTTAATTCTCAGTAACCGAGTTAGACCAAATCCTTTTTATTTTTATAAAACCGTCCAAATTTTCACAAAATTTTTGCAAATTTGTAAGTGTATTGCTGCCAGGTCAGTAAAAATACATTTACTCAATATCATGCTATAAAGTGATATGTTTCAAAGATTTTACAAGATATTATAACGTTTTTAAAAGACAATGTTTCACATTATTTAAAGACACTGATTTAACCCATTTTTTTACAAGATAAATGTATTTCTTGTTATAACCATATATTTTTTTACTTTTCTTTATTTAAGTTATAATATGATAAATTTGTGTATTTTTTCTAAGTGGGAGGAGTTTTAGTAACACAGTAATGTAAGATGTCATTTTTTATGCTTTAATTTTTAAAGTATAAGACTGAAATATGTTGTTATATTTAAATTTATAAATATGCTGGAAATATTGTTGCTCTAATGACCTGGTCACTTTTTTTTTTACAATACAACTTGCTGATGTCATGTGCAAAAAAAAAACGAACATCAATAGACATTAATACAAAATATCACTTTGTTGGTTCATTGTGAAACATAATGATTTTATAAGACAATGTATCATTAGAACCAGCTTTTAAAGGCTGAAGCTGTGCACACTGTGACCTCACTTGCTTCCTTCATATTCCGACGTGTGTACAGCTGTGTGTCCTGCCTTTCTGGGTCATTTCTGTTTGCAAGGCCGTCCCAGTGGACTTTACAAACATGAGGCCTGCACCATAGACAGTAGCCAAGACAGTGACTTTTTTCTGCTTCAACACACACACACACACACACACACACACGCACACGCACACGCACACACACACACACACACACACACACACACACACACACACACACACACACGCACACGCACACGCACACACACCACACACACACACACACACACACACACACACACACACGCACACGCACACGCACACACACACAGACGCACACGCACACACACGCACACGCACACGCACACACACACACACACACACACACACACACACACACGCACACACACACACACACACACACACACACACACACACACACACACACACACACACACACACACACGCACACACACACACACACACACACACACACACACACACACACACACACACACACACACACGCACACGCACACGCACACACACACACACACACACACACACACACACACACACACACACACACACACACACACACACACACACACACACACACACATACACACACACACACACACACACACACAGAAGATCAGCTGACAGACAGACAGAGGGATGTTATTCATAAATTTCTGGGACAATGTCATCCTCAGTCTAGTTTTGAGTTCTGCTTTTCCCTTAGCTCTCGTTGTCATCCTTTCTTCAAGTTCCCTTTCCCTCACCTATTTTCATGCCCTTACAACAGATTAAAAAAATCAAAGAGAAAACACACTGTTTCCATGTATTTTCGAGATATCAAATGGAATGGATTAAGCTCGACTACAGGGTATTTAGCATATTTAGAATTCAGCTTGTCTGCTTAGTGATGCTCGTCTTGCTGGTGGCACAGTGCCCCTCTTGCCTCTTCCTCTTGTGTCTTTCTCTCCTCCCTTGTTCCTTATGGGCTTTCTTGGCCTGGAGGACCAGAAGGTGACAGATGTACACACTACCTGCTGTGCTCCCCTTTGACCTCACTTCCTCCTCCCAACATTTGAACGCTCAGTTCTGCTCAATAATAAATTCCTTAGACATTCATCTTTACGGTAGACACAAGCGTTTCAGGTTAAATGAGGTCAGAAACTCTAAGAAAAACTACACATTGTAAATGAGAATTGGTTCTCCATTGACCTACCTGGTTAAATAAAAAATACATGACAGGTTCATTGTGTGTTGTCGTCTTCTTTTTGAACAACTAATATGGTGATTCAGCAGTGGTCCTGCCATTGCACATGCTACTGCAGCTGCATTCAGTGATTTAATGTTTGATGATAAGCATGGAGACAACTAGTGGATCAGTTCTTCTGTTAAAATCTTTACTGCAAGTGTTTTCTTCCAGATGCAAGAAAAAAAGGTCAATGTAACCACAGCCCCTGTCTCCCACTCTCTATCTCCTCATTCATTCCCCTGTGCTCCTCAATCTCCTTACCCCACCATCTTCTTCCGACACGCAATATGAGACGTATTGACTTGTTCCCTGGCGCCATACACTTCCTACCGCACAAACACCCACATGTGCAGCCATTTGACAGATGCACTCTTGTACCTGCCATCCATCTTTTTTGTGTCTTTTCCGCCCGCTTTGCCTCGACGATTCAGTCTTCAAGTCCAAATGACATATACTGAAGTGTTTATGCACAAAGACAAAAAAACTTCTTTTACATAAAAAGATAAAACAAAAAACCTCTCCTCACTCCGCAGGGCGAACAAAATGACAGATGTACTTTTCCCCTGCCTCTGTCTCAGCCCCTCCACACACACACACACACACACACACACACACACACACACACACACCTACACACTCCTCCTGTTAAGGGCCTCAGCAGGTACAGTGGCATCTGTACGCCCAACCTGACTCATGGATTTTTCATGTTATGGAGCGGCACTGAGCCTCATCTCACAGTTGTAGGTAGGTACACTAAAGCTGCACAACAGGAGAGGGCCCTATGCTGCGCTCATCAACTGTAGATGCCATAAGTCTATGAGTTGAGCTTGGACTGTGTGCTACGAGAAGCCTTGAGCTCTGCCTTGTCCCCCACTACAGTGTGACTCCATTCTGTCACTACCCAAGCACAAATTAGAAGAAAAAAAACAGCAAAGGGGTTCAAGAGAAGTAGAGGGAAATTAAATGAAAATATTACCTCTTCAGAGCAGTATTAATTTACCCTCTTCAATGAAGTTCCTCTACAATGAATGCATTAGTGTGCAAGTTTCATTATAAATCCACTCTGTCTGTACATAATGTGATTTATCATTTGTCAAAAGATATTTACAAGCCATCTTACAAATTGATTTCGCTTTTAGTAAATTAACCTTGTCAAAGGTATGTGTACAAACGCAATCTCATCTCTTTTCATACACTGCTGGGATGTAGTCCACCCTATAAAAAGGCTCACAGAGAAATCAAAAATTGTTACACTAGATGTTGTTGTTGTATTGGTGGTGGAATTCTTTAAGGAATCTGTAAATGGTCAGACAAAATTGGTTTTGACAGGTCACTTTCTGAAACAATTGCAAAATACATGCTAAACAAAACTAGTTTTATTAAGCTCACATTCTTTACTCCCGTCCATGTTTTTCTTTGGTCAGCAGACAGTACCCCGGGAAAGAGACTGGGGAAGGGAATGGCATGTGTTCTGTCTGCCACTTCACATTAAATAGGAACAGACATGGGCAGTCAAACCCAGATAGCCCCAGGGAAAGAGATTGGTGCAGTGTTTTGGAGACTTTTATTAAATATAACCACAGTGCCATATAGCTGGGCCTATCTGACTGCACTTAAAATAGACCCTCCACTTGCCACTGCAGTGCTCTCACTGGAAATAGGATATTATGAGCGCATGTACCACACAAAGCATCAGTGATATTTAAATAACTACACACACAATTTGCAAACATATCTTTGATGTTAAATTCATGTGAAAAGCAAGTAAGTGGACAAGGAGGGGAGAGGTTGTTCACATACATGTTACTGACAAGAAGCATAATATGAGTAATATTTTAGATTAAATACGTTGCTTTCTATTGATTCAAATCTATCTATAAATGTCAATGCAATTGGCTTTGTCTAAAGGTTTTCTCCTCTGTATGTCACAGTCAGATCTATACTGGTTAAATGCATCGATATGCTGTGATACTGAGCTTTCCAGTAGCTGTGTTTATAAAATGCAGTTCAATGCTGTGAGTTAGAGGAGGGATTATGTCCACGATCGGATTCTGTTCATGAACAGTTTCTTTACATGTTGTACACAGGTGTGATACATGTAAAGAAATACACATATTGTTTTGTACTATGAATGAATCAATGCATAGGAAGCTTGCTTGTGCTTGCTCCTGGAGCTTCTGTTCCATTTCCACAGCAACAACAAGCAACATTGGATTTAGAAAATAATAACAATGGTTTTAGGGCAAAAGATGTAGGGTCATAGTGCCTTTCAATTAAAAACAGATTGAAACAGCACCTGCAGTGATTTTCTGCGGTGCTCCTAGAAAAGTCATACAGCCCTTGACCTCAATATGCAGCACAAGTTCATGGCTTTATCCACATTTATTTTCAGGTGGTAGCTCATGCATGAATAACATAACAAACTGATCTTTTCCGTGGAAAATATGGTGAGGTCAAGCCACTTATGAACTCTTGTGAAAGCACAAAAGCACTTGTGCTCCTCTGTAAAGCATCACTTCAACCAGAAATAAGCTAATATTGGTTAAGAGAATATAGCCAAAGGATGCAATGAAACACCCTCAATATTTTACGCACAAATATGCCATGCACATAACTCAGCCTTGTATTAAGGACTCAGCTGACAAGAACTGCACTGGTATGCTGCTGCTGTGTGTGGGTTGAAAGAAATGTGTCTCATTTCGCAGCAAGCTGACAATCACACTCACATGGGCTCATGCGCTGAAGAGACAGAGATATAGCTCTTCATTACAAACAGTACAGTAGGTGATGCACAGCGCATGCATTTAGAAAGGCACTTTGATATACGTGGCCATAGTGAGCGACTGTACGGGTGGGCCATACATCAGCTGAGAGAGAGACTTTTTTTAACGGGTCTATATAAAAGCTGACAGTAACAAGTTTGTTAGAAGTCTCAAGCTTCACTCGAGGGATGGATGACAGTAATATGTGTGTGTGTGCGTGTGTGTGTGTTTGTGTGTGTGTGCGTGTAGATGTCTAAGTATGTGTGGGAGTGACCCAGAGTTTATTTGTCATGTCAGTGAGCTAATAGTATGGTCAGTGTGTAAACCAAGTCCCATGGATGTGTCAGCTCTGACCTTTATTTGAGCAGGCTTAGAACAGATCTGCAATGCCTTTTACCACCCCTAGAGCAGTGTTGCTTTCGTCAACAAAAATTATGACTAAATTTTGTCGTTAACAAACCTTTATAACATAACAAATACGACACGAGACGCAATGTAAATGCTGGTCATGTGAGGATGACTACAATTAAATGTATAATGCAATATTGTTGACAAATAAAAACAAGACTAAATGTGGTTTACTAAATAAAAACTATAGAGTTATTTGTTTAGTTTCTGTTGGAATTATGATTTCAAAAGAATAAACACAATTGTTTGACAATAAAGGGCTTCACCCAACTTTTAACTATGAGTGAAAAAAAAGTTTTTGTGTTTTATTATTTATTTTCTCTGAAAAATGGCCCAAAATTCCAAATTCTTTCAGGGTATGTAAACGTATGAGTACATTATGTATATATAAGTTATTATCTGAGCCTTCTGACACCTCTATTAGTTGATGTAATGCAAAATGTCGAAGATGATATGTATATAATTTATGACATTGTCACATTACTCGCTCAACCACTCAAAAGTCTATGTTAACAGTAGTTTAGGCCTTCTAGAGCAGGGCCCATTCTTAACAGTGAGGTGAAAAAGGGTGGACTCCAAGAAGCCTTGTGCCTATCAAAAGTTGCAAAAGTGTTCTCCACGGTGGTTAATTTGCCATCAAACACGAATCTGTAATAACTCGCAGTAGGTTTGGTCTCTCCTTAGACTGAATAAAATGTGAAAAACTATGTTCCCAATCATTATATGAAACAACGTAGAAGGCATGTATTTTGTAACATATAAAGAAGAATATAAAGAAGATTTCCATTACAAGACATAAACTGACGTGCCCTTAACAAAATTTGTACCTGCACACATAGACATACAGGTCAAGTCAATAATAGAGTCTAACTATAAATTACACACACAGATACCCACACTAATATACAGAGTTAGACTGCAGAGCAATCAGTGATGGTTCAGTCATAGAGCAGTCATGCTCCTCAGACAGTCACTGGAGATGGCTTTCAATTACTCCCACTCTATTTTTTTTGCTCCACTCCTTCACTTTAAAATACCCATTTACTGTGTCCTTTCCTGTTTACTTCTTGATCTCTTGTCCCCTCTTCTCTGTCCAAATTCCCCTACTCTGCGCCATCTTCCATCCCTCATCTTGCAACTCCCAACTCTCAAAATCCCTCATTCCCTTGCTGTCACCTCAACCTGTGTTTTCTCCCCCTTCTGTGCCAATCCTCTCATTGCAGGGCTTTGAATTTGCATTCTAACAATGTGCCTATTCACTGGGTTAAAATAACACCAGCACTCGCCTGATCTAAGCACAACAGCTAACAACCATGCCAAAATAATAGAAAAAAAATGATTTTTTTTTTCAAAATCAAAGCCGTGAACACACACACTTTGGCTGTGATTGGATCTAAGCTCTGATCAAAGAGGAGAATACAAAAACAAGTCATACTTTTGCATATACATTTAAAGTTGTGATGTTTTTTTCAGAGTAGTTGCTAAACTGTGATGTGCATCTAAAAGGGATTGAGTGTCAGCGAAGTGTCAGCCTGGCATGGCCAATGCGTCAGTCAAATCAAACAATGGCCCTGAGCGCAGTCTCAGAGTGTGTATGTATGTGTGTTCCATTGTTCCCTGTAGAACGCATGCCAGTCAGCATCTAGGCAAAAGAGCAGAGCAAATGAAATATTGATCTCTGATAAGACAAGTGCCATGTCAATGGCACTTCATGTTTGTGCTCTGTTTGTGTATGTTTATTATCAACATTGGATAACTAATGCTCATGATTCATAAATGAAGTCAAGCATAAACATATTTGACAGGAAGCCAACATGTCTTCTGTCATTGCAACTGTAGAGAGATTTATATAGAAATCCTTCATTAGACTGTTTTTTGCAACAGGGCTGGCCTATGAGTGAACTAAGTAGCTGCTTAGTTAGGGCTATTGTGACTGAACTAATAACTCCATTGAAGACCTGGCAGCACTATTTTGAGGTGATAAAACATGATGTGTCATAATGCAGGCAACAATCCCAGTACAGTGGGTTAATAACTGAGAATTGTTGTGACAGAGCAGGTGTAACAAAAGACTCTCTGTTCTATGTTGCAGGCAAGGCTAGCAGCAACAGAGAAAGTGGTAAAAATAGTATAGAGTATGACTGCTGGGTCATGCTGGAAATTAGCAACTCAGTCTGTGCAGCTGTTTGACTACTTGTGTTTTTGAATAAATATTCTAAACTTAGGCTAAGCTAAATCCAATGCAATATGGGGACAAATGGCCTAAATGAGGTAAGCATCATGCCTCATGCCTCATTTTTCATTCATTGTCCACACCTATAGGCTCTCTAAATGAACCGGGCTGGCTTGTTTAGCAGCTGCACAGATGATAGTATAAGTCAGTTTACTTTATTCATTTATAAGAGCCCAAGTGGCATTTAAGTTTACTTAGTGCAGAGTTAATACAGACATGTTTTCAGACTGGTTTACATGTGTTAACCCATTTGCACTTTCAAATGCCATTGGTCATCAGCCACTCTTGTAATTCGATAGAAAAAATAGGGCTTTTTGCATGCTCTGAGTCAACTCAAGAAGGGGTTGGAGATGTGAGTCTAACATAGATGAAATTCAACGCATCTACTGCTTTGTTCACTAAACATTAATTATGAATAATTTCAGATTGATGATAAGCCTTAGACAGATTCAAAAACCATAAGACTACAAGGTAGGCCTTCTCGTATAAAAAAGGTTATAAAGTTTTGCAGTAATTTGCATTCAAGCCTTCATCTCTGAGAAATGTTTGCAGATAAGACAGGTAAACATTCATACAAACTAAATTAATTACATGTATAAATTAGTCAAGATACAGAACCTGTTTCCACAGTGGCCCATGTTATTAGAAGAAGAAAGTTAAAGAAAAGGTGAAACAGAGGCCTGCACAAAGGGTTCATGGATTACATTATGTACACACATGAGCGCATGTGCACAGTGACACAAGTGTAAAGAATAAAGTATCAGTTTAAAAATAGTTTGTTGAAGAAGTACACGCTGTAACAGAACTCTCTTCACTCTGTCTTCACATCCTCACTTCCAAAGGTTAAAGATAGTGTGCGTCAGCTTGTGCATGCACCCTCTCACTCTGTTGGCTTTCAGGCGCTCAAAGGATATTTTGTAAGTGTTTGAGTATCAGTGTGTGTAGCTATGTGACGAGGCTCTGCTCTGTATTCATGTCCTGCGCTGATTGTCCTCTGAATGGATCTTGCTTCAACTTGCTGGATAGATTTGGGGTAGGGGAGGAGGGGGCAGTGGGAGAGTTAGGGGCTAGATGAAAGCATAGAGGGAAAGACGGATTAGAGAGGGGGCAGGAGGATTGGAAAGTGCATGTGCGGGGGATTTTTCCCTCACTCGATCAGGTGCAATGCAGAGGGTAGTGTTAAGATCTGCTGAATTTGCTTACCCATAAGCCTTAGCAAGTCGCTGTGATCAGGTCACAGCCAAGGGCAGGAAGTATAGTTATTGGGAATGATTCCTGATAAGGAATAAAGAAACAAACTTTAATAAGTTCCTTTTACAATGTACTCTGGATAAAATGCCTATAGGGGTTTTAAGATGATGGCAATTAACAGCTTATAAAGCAGTGCTGCTGAGGGTTGGGACGGTGCAAACTTCACCACCTCTTTTAATCCATAGTGTTTTTACAGTGTTATAATACAACTGTAGCTGGGGGTTCTTATTTGCAAAGAAATATCTTTTTGAAATAGTTGCAATCAAAACTGGGAAGTTGAAAGGTCTTTTGAGAATTTTGAGACAAAAAAAGTAAAATGTAAAATGTTTGTAGCCAGGCGGCCTTAACCAACGCTAAAACAGTGAATGAAACCTCATAGGATGGACATATATAGACACCTTTCAATTAAAGTCATGAGTCCTAGCTCTGTAGTAAACAGGTAAACTATTTACTCTCGTAAACTCATCATTAGGTTGTTCTGCAATTTGTCCTCAAGACAAAAATGCTACCGTGCATGGTAGGATTGATTGATAATGTATAGAAAGTGATCACCAGAAAAAGAAAATGATAAAACTATGAGATATAACTTTCAAGTCAAGTCACCTTTTTATCTTGCTGCTAAAAGAAAAGACCTCATTGTATTTCCAAAAACTATACTGCCTGTAGGCATAAACAGCTTCTCTGAAATTATGTTACTGTATCTTGTTTCCCCTGATCTCAAAGTAACTCATAAAATTTTAATACTTTAATGAAACAAACAGTATAGCTCTTATCTTCCAAATAAACTCCACAGTGAGAAATGACTTTTAGAACGGGATACAACTTGACCAGATTTCCTCAGAGTAAAAACAAATGCATTGTCTATTTTAGTACTGCACAGAATGACCATGTCTCCCTAAAGGTAAATGTAACCACTGCTTTGTATGTGTCTATTTTAAAAAATTCACACAGCAGTCAGCTAAACAGCGCAGATCTGAGTCTGTGAGAATCATGAGCAGATGTATCTCATTGGTTCATTCATCAAAGGCCGCTTCCTGTCCTTCGTCTCCCACCGGAACCAATTTGTTCATAACCCCATGAATTCTGGCACCCTCGCCCCCAGTGTGGAGACAAGAACTGCTTCGCACATAATTAGTCTGTACCAGGCATTACCGTCACAGTGACAAAAACACGACCTTATCCAGGATGGTCTGTAATTCCAGTCTGCTCCGAGAAATGCACAGAGGGAGATGGGTGGCACACAAAGGGAGGTGAAAGAAGATGATAAGGTATGAACGAAAATGAGTGAAAGATAAAAAAAAAAGGGAAAAAAATATAATTAGGTTTTGCTGTTAAAGGTCTGGAGAGATTGGGAAAAAATTAACAGAACAAAGTTTAAAAAAGGAGAAGGACAAAATACTTAATGGAATGGTTTTGTGTGGTGGAACACAAGGTGAATGAACCCTTACAGTCTATGTCTGCAGGGAAACAGGCTGTATATGATTGAGAGGCAGATGAGTCTGTTATATATATATATTAAAAATAAACATGTAGAAGCAACATTTCTCTGTCAGTTCATGTCAATGCTGTGCTTTGGTGTACGTTTAACTCAAAACAGCCTTTGCAATAGGGCAGGTATTTCAAATAAATACCTAGTCGATAAAGCAGTGCAATGTTGTGTAGGCTCATAACGGTCAATCTTAAATGCACCCACAGCTGTCAGTGCTGCCACATTATTGGACACAACCAGCCGGTAAAGCCAGGGTTCAGTCCATTAATATTTTGCTTTGAGCAGGTCAAGATTAATTTTTGCGAGTTTGTTAACTCACAAATCTCCAGCATCAGTGCAATTTTACTAAAATGAGCAACCGTTTCTGAAGACATGTTTTTTTCTTCAAACTTGCCGCACAGATAATCTTCTCTTGAAAACGAACTGTCTACCCCTTGTACTGGCAAAAGGTTATGTAGGGTGGCTTTAAATTAGGCTTCTATACCATGGCTTGCTTTCACTGAAGTTGATAAAATATACATTTGATCTAAAGTTTTGTGAAGTTTTGTGTAAAGTGTTTAGGGTAACTTTGTATTGTAATGGAACCAAGATTTTGTAAAGTTAGGAAATGGTTGGGTTTAGAATATCTAGATTCTAATTGATGTATTAACAGAACCGAACTGCAAACTATGGCTTTGCCAAAGTTTTAAAGCTATACCAACTATGACAGTTGGTAATAGGTAATGATGTGTAATAAGTATGCTAGGAAAAGGAATTGTAAGTTGTGTTATAATTAGCAGTGCGCTGTACTAGTGAGAGATCACCAGCTGCATGTACAGCTTCAGTCCCCTATGACAGTAATGACAAGATGGTGTCAAGAAATGCCTACCTACTTATTACAACCATCACATCCTCTTTATCAGGCTTAAGGTGAGCCACATCCAGGTCCACACAGACACACAAAGCAAACACTTGTATGCCATGTGCGAGCTCACAATGTGAAAGTGTGGGCGAAATGCATCCTGCAGCCTCATTACGCTTTTCTAAACATCAGTTAAATTAAACTCTAATAAGGAACTAGGGTGGAAAAAGGTTAATAACCACCCTTATTCATTTTGGATTAAAAATACAGTAATGAAATCACAGAGCTGTGCTCAATAAACTGTTAAATGTTGCACTTCAGAAGAGTAAAAGCATCGCCTTCTGATCTCTCCCTGCAGCTGTCTTATCTGCTGCTGCGTAGCACTATTTCACTTATTTATTGTGGAAAGAAAAATGAGGAGTAATTGGAAAAGGAGAAGCCATGTGACTTGAAAGTTGTTGAACTTGTAGTTTAAAAGTTACTTTACTCTAGCTTTAGGGTGACCTAATGCGTGATATTACACAGGCAAATGTGGTATTAACAGAGCGTCTGCATTGTGAGTGTTATTGGGTGTCTGTGTGTCACTTGGGATGAGTGATTTCAATTGCAAACAGTCAATTATAGTGAGTCACATTTGGTTGAAAATGCCAATGAGACAATTTGAAGATCACTGTTGTCCAATAAATATTTATACAGTGTTATTAACAAGTCATTTAGTCCAACAACAACAGGCTTCATCAGATTCAAATGTTAATGAGCTCTGTCAGAACCTTTACCTTTGACACATCCTCCAAGAAACTATATCTGGGCAAACATAAATTACAGGACCTCTTATCCAACAATTTATATATAAAAATGAATTGAAGCAACCAAAACATCAGAAACATTCAAAAGACCTGAGGCTAAGGCGTTAGGGTTGGCACCAAGATGCTTAGCTCCCACTGTTAGCTCATTCATTCATTCATTCATTTCTTTAGTGTCTAATGTTCTTTTCAGTTTCTCAGTATTTATTCCAAGTATAACTGGCATAAGCCCAAAAAATTAAACAAACAAAAAAAAATAACATATAGTCTTACATTATAGCCATTCAAGTCCATTAGTTATACTCAAGATAAGTTGTGCCTGTTCCTTTTTTTATACCAAGAAAAAGTGCCATGGCAACAGTATTGTGCAGCCCTCCAAACTTCGGCCTCCATCCACTGAAAAGAACAAAATATACTGTTCTCCCTTCACCGTTAGGTTTGCATGGACTCGAATCCCAAAAAAGTCTACAGTGAAATAAACAGATCTATTTGCAGGATCACTTACATGTGTGATCACTTACATGTGTTTTTGACAGCACAACAACTAATTTATACGTGTGTTTTCCGATGATAAGTCAGTAGAAAGTGGCTAATTAAGAATGACACAAATTGCTTCAAGGCAAATTTAGGGCAGTCAAAAACACAATTTTAACTGGGTGCCCCTCAGAGAATTGGTTTTGTCTGAACACTGACTATTGTCAACCTTTCCCTGTTTAGAAAGCAAATGATGTAATGGCTTTTATCTAATAACTTTAGATCATTTTCAAGCACCAACCATTTTAACTCACTTCTATAAAATACAGTATCTTATTTATTATGTTTAATAACAGATTCAGTGTTTATCCGAGTAAAGCCCAGTTCATGGCTGTGGTCATCTTTGCAGCACTTTTCCTAATCCTCATTGAGAATAGATTAAACTGTCTTTAAACTATGATTAAGTACAGGCAAAATAAATGGCATCTCATATTTTCTGCATTATCCAGTGCTGGTGCCAAATGCAGCTTGCTTATTTATCAAAGGCTATTATTTATTGAGGTGGCTTTTCCTATACATCATGATAAGATATAGAGCTTATCATTTAATTTTCCTGCAGGCTTTCATAGTCGTGTTTTTTTTCTTTTTCTTTCACGTTTTACAGGAAGGTCATTCTGTAGTTATAAAGAAAATGTGAGATCTATTTGTAATTTTCAAGGATGTAAAAGATAGAACTTGAACTTAAATGTTTTTAATGTGGCATCAGTTATTATTCATTCTGCAGTGGGAAAGCAATTAATGTAAGAAGTAAGAAGAAAAAGAAGAAGGTTAAATTACACTTAGGAGAATTTTTTGATTATAAAAAGAGAGAAAATCTATATTTAAATAACTTAAACTTGCTAGTATGGAGATTTTTCGTACACACTCTAGAAACTGCACACACTTCTTTCTGCCACAGCATTCTCCGTAAACATACCACATTCTTCTCCTTGACAGTACTTTCCTCTAACACAAAAGGTTGATGACACGGCGGCTGACTCAGCCAGAAAGCAAAAATCTTCATTGTGCTAATTAGATCCTCGGCTGTCGGTTAAAGACTTTTATCTTCACACATCTCCATAGCCATCTAATCTGCCCCTATCTCCAAGCTCCATCTCAAGGTGATCGCTTAGATAGTCTTCTCCGTTATGGACTTAAAAAGAACACTACTGTCTGATGGAGCAGAAATAGTGTCTTATTCCCCTCAGTCAAACTTGTCCAAAGTCAGCTGCCACATAATTGTTTGTGTGTACAAATGGGCCTATTTGAACGTGTGTGTTGTCACCATCACCGTGGGGAACAGATTTAGAATTTGTGCAAAATGTCATTTTGTCACTGCAGGCCATCACGCGGTAAACAAAAGCAGACACACACGGAGCAACACACAATAAAGTTAAACAAAAACACAGCTGGCTTGTTCAAACCCCAACAATTGGTTTTGTGGCAGAATAAACATTTTATTCAATGCATCTACCGTCTGTGTTCAGGTCGTTTTCATAATGTTTATACACTTTTCAGTTCACATTTGGTGTGTTACATTTGGAGCACCTTGGGGACTAAAACTGAGTTTTTGGCTCAAGTCAAACAATTGTGTGAAAAATCCTCCACATCACTTGAAAGAGTCAGTCTGACAGCACGTTGACATTAGTCAGTGCTCATTCATTGCAGACAGCTGAACACATGAGACAAGCTTGATAGCTGCAGCCATGTACGCAGGGAAAGACGCCTGCAGCTTTACTGTTGGCCCACCACGGCCTGCTGCAATGACACTTCCATTATCAACAGCTGCACTCCAGGTAGCGGCATGATAACAATTAGACACACGTTATAACTAACAACTTGTCTTAAAGCAGCAATCTGTAATCTCAGAGAAAAAAACTGTCAAAAAAAAAAACGCAGCCCTGAAGCTTTACAAAACTGGAGTCCATAATACTGAAGGTTTTAGTCAAACTTACTTGAGCCAGGTGAACTCTACCTCTACAGCAAAACTTTTGGGTCAACATTACAACGAAAACACATTGATTACTGGAGGCAGAAAAATCAAACAGGCAAACAGAAATCACTCCAGAGCACTGTGAGACACTAGAGTAAATGTCACAATGTGGTGTGTTGTCAGCACTAGGATGAAAGTAATCATAGTAATATTGCTCCCAAACAAATTCTACCAATCAGGTTATTTAACAAAAACTTAGTTTACAGCAGACATCAGCCACAGCACAGTGCGTTTATATGATACGAAAGGCAATAGAATATGAAGCATCAATACAAAGAAAACATCTCAGTACACATACATAAATTATTTGTTTATGTTGACTTTTTTTTTAACATAAAATGATTTATAGAGAGACATTCACAATATAAATGGCCTGTTTGTCTTTACTATTAATAGTTTTTTCTATCTGGTGTGTAAATGTCTGGCTCACATCAAATCTAAAGGCTACTTAGTGCAGGCTCATGCGCTTCAGCATTTGTTTGCCTCCAGCTAAACTCAACCCATCAATAATGTCACGGCTGTAAACTATGTGCATAAAATTGTAGACAGATATACCACAGTGTAAACCACCAAACAGCAGCCGTGTGAGTGGAGCAGTCACACAAACGTAAGTGAGGATAATTGATTTCTTACATTTATAATCTCTCTGTGGGGTTCAAGTTAAGGTTGAATTTGAAGACAGGCCTATTAACATTTTAATACAGCTAATTAATAGGTTACCTTTCTTGATTAATGGCTTCATCACTGCAACTCAACACTCTTGAATATAATATGAGCTCAAGAGCCCATTGGCATTTTCTTTATCTCAATGTTGCTAGAGTGACATTATCATTGAGAATATATAAAGTGGCATTACAGGGTGTGAAGACCATTACGCTTGATTGGTTTTATTTATGCTGTGTTACCAGTTATGAAGAGTGTTTACTCATACAGTACGGTACTGTAATATTTATGAACCGTGCAGGTTTCAGTCCCATGTTCATTTCTGTTTGCCTTGTTTTATTGACTGACTTGTTTGGAGATTTGTTTAATAGGTCATTTTGTTCAGTTTACCCTCTTCATTTATTCATCTCACACAGCTACACTATTAATTGGTAAAATATGTTTCACACTGCTATATAGACAATCTGGAGACTAGTACTGAGACTGTAAATATCACTTATCAGAGGAGCACATGAGGCTCCGATACAAGCAGTATTTGTACAACCCTATTAATTGTATGATGCAGTACTAATCGGTTGAAGAGGGCAAGATTCGACAATATGTTAAAATAAAAAAAAGGCCAGTTCTTAGTTATAATTTAAAGTTTACAGCCAGTTATTGTGGCTTTGTGTGGAGATTCATGTGGCATTGCGTTGGCTAAAATAGACGCATAACACATATTGAAGTAAAAAACATTTGCAGTATATTGTTTCATCAGAATGCAGGATTTTACACAGAATGTACAAAAATAATTGAAGTGCACACAGCTGTAGCCTTTGTTGCTAAGTGCCACACACCAGTAATCATTATCAGAGGTGGGCAGTCATTTACTTAGTTACATTTACTTAAATAACCTTTTAAAAAACAAGAGTACTTCTAAGAGTAGTTTTTACTGCACAATACTTTTTGCTTTTACTTGAGTAGATTTGTGAAGAAGTAACGCCACACATAACTTCAGTTGAAATACTCTCAGAAAAAAAGTGGTGTGGCTGATTCAAGATGCACAATAAGAAGGCACTTGAAGAAAGATGAGCTGCATGGTCGAGAAAACCTTTACTACGCAAATGCCACAAACCAACCCGCTTACAATACCCCAAACAACAGAGACAAGCCTCAAAACTCCTGGAACAAGGTCATTTGGAGTGATGAGACCAAAATATGACTTTTTGGCCACAACCATAAACGTTACATTTAGAGAGGAGTCAACAAGGCCGATGATGAAAGGTACACCATTCCTCCTGTGAAACATGGAGGTGGATCACTGATGTTTTGGGGATGTGTGAGCTACAAAGGCTCAGGAAACTTGGTCAAAATTAATGGCAAGATGAATGCAGCATGTTATCAGAAAATACTGGAGGAAAATTTGCACTCATCAGCCCGGAAGTTGCGTATGTGACTTTCTTGGATGTTCCAACATGACAACAATCCAAAGTCAAGCACAAGTCGACCTGTCATTGGCTACAGACGGTTAAAGTGAAGGTTCTGGACTGGCCTCAGTCTCCTGACCTCAGTATCATTGAGCCACTCTGGAGAGATCTCAAATGTGCAGGTCATGCAAAACAGCCCAAGAATTTACAGGAACTGGAGGATTTTTTCCTGTGCAGCTTTACCATCTGAGAAAATAAAGAGCCTCATCCAAAATTACCACAAAATATTTTAAGTTGTCTTTGATGTCAAAGATGGCAACAAACAGTATTAGTTTACAACTGGGATATGTAAACTTTTGATCAGGGTTATTTGGGTTGTTTCTGTTGTTATTATGATCTAAAAAGAATAAACACAATTGTTTGAAATTAAATGGTTTCACGCAACCACTAACTTTGAGTGAAAAAAAGGTTTTGTGTTATCATTTATATTCTCTGAATAATGGCCAAAACATCATAAATGTTGCCTTTAACAACAGTGATAAACAGATAATGGGAGCTTTGTTATGGTACAAGGTCTGAACATGTAGTAATTTAGCAAGATAGACTCATTCTTAATCCTGTGTAGATAATAATCTCAATTCAAAGGGCAATTACCGCTGACCTGTTACTGCCGTAGGTCGTAGATAGTGTATGAATACTAATAGTGAATGAACTACTGCTGTATGGTTTCCTTGTTTTCAAGAAAATCCTTTATTCTTCATGCTGCTCATGTATTCCCAGTGGTTTTCTCTGAAGGTTTAGCTCCATGTGTTTTTTAATATACAGATACCTTCAGTGAGTTGTTTGTGTTGCCCAGAAAGGCAAAATTGCTCTGTTATTATGACCCAGGACTGACTTCTCCCTTTGTCTGTCCCCTGCTGGGATGCTGAAGGAACATTGTTGTACTTTCCAAGCTCATTTTTGCTGCAATCTTTAGGAAAAAATGTTTTGTGAATAATACCAGTGTTTCTATCTAAGACAACCCAAGACTACTGTGACTGAGTCACCAGTAGTTGCTCCAAGCAACAACTATGTATAAACTATGAGAACGGGATAGGATACTGCTCCGTCTGCCATGTCATCAATTTCACCAGTAAGTATACTCAAAGAATAAAGCCCGTTTGTCTTAGGCTGTGCTAAATGTTCACAGATATATTATGTCCTCTATAGCTAACAGCTGGATAATGAAGTAAATATAGTGCTTAAAGGTGCAGTACAATTACTTGCCACTAGGTCTGACCAGCGTCCTGGATGATGGGATTTTAAAAGAGGCTATGACCACGATGGCTGAAACTTTATTCAGGGACCATAAAAGAAAGTTCAGAACTAGACTGACAAGCGTTTAAATGACTCTACCTGACTTATTACATGTGTCTGCATTTGTAATTGCATTATGTTGTTCTGACAGCATTTACGTTTTTATTTTGTAGTGTGAGATACACAAGGAAGAAATGCATTGACATATACAAAATGCACATGCAGATGAACTAAACGTTTTATTTTTTTGTTATGTTTTATTGCAAAATATGAGTTGTAGACACCAACATTTTGTGAAAGTGAAGGGTTAATGTTCTGTCAAAATAAAAATAATTTGTTTGCATTGAAATAAGCTAGATAATGTGTGCAGCTGTACCTAGAAGAACTTTTTTGAGTGGTTCATACTGTGTATCTTTAGAATAGTAAAAAAAAAATGAAAGCACTCTTACTTCACAGCATTTGCACATCACTATAAATAAAACAAGTGACATTTATTTTAGCCGACTTTTGAAATGTTTTCATAGTTCAGCCACTGGCATCGTCTGCATTGTGTAACACCGTTGTTTACCACTACCTTAACTGTAACACTTATAAGCTAGTGTCATAATATAATACTGTGCAAATATACTGTATGATCTTTTCAAACGCCCACACCTTAAATGTTTTGCCACTGTAATATGTCAAGCTTTTCTTCTTTCTCTATTCCTCTGAACAGTCAGTAATGTAAAAATAAAACCCACAGGCTGGAAAACATTTTATAGACATTTTAAACATTGAAATGAAGAAGTCTCATTTGTTATGGCACATTATGGATCATTTGCATGTATAATATATTTTAATAAGCTATTTATAAGCTATTTCATTTTCATTGTTATTTTACTGTATAATGCAATGAGCTTTCTTTTGTTTTTGCTGGTTTAGATTAGCGTAATTATTATATACTGTATGTCCGTTGTGTGTAGTAAATATTTTTCTCGTACTTTTAACTGCAGGTGGAAAAAAAACAAGATGCACTTAGCTACACTTACTGCCAAACCTAACTGTGCCTTCTGAAACTAATGGTCATCATTATCTTATCATGCTACATAACATTTGATTAGAACAGACTGTCCTCTCCCAGCACATTGCTGATTGTAATGTGTGTGTCAGTGAATAATTATCCACTGTGCAGAGCTTAATGTGATTCTGCAAGAAGTGATGATGTCAGAGCCCAAATACCAAATATCAAGGCAATGCATTCTTTTGGAATCACAGAATAATGTGTTCAATGCTTGCTCTATTCCCATGGCGTTTATTTTACACTGAATTCTTCCTTATCCCACATCTGTATTTTCTTTTTCTACTCCACACACACTGGCTCCCAGCAGGGGGCGAGGCATTATGATACAGCAATTCAAACTGAGATCAGCTCCTGTTGTCAAAAACATGTCATCTCAAAAAAAAAATAAAAAGGGGGGGGGGGCATGCTGCACTCATCAAACTGTTGAGTGGACACAAACACCAAACGCTTTTTGCTATGGACTGGAACTCTCGTATTCTCAGGATCATAGAAACACATCTGCGCATGACTATCAAACTTGTATGTTTTATTTTTAACTATGACTGACTGCTGGGTCGGGGCATAATACAATGACAGTTTTGTTATTTTCAGTTTATATCAGTCGGGACAGCTCTTACTCACAGCTGAGGGATGTGCTAGCGGTCATACTTTGCACCTGTGTTCCACACAAACTGGTCAAAACGGCCAACTCTTAGTTCTCTGCATTACTCACTTTGTGCGCTGAAACCGGGGGCTGCTGTACTATCACACTCTTGAATAACAAACCTACGATATAAAACAAGATTCGATAGCAAGACAATGTGTCGAAATAAAATGACTTAAATGGTTATGCTCAGGCACAAGAAGTAATGGGGAAGATGCTTAAGGTGGAAAATTCCACACAGCACTAATAAAGCATAGTTGAAAGCTAATTTTAACTATCATGTTCACAAAGTCACAACCTAAACAACACCTTTGGAAGTATGGATGTGATTCCCTCCCGCCTTCACTTGGGATATTAAAAGGTAAAAAGAAACTCAACAGAAATAGCGTTTATATGTTACGTATAGAACATTGATATGGCAACATATACAGTATCTTTTTAGTAGTATCGTTTGCTATTTACATTTTGGAGGTAATAAAACTACCATTCTCTAAAAGGTTACAGTTGTACTCATAAGTTAACATACCATGGCAGGATTTGTGATTGTTTGGCCATTTCAGCTGAAGTTATTTGTGGGTCTTATTTTGCATCTCAAACAATTTTCCGACAGTTGTGGCTGAAATATTTGTTGGTTTATCTGACCTTGGTTTAGTTTCCAATTCTTTATTAATTTGAACACTGCTAATTGGCATTCTTAGTTCCTTTTTATATCTTTTCCTGTTTTTTACAGTTCAGGTACCTTTTCACGCTGATCTTTTGACAATCCTTTTGCTTTTCACATGATTCAGAATACAGAAACACACACACTGATTACAAGCAAACAGATCACAGGTGAGTGAGGAGTAGTCATTCAAACCTGTTTGTGTCACTTGTGCATGTTATCAGGTCAAAATCACCAGGCTATATACACTTTTGATCAGGGTCATTTGAGTAGTTTCTGTTGTCATTATGATTTAAATAGAGTAAACACAAATGTTTTTGTGTTATCATTCATATTCTCAAAAAAAATGGCCAAAAATATCCCAAATCCTGCCAGGGTATGTAGATTTATAAACACAACTGTACATCTTAGTGTGGTTGATAAATGGACTAGCAGGGCCCTAACGGATTTGATAGAGATTTCCAGGAAAAGCAGTGGATAGACGTCATGTACCAATGTGGGAACAGGGGACAGTACCAACAAACGCAGAAGAATCTGCCTCTGGACCATCATTTTAGATAGAGACTTATGGGATATCTAGTGACTTGAATTTACTATAAAATAAAGGTATAACAAGCCCATTTCTGGCGATAGCAAACTTTTTTTTTTTAATTATATTAAAATCTCCTGATTTAATGTGAATCAAAAAAAATTAAATAACCAGCAAAAAACAAAGCAGACTGCACTAAAAGCAATAAAGAACAACCCAATAAATATTACTCCTACAGTTAATTTTGTGGGTTATTTTTATATTTAATACTAGTATCTCCAAGATAAATATTAACCTCATCTAAGTAAAAATGCAAAAACCTTAAATGGTGTTGTTGTCTAGACAAATGCCAGTATTGACTGACTCATATGGATGTGATGGACATGTATCTTGCAGTACAGTTAACGCCTTGGCCCTTGACTCTGTCCAAAACTAAACCAGCTACACAGGCACACAGAATACATACTACACATCTACTGTTGGATGTATTTATTACAGTATAGAACTTGCGTTATTAGGTCTCATTATTCAAACTACTTCTATTCCACACCAAGAAGCCCCTTTTTCATACTTAAAGCACAGTAATTCACCTAATTTATAGCCACAGAGGACGAGGCAATAAAACTGTAGCCATTAAGCAGGGTTTTCAGAGATGAAATTAGTTTTCATGCAATTATGAGACTCCACTAATTCTTGACACACAGTCTCAGTGGATGAAGCGGGGGAGCACACACGCCTCCATGTATTTAACAGACACCTACGCATACATGGATACCGAGACACACACAACACTTTTCCTGAGGCGAGATTGAGTGTCGTTGGTCTTGTTAGTACCTTGTCGTCACAGGAGAATGTAGCTAATTAAAAGCGCATGTGATGTTTATTAAGATTGCTAGCGAGACATCCTCCCACACTGCCTCAAATTTCTTTCTTAACTTTGTTAGCTTGCACCAACACATGCACACAATCACACACTACACACAATTGCGTTCACACCAGCCACCTTGAGATTTAAAAATATATCTAAAATGATTGTTTGCCGGATGCATTGATTTAATTGTTGTCTTGTACACGCTCCATTCAGAGATGAGCCTCTGTAAGTGTGAAGGTCCTTTGATTGAGCATGTCAAAGGTTGTTGCCCACGCAGCAATTAGAGGTGCTGCAAGATGTGTGAGAGTGTATGTACGTAATGTAATTGTGATTTTTCTGAGTTTTTAGAAGAGGTGCAAAGACAGAGAGCACACATTCATTGCCGTATAATAAATAAAAACTGCTTTTTCGCTGTCTGCTTCCCCCTCAATCAAATTTTTCTTTCTCCCGCAAAACTGAACTATCTTAACTGTGCTACTGACCTTGTCTTTTATACTGGTACAGATTACAAAAAGAAAAGAAGTCATTTTGAACAATTTGAAATACTGTGTAATATCATGGATTCACGGGGGAGCACTGAGCTGCTACAAGTCAAGAATTAACTCAAATATCATGCTCTTACTCTGCTTTCAAACAATAAGCTACACAAGCACCAAATGTGTCTGTTTAGCTTGGACCATTGTACTGGCTGCAGTGAGGCTAATTGCAGCTAATGTCTGGGGATGAAAAAAAAGGCGCTTTATAATTCACATCAAAAGCTCTAACAGTTATTACATAGACATTTAACTGTGATAATCAAGGAGTTGAAATATTAAAACATAATTCTACTGAGCAAACTTAGGAAACCTCTTGAAATAAGTGCTGCTTTGTCCATTCCCAATAGCCTCTGCTTTGCCCTCCTGTTCCAATTTCCTTTCAGAAGAGACTGAAAAGTCTCTTGGAGTCGTCCATCTCATTTCTATGCCTGTCAGAGATTTGGGTGCTGAACAAAAGGGAAAGAGAGGCTAAGAAGAGTTGGTGTAGATCAAACACTATAATGTAGTCCAATAAAGCAGGGAACTCCAGACGCCATTACCCACAATGACACGCTGCCAAATCGCCAGCAGAACCTCCCTGTCAGCTCTTAAGGAAATAGATCCTTTTTCTTATGAAAAAGAGGGCTTTTGACAGTAAAGGAATGGGGGAGGTGAGTAAAAGATAGCAGAGAAGTGTAAATGAGTGAGTGCATGGGTGAAAGCTCTAGATAAGATGAGAAGATGAGAGGTAATTGGTTCAATTATTGAAAAGAGGAGATGAAGATCAGGACTGGAGTATGAGGAGAGGCAGTAGTGGTGTCAATATGTCACTTGTGCTCACACTTGTGCACACTGCACCGTGCTGTATTGATCTGGTCTGTTGGACTCCTATGTTTCTCTAAACTGTACTTTTTCATTTCTCCCCCCACAATTAATTTACCCTGCCCTGGACCTGCTCCTGTTGCATCTCAGTCCTGCTCCAAATGGTCTTTATTTTCTCTGTCACTCCCAAAGATTTCCTCAGGAACACAGAAGCAATACTTACTATATTAAAATGCACAGCTTAGTCAAGTGACACTTGATTAACTTTCAGAACAAAAGTAGGTGAAATCAAACTTCCAAACTGAGAAGCTGGACCTTCTGTGCAATAGACTGAACCAGTCTCTTTTTCTTTTAAACTTATGTCATGTAAGACAAAACAAGTTGCAAAGTAGTATACTATTTTCTGCTCCAAATGTGCATGGCTAACCTGTAAGCTACGCCACATACATGCAGCATGTCAACTAAGATGATATACTCATTAATGTTTATCTTAACCATGCTGAAAAGGGAACATATTCCTCAAAATGGAGACAACTAAAGCAAAATGAGCATCCGCCTCTGTGGTAACAGTGCCCTATGACCCCCCGCGTATCTCCACACTATATCGGTCTTGTATCTCTGACGGCTGAATGTGAAAGTGGCTAACCTGTCTTCACCTCTGTCTTGCTTGTTTAACTGCATCTCTTCTTCTTAGTCATACACAGAGTTCAAAGAAGCTTGTCTTTTCTATATTTTCTTATCTTCAGTCACTCTTCACTTTCCTGATAAGATCTTCACTGTCTTTTTGGTTCTGCGTCATCTGCATACATGCATTGCTTTTTCACTTGACCTGTTCTTTCATTTTTCTTTTGCCTCCTTCAATGTAACTATCATGCATCTTCTTTTCAAGCTTCTTCTCTTTTTCTTTTAAACATCTTATGGTAGGATATTCCTGCTCATTTCCCCCAGTACCTTTGCTTTTTTTTTAGCCATACAGTGTTTTTCTCTCTTTATCACTTATCTCTTCTTTGCAAACCTTTACATTTGCCTTATATTTTCTTACTGTGAACCCCTTCCCACTTTTCCCAAGTCTTAATTCCTGCTTCCTCTTTTCCATCTCCTTTTTTTACACCTGCAGTGAGGCAGCCTGGGAGATAAGTAGCCTCTGTGTAAAGCCATCAGTTTCCTGACACAATACAGTGCCACTTGCACATGCTCAGGTGTGACCCACAGCCAGACAGCCACTGAACCTGTCACATGAAAAACTGGCGGCTCAGGGGCACAAGATGGCTGCCACTGAACAAGGCGGGACTCACAGAGGGGACATTTAAAGTATGAATTGTTGTTTAGCCACACTGGAGCTCTCTGACCTTGTCCAACTCGAGCATGTTGTCAAGAGTTGTAGACTGGAAAAGGTTGAACAGGGGGCACACACTCAAAGACTTGAGAAGTAACAACAAGACAAGCTCTTGATTAAGTTATACATGCTTACAAACACAGACAACAGTGCAAAGAAATCACAAACTATATTAGCTAAAAGGTTCTGACATATAATAAACCACAGAGCAGAGACATGATAAGCCTTGCACTTATGTTCAAAATGATTGTGCATACGTTTCATATTAGAAAAAGTCATCATCATTTGTACAGCATGCACATCCACCCATCCACATCCACAGCTGAATACCTAATCAGCCGCCCACCTCCAAATACACACACTCCGAATGAGACACACAGCAGCGTCCCTGTGGGCCTGGTGGTGCAGCGTTTGTCTTGTAGTACGGCCTGTGGCTCTTACCAATTAGCAGAGCAGAAGAGAGAGATTTAAAACATGATGACACCATGGTGTTTTTTATCCCATGGGCAACTGAGGCCCCAAAAGCTCCGATCACAAGTGATCAGATCACATCAAAGTGCTAACACAGGCTGGATGACACGCACGAGTGCACACACATGCACATATTCTCTTACTATTTTCTTGTTTAATATGTCTGTTTTTAATTTAAAATATCCAAGTAATAATAGAACTGGGGGCACTATAGTTTTGAATATACATTTACAATGACTTTGTTTAAAGAAACATGGATGTCTGTTGTCAGTATCTGTACAAAAATATGGCCTTGCTCAAGAATTTTCTTTTATGTTGCTTACTTGCTTGCATTGCAAATTAAGGAACCTCTTGTGTCAGTGTTTACAAATTTACTTCAGATAGACATAAAGTGATTACTTCCTCATGGCCACAAAGATCGACCAAAAGTAAATTATCAACACTGCAATCATTGTGTTCTTTTCTATCAAAGCCCAAAAAAGTGCAGTTTATGTATGTTGATGTGGCAGCAATGTGTCTCTGTCTTATCACTTAAACACAGCTGGGCCCAGCATGATCCACGACTCCTGGTTTGTCTGTGTCCCACCACCAAATCTGCTGACTTTGCAACCTTCTGACTAAATTGACTGTGTTACAATACATTAGAGTCAAATGACATCTTAGACTAGGGAAAACAACTATGCTGTATTTGTTTATCCTGGCTGTGTGCACCATGTGGCAGCTCCTGCTCTGTCTGCCCCAGGTGTGGATGGGGTCAATGGAAGCATCATGTAAAGCTCTTTGGGTGCCTGAGAAGGGTACAAAAAGGAAGAACAGGGCTTTGGCTGGCTAAGTGGCCATCTAGCTGGGTTAATTAACATGTTGTTGGTGAATTCTTTAAATTTAAAAAACCACTTGAGTGTAAATGTTTGCCGTAATGTAGAATCCAATCAATATAATAATCCATGCATTTGCTTGTTTAAAAAAAAAGATGTAAAGATTTCCTTTTATCTTCCTATTTGTACACTGAAAAAAATAAATAATGACAAAATTCACAGTATCAAACTGGCAGCTATGGTTGCCATATTAGTAATATAAAAATGCATTTACAGGATAATACCAAAAGCACCATGACACAAGTGAACAGTGCCACATTTTGGCTGCCTTTTTCCAAGCGCTTTCAATGCACTCACGCTTCCCTGGGTCAAAGAAGAATGACCAGATGATTCTGAGCATCTACAGCACATCACACTTGGCTGTCAACAGTCATGACTCAACCCACTGTCTTCACTCAGTCATTGACCAATGACACTGTATTTTTAACCCAAAAAAGTGGGAGGCAAATAATTTAAAGTTATCATTACCTATTGTACTAAATTTAAATTCCTCAACCCAATGATTATTTCCTAAAACGTCCTTATTACTTCTTCAAAACAGTCCCTGAGTCTCAAATTGAACTGTAAAAAGCCTCAGCAGGAGAGTTGACTCTGAGTCACAAAGAAAAGCTCTAATAATTAAGAGTGATGTGTTCCAATCTCATCTCTGTGAATGCCACTATCTCTCTCCTTGGTAAATATATAGTTTAACTCCATTTCAAAATGTAAGCTATATCTGTAAAAAAAAAACACACATTTAACTGTAACATTGACAAAGTTCAAACTGGCAACCACAGCTGCCAGTTTTACAGATTTTTTTCTACAGTGTACAACTTTGATAAAGTTGAATTTTTATTGTTATAATAAATAATCTCCCTAAACTCCTGAAAACGTTTCATGCAACTTCTTATGTTTATTCATGAATGCACTCTGCCTGCCCTTGCTGCAGTTGTGAATGTGGGTAAAAAGAACCGTAGAGGTGGTTACAGCAGGATCTCCCATGATGCCCCTCTGCTGACTGTCCCCTAAGCTTTGTCAACAACTCTGCTCTCTGATTCTTTCTACATACCAGCCCTTCAAGGCAAGAACAGCCTGCTGGAAGACACTCATTTAACAAACTCCTCTCACTGAAGTTGGAGCTGCTGCTACAGATATATAATATGATTCCCCTGGGAGTAGTTACAGCTTTGAATTAGTTTCTGTCTGTTTGGCATTCAGACTGCTCTCATTTTTCTATCTTTGTCAATGTCTTTTTCTGGTCTCGTCTGTCTTCAGATTATTAGTCTTCAGACTCTTCTGTGTCCAGCTTTCACTTTCGTAGATCATATTTTTTAAATAAAATACAGATGACTCTTCCTGGACTTTGCAGTACAGATTTGCCTTTGATTAAATATTTGATATTATCATTTTATGTATATATGAACATAATCCCACTCTGATTATTAAACACAGCTGTCAAGATGTTAGACAATTTATCATTCCGTTAGGGGTCGTGGGTGACTGGAGCCTATCCCAGCAGCTTTGGGCCAGTGGCCAGTTAGACAGTGGACAGACAAGCATTCTCTCTCACATTCATTCACTTGGGACACTTAAGTTGCCAATCGACCTATACATGCACCACCAATGTTACATTAGGCTTTGCATGTTGGGTCCACCCTGCACTGTCCTATGCTTTGCCTCTACTCTAAAAATTGTCTGTAACCCTGTGTGTCTGACCTGTGCACGGCCAAATGAGATCAGTTCACATGTTAAAGAGGTCCTGTTGAACTTCTGAACTGTACATGTGTGTCTCTGCGTGCCTTGTCTGTGTGGCTACAGTGGTGCTCGAATGCAGAACAAATGCTTTGAGGGGGTTGCAGCAAAACCACTCAGCGAGAGGATAAGTAACCTCTATCATCAACCATTACGCCTCTGTTGTCTCTCTCTGCCGCAATCTTGCCGTAAATCCGGAAGGAAGCCTTTGCGTTCATCTATATTTTATGCCTCTTGTGTAATTTTCATCTGTGAAAAGGGTGCAGCCTAAGCTCTTTGCCTTCCTTTAAAATAGGGCCTCCTTAATATCCTCCACTCCTCAACCCCTCCATCAACAGATCTCTCTCCTACTCGCCTCAGGAGCAGTGGAAGTATACGTAAGAGGCCGTGTGTGTTTCGATTGTTCGAAGCGTGTTCTGATGTGTGTGTGTCTATGTAGGAAAAACAACTCATCTCCTTACTCATCTCCTCCGGAACAAATGCTTCCTGAGTGAATTTTCCTTTCAGAGCCGCAATCTCCCCCTCTAACAATAGTGCAGCCTTTTTAAGATACCAGGAACAAAACACCATAGGCACATACGCACATGAAGTCCTTAGAAACGGCCCCGGCCTTCTGCTTGCCCTAGTTAAGCGGACATGATGTTTATGGCTCTTCAACATGTGTATGGAGAAAAAAAAAACATTGGTGTTGATTCAAGAATGACATTAGCTGGGCAGTGGAGTAGAAGGAGGCCAAAGAACTCCAGGGTGAGTTTAGTGGCAGTGGGGGGTGATTCTTTTACGGGTGGGTGCATCTCTGTGCTCCTTCAATGGACATGACCATATGCAGTTGACTAAAAATGCCCTTTAGTATCTATTTTCGTTTCTATTTTTCTTGCAACAGCAATAACCACAATTCTCATATTTTAATTAACCTGCCAATGCATTTCTCTTTTTGTTTCTTCTCTTCAGGGAAATTTATATTGCTGTAAATTTGGCAGTAAAGTAAGAGATTTGAAACCATTTACACCTACAACACTGACATCAATCAAATATATTAGTGTTTTTATTTGATTTATCAAGGATAAATCCATGTTTTGACTTGTTATATTTAAATTCAAGCTCTTAAAAACAATATATTACAACCGTGAAGCCTTTGGGGACTAAAAGTCTCTCAATTCTAAAATTTCAAAGATGACGTGATCAAATGACAATGTGCAAGTACATACAAGTATGTCCAAGGTCACATTTTCTGTGCCGTTATCAACCCAAATAGATAGATATTTAAGCATACTTCCTCTTTCCTGCTGAACTGTACAAGAAAAAGTTAGCAAACCTTAGTTAAAAGTTTTACAGTTCACCTGAGGGTCATTGGCGTCATTATAAACAGGGTTTCCTCAACGTAATGTTAAACATTTAAATTTACGGGCTTCGGTTTGCATATTCAGTAAGTGTTGACTCAGCTCAATAACTCTATGGTAAACAAATGTGTAACAGTAACCACCTAAAAATAAAATTTACAAACAAAACCGAAAGGACCCCTATTAAAATAAGAGACAGGCAAAATTCTTTAAAACACAGAGAGTCCATCAGTTGTTGCCTAAGCAGCCTTCCCACAGAGTTGCACTGACTGCTTTGCCA
Source organism: Neodontobutis hainanensis (assembly GCA_024349245.1). Taxonomy (NCBI): domain Eukaryota; kingdom Metazoa; phylum Chordata; class Actinopteri; order Gobiiformes; family Odontobutidae; genus Neodontobutis; species Neodontobutis hainanensis. The sequence goes on from JALDNG010000024.1 coordinate 7,296,620, forward strand.
CTGAGCCAGCTGTGATGCCCTGTAGGTCAGGGCTTGTCTCTTCTTGTCAGCGCATGCAGGTAACATCATGTAATGTATCCCTCCTCTCACTTTAACCCAATGGCCTGGGGTTTTGGCACAACTTCGGACTTGTATGTAGCAGTGTGCAGGCCATCCTGCTTCCTAATTGAATTATCAGAGTGCAAAAACCGGCATCAGACAGGATTCATGTCAGACTTGCCCCTGAGCATCCAACTAGCCATCCAGCCAGTCAGATAGCCAGGCAGCCATTCTGTGCTCATTCAGAGAAAGACAAGCGCAGTGTGTGTAGATGCATGGGGGTCCTTGTGCTGAGGGCAGGAAAGTGTGTGCGCGTGTGTGTGTATGTGTGTGCGCGTGTGTGTGTGTGTGTGTGTGTGTGTGTGTGTGTGTAAATGCATGTGCCACAAGGCTCCAAAGAGAGCACTCTAATTTCCGTCTCAGAGGAAAGTGTGATTGAACACAAACCCTTTCGCCAGCGGGTCCAAGCAGCCACACGCTGCAACCACTCACACAGGGAGATAAAAAAAAAACGACTCTTAGTTTGTCCTGTATTTTTCCTTTTCTCTAACTGCACTTGCATAGTTTCTTCATCCCTCATTTTCCCTTTCCTAATTGAATATGATTTAGCCCACACATGTCAAAGCCCAGGGGCCACATCTAGGCATTTGTAAATGTTTGCGTGCAGTTTAAAAAAGCTGTTAATATATTTTGGATCATAGAACTTTGATCTAATCAAAGGGAAATAGTTACAGTGCATACAAGGCCACATGGATTTACAAATAAAGAACATATTTTATCTGTTTGCAGTAATAATAGCATTGTCTTTATCACAACACACTATTTATTTTGTTTATCATTAGGGGATGAATGTTTAACATAACAAGTCTTTCAAATATTTTTTTGTTTAAATTAATTAAAAGATAGTCAGTTGTCATTTTTGGGACCTCTTAATATGATTCCTGTTTACTACTGTCTCTCAGTTCTCAGTCAAATTAAGTTCTAATGCACATTTGTTTCTTTCTGTATCAGATGCAGTGTACTGAAGGAAAGGCAAATTAACTTTTTTTTACACTGTTTCCTTTGGGACAGTAGGATTTGGGGCTTTGCTGTGAATGTTTGTGTGTAGGGGGGGGGGCTGGGAGTGTGAACCATCTGGCCATACACAGGCCTGACTATGTATACGATCACAACAGATTAGAATGAGGTGGAGGAAAAAGCTCTTCTTCTCTCCTTCATTTAACTCGTCCCTCCTTGTCTCCCTCGCTTCAATGAACACGCTCCAGTTCAGTCCTTTGTGTCTCTGCTGTGAGTGTTTATGCGTGTTTGTGCGTGTGAGCATCTCTGCATCCGTGTGTGGCTTTGATTTCGAGACACTTTCTGAAACGCCACTTAGTGTGATTATCTTCTATTGGCCGGTAATTGAGAACAAGTCACCTATTGGCTGCTAATGGCTTCAGTTGTGAGGCTGCGGTTGACATCCGGACTAACCTGCTGAATGTTAATCCCCATTGGGTCAGTATGTGGCTAGCCCTGATGCTAACAAGTGTGAGAGCTTGGCTGATTAAACAGATTAATGAGGCTAATGGGTGGAAAAAGCTGCGGCGCTTAAAACCATTGCATTGAGACAAACCAACAAGCGAGGGACTAAGGGAACACAATCGACAGCAGAAGGATGCAGGTTAATGTCCTGAAACTTGAGAAATGCCTGGAAAGCCACAGACATTAGTGGAGCATGACTGTGGTCATTTATTAACCTAGTTCACTGATAGTAGTATAAATTCCCATATTTTCAATCATCTGAGCCAGACAACTTTTTTTAATGCTTTATTAGCAGCTGTATTAGTTGTGTAATAAATAAGCTTTATTAGTTTGACTTCCAAAGATGAACTCCAGATCATCCCCAAATGGGCAAGTAGAAACCATCAGGATAGGAATGACCCATAAAATGTAAAGCTTATGGTTCAAATCAATTCTCACTCTCCATTTAGTAATAAAACGGTTTACACGTATGGCTCCACATGCAGCATCCTTTTCAATGTAAGGAACTGAAAATTCTTGCACAGTAATTTAAAAATTTTTTTAATTTAATGACAATATAGATTTTTAAAGCATTGCTGATGTTTTGCAATTAATTTTAATTGCCATGGCAACTGTGTGATTGACACATACCAACAAATGAATTGCAAGCTCAGTGCGCTGCTTTGGTATTATGATTGATTAAAAATGAAACATTTGGAACAGGGGCTGTTCAAAGTCTTGATTAAATTAGATATTTGACTAGTCAAGACATTGCCACAAACTATCTTCAGCTGCCATATTAACAAGAGTTGGCTGTATAGTAAGTTTAGCTTGCATACTAACTTTAATTTTCAGGAGAAATTAAAACTAACACAGTTCAAATCCAGCTGTAAGTATGCTGCAACATGGTCCACTATTTCTACTGTGTATTTGCAGCAGGCACTAAGGGGAGGCCGTGTGGTCTAACCCATCTCTTCATCTACTCTAGTCTGGTTGGCACTCACTCCCCACTCCTGCCTGTGACCCCTGCCTTGCCATGCCGTGAGAGTGAGCTGTGTGAGGCACTATTTATATGTGGGTGGATTCTTGTGTGAGTTATAACACTACCATTCATTGTGTTTGTGTGTGTGTGAGACTTTGCGTGAAAGCAGCTAAGTGAAAATCACCCCGGAGAATGATTTTTTTGGGCAATTTGTCTTGTGTGACTGCTGTGACGTAGCCACTGCAGAGCTTTTTTGTCCCTTTCACTGGAGTGTTTTTTTGGCAGAACCAAAAAACACTGAATATCTCTTACTGGTGGGCTGATTCCCTGTTGATATAATGTGCATTCACAAGATGAGGTGCCGAGGCACAATTCGAAACTGTTACAAATTGACCTTGATGGGATGTTGTGGTAAGAGGAGTGGCTTTTGCCCTTTTCTCAACCCCCCACACTAGTGCCACGCATTGTTAGACATTCTATTTGGAGCATATATTTAAAATGCCTATATATAGGCTATACATCAGAATATGAAAAAATAATGGATTTTGTTGCAGGGTGTCTACATAATGAGCTCCAACTAAAGTAGATTTTTCTACCCAGGTGGCAGCTTAGTTACAGAATAAAAAAAAAGTTTGTTGAGGCCTGTAATGCAAAGCAAGGCATGGCAGTCATTTGTCTTAAACAATTCACATGCACTGGACATTTCAATGCACTTTACAGAGTTGACAAGAGGTTTTTGCAGCATGACACTGAAATGCTCTACACCTGAGACAGGCACAATTCCACAAATAATGAAAATCATTATGTTAATTTCCGTGTAAATAACATTGTATCGTATTGCATGACTTCTGTCACTATTGACTACTGAGCATTGCATTTTAGGGTGAATTATTATTATCATTCAAGTCTTAGTAACCTCAAAGAAAATCTGTTGACATAGTTTTAGTAACTATGAAACTCATGGCCAATGCCTACCCAGATTGCAATGAGAGTTATCCACTTGTGAGTGACCCCAGGTGCCTGAAAATCAAGCAGTATTCTGCTCGGCTTTGTATGCAGCAGAATTCATCCGCAGAACAACCTCCAGATGAAGCGTGTTTAGAGCGCCGTCTATTCAAATCACTCATATCTTACAAGGACATAGAAGCCCTTTCTAAAGTGTGCATAAAAGGCAGTTTTAGCCCTCAAAAGCCATATTGTTAAAGACCTTGGCTACTGGAATGTCATTGTGAAGTAAACAAAATGAAAAGTCTATTCTGAATTGATTTAATCCAGTAAGAAAACCAGAATGTGACTTTTTCTACAGACTTTACCCTATTTAAACATTAAAATTACATCAGACTATAGTTTATTAAGCTGACCTGGACCTACCTTTTAATATGTCTTCAGAGTGGTAAGCTTCGAATTTTAAATACAACATTCATACTTGAACAGCCCGACCAGTGTTTGTTTAAACCAGACACGACTCGTGAACTGTGAGGTGTTACTTTTGCCAACATCAGTAAATGGTGATCATATATGTTGCTAGAAACAGGCACATTTTTGTTGGTGAGAATAAAAAGAAACATGCTGAAATGACATGCCTGCTGTGTGTAATGCTGGCCAATGCTTCAATGAATGTGGAAATTACACTGTGTTAATGAAGCTTAATGATGCATTATGCTGTCTTTTTTAGATTTAGGTGATTTAGGTGTCAGGCCATTTCATGCTGGTGCTTGTTATGTCGATTGTATTGTATTGTAAGGTATTTTTTTCTCCTTCTTTCCTGCTTTCACTGTCAGCACCTGGGAACGCATGAAGAAGAATTGGATGATTCAAGTTTGTGAAAGGCAGTATTTTCTGCAGAGCTGCTGAATTTGATTGCACCACAGTGTACTGTGATGCACATTATTATGTCCATCCCCTGTAGTTAATATGGCAATCCAGCACCAGAAACTGTCTGTAAGTGAGCGTGATGTGTTATAGCTTTTTAGTTACGCTAATGTAATCATTGCAGAACAGTAGCCTATAACAGGGTGTCACATGATCAAGTGCTGCAGAGGTAAAACACTCAATTCACATTCTGTTATCTGTAAGTGTGTTATGTTATGATAATATGCGGCTGCAGTGGAACCACGTCCAATGAAATTTATGGAGCATTTAGGAGATGAGAGAGATAATAGGCAGTGACAAAGTGGAGGGAGTAATCAAGCATGACATATGTAGTTGTAACTCTATTAAACAACTGACTGTTTTCTTTATGCAACTTGTATTCTTGATATACAAATATAATTAATATACTGGTGTAGCTATAGGGCCTCGAATGACATCACTGATGAATACAGTGAGTCTTGCTTTTTTGTAATTGATGGAGTAAACAGGCAGTGGAACTTTAGAAGCAGCAACATCGCCATCTAGTGGAGGCAGGTGAAACTGACGGAAGGGTGGGGGAGTGGTGAAGTTACTGTATAAGTACAATGCAGCACTGAAGCACTGACCTTGTATCTGTCATTGGGGATGTAAACACCCATTCAAGTTGGAAGAGACAACAAAAGCACACAGAAAAGACAGACTAGATGAGCCGGTGTTGAAAATATGGCATTTAGTTGCTTAAAATGGGACAATAAAAAGCAAATTAATACCAGCAACAAATTATGTTTGCTAATTTAATTTATGAAATTTCAAAATTGTGCAGTTTTTTTTTTTTTTATGTGTTCAGTGTAGATATATTCTTGATTATGTAAACTGCTCATACTACATTTTGACCTTACATAATAGAGTTCTAAATCATAATTAGATCTGATTATTTTCAAGTGTAAAATAAACTTATTTGTCAAAGGCTAAAGCTTTGGGAACAAAGATACTCAAGACATCAGACATCCACTTATTAATATTTGACAATATAGGAGGATGGTGTTCTTTGCATTGACCATCCACAATGCCCCACCTCCTTCCATTTTCACTGATGTTACTTTTTAAGGGTTATCTTACAAATATGACTAGGGATGATTCAGGAGGAAGAACTGACCGTCATTACTGAAGGACAAATTTTAGATGTATAGAAAGAAATCTGATGAGGCAGATCTCTCCAGCAACTTTCTACAGTCACTCAGACAGTAATGTGTTTGAGCTCATTGTCATCATTTGAGTAACGAGTTTGTTCTTGCCCTATAAAGGTTAAATTGTTAAATTGTTATGCATCTCCAACCACTACCACTAACCCAGCAGTCTGAATGAGCAGTTTCCTGTGAAGATGCTCTCACAAGATAAAGTGCATGACACATCACACAGACACACACACATGCATACGTCGTCTGCCACGGTTGACCAAGCTGTTGACGTTTGACAAGTGGATGGAAACTGTTGTGGTCTGTGTAGGGGCCTGACCCCTCCATGTTGCTCCAGAGGCGCTTGTGCTGAAGATTCTCCTGGGTTACATCTGCACCAGCACGCAATGAAAAGATAGACACATTTACAAGAAAAGACTACAGGCTTTAACTTGTGTTTAAATCAGATGATCTGCAACGATAACCCTAACACTGAAGAAAAACAGCACAGGAAACCACTAAAATCAAAACGGCAAAGCTGAAGTCGTGAAGCTGCAGAGTCTTGTGAAGTCCCCTGATGTGATTTGTCCGTCCCTTGAAATGGATTGTAAATTTGTTTATTTACAAATGAGAGTTTAATTAACAACCTGTGAAAAATAATTGGGTGTTGTTACAATGAGAAATGATGTACCTGATGTATGCATAGCTCTATGTCACTCTTGTGCTGTTTCCACTGGTCACACTCACTATGACATGGAAGAGGCTGATGGGGAGGTTTAAAAAAAATACAAAAAGAAGCAGAGCTTCTATTTTGTGTAACTGCAAGATCCTTCATACTATTTTTTTTCTTTAAGCTTTAGATGGCCATTGTGGTTTTGAGATTATACCATAATAACATAGTTTTGTGTTCCATTTTGTTCAACTCTAGATATACTGCAGAGTTTTGAAACTATGCACTTCATTTAACAGCTCACTTTGTCCATACAAAGATTATTGACATTTTGAGGACAATCTTCAGGTCTGAGTCAGATTGGATTTTATCTTGTTAGTTTGGAATTAGAAATAGAAAGCTTTCAAAGCATCTCTTTTGCTGAATCATGACAACAATCAATTATAGTTAAAATTTGTAATAAAGCCATCACCAGCAAATTGTAAGTTATTTATTGTGGTTGATTGCACTGAAGGCAGTCCGCTGACAAAAATGGCTCAGATGTGATTTGAGGTGCTTAGAGCCAATATGCCAATTTAAATAGAAAAAAGAAATAAGTATGATTAATAAATATTTGGAAATATGTAGTTATATGCTTGATGATATATATGCACATTGTCCAATGTGCAGGGGTGTGTCCAGGGTTCTAGCTGCTATTGTGAATAAGCATAAGAAAATGTATGAATAAATAAGCATTTGTACATGATAATGTAACACAATTTAGACGAGATAATACATTTATTGTTGTTGTTGAGGACCACAGGAGAAGGGGCCCACTCGAGGGACAGACAAGCTTTGTGAACAGAATTTGTGACCTGCCCCTTAGAGATACATAGAAAAAATATAAAGAAAATCTAGAAATAATGCTTTTATATTGCAAAGACTTATCAAAATAATGCTACTGATAGTGTGTGTCATTCTTATTTGTTTATTGGTAAATGTTCCATCAAAATGAATGATAATAGAAAGTAATGATTAATGATGAAAGCAAAGATTATTAAATATCAAGCGTTTCAAGGTTACATATTTATATTCAGGACCAGGGACAGAAAGCTCAAGGAGGCATTTATCAGGCTTTTTTTTCTTCTAGTTGGGGAAAATGGTTTCAACTCCTGATAGTATATTTTAAAAGCAATCATTTATAGGAAAAAACAGGCTTTATGCTTCATCTACTGTTTTTAATAGATGAGAAGCTAAACTAAATACTTATATACAGTACTTATATTGCTTTTACCTATAGTGGGAAATAGTACTTATGCAAGCTATGTATATGAAATCATATATCTCTGGGCATTTTCTATTTGTGTATTTCACAGTTAAAGTTGCATTGTGTCTGTCATTTATTTTGTGGACTGTAAAGGCTACAGGAAAGACATTCATGTTGTGGTCTCTGTAGGGGCCATTTCCTTTGAATGGCAGTCGAAACCACATTACGCAGCGTGTGGTTCTACTCAGGAAATCCTCTTCAACAAAGCTTCTGCAAATGCTTTTTTCTAAATGTACAGGTCTATGTACATTATTTTTTTCATCAGTGAGTGCACACACATATAATCAATTAGAAATGGAAAACTCAATGACCTTCGAAACACTCTGAATATGCAGGCTGAATCACCACAGCTTGACTTAGTTATTTAATAAAACAAGAAATGCAAAGTATTTTACATAACAAGGGTGATTGGCGCTGACCGCTGTCAACAAAATCTTTTTTTTCTCACAAAGAAATAAGATATTGATCTAGGTTATCTTGAGTTGAAGCCCTGGCACTGATGCAAAACAGAGGGAATATATTCTTAGTGTTAAACTTTAGCTTTAGTTAGAATAGTTAAGAATGTTCAGGATAATCATTAGAATAAAAAAGTTATATACTTTTTGTTAATACATGTCAATTAATTACAATAAATTATTCAGCTAAAACCATAGAGATAACCTATTTTTTGTTCCAATTAGGAATTATTTTAGTCTAGATAGTTTTTACTATTGCACTACAAATAGAAGAGCATGTACCAAGCCTATCTCATGGAACCCCTTTTAAGGGAATCGAGTAAGAGTGGCACCATACAGCGATATACCTCTTTCCACCAGAGGGCAGTCTCCAAAAGCAGAACTGTAAAGAGAAATCCAATGGTGACTTTACAAGAGTAGAAATTGTGTTTACAGCCTGGTACAAAATACGGCTCTGGTCTCTATAGCTAGGTTTTTACTACATGACAATTCTTTTTGAAAATTACATCCGTTTATACTATCTGAAAACTACTGTTTTACAATGCAGTAACAGCAGATTGAACTTGGGAGGGGTATCAGTCAGAACCCAGCCTGCTTCTTGCTGGAGGAGAGGAGAGAGTTGCAGTGGAGCCGTAAACAAGCAGTTTGTTAATTAGAGATGTCACTGTCAAGCACCAAAGGAAAGATGGACTGCATGCACTTTATGAATACAAATCAGCAGCAACTAGGGTTCAAGAGGACAGTGTGGTTTGGATAAAAAGGAAGTAACACATTTAAAACAAGTTAAATGGGAAGAAGTAGATTAACCTTGCTAACTTTAAAGGGACTTTATTAAGTTCTTAAAGGGGTAAAGTGCAGTCAAAAATATTAGTCCCAGCTCAAGTTATTGCTTGTTTACTTAAATAATAACTATTTTGCACATTTTAAGGGCACATTAAAATATTTAAAGGTGAAGGCTCTTTATTTTTTGATATTGAAGGTCATTTGTCTTTTATTTTATTATTAGTAAAAAGTGTATTCCTAATTTTGATTCAAGGTGTTTATGACACAACATAAACATTATGTTGTATCTTTAAGGAGTGAAGCAATTTATGTTGGCACAATGTAAACCTATAAAGCCTCATGTATTGTTTACACCTTTAAGCAAAACCCTCCGTGTACCATTGCTACCATGTGTTTGCTTCTCTTTGCAAAGATTAAACCTGTCTATTATTGTCAAATCATACGCCGTCTCCATCGTCTGCTCATTTAATCTGTAACCAAAAATTCTCTTAACAGTTAAAAAGCACATTTGAGAGTGTGATATTCCTTAGTAGAGTTAAAGTCACAAGTAACAAAATCTGAAGCACACTAGAATAGTGACATGGCTGATCAAGAAGACTGTGACACTGAAGCTATGGTACAAGTAAGTCCTGATAATGAAACTACAGACACAAGCCCACAAGAGCCAAGCACAAGTCAAGTTGCTAAAGAGTTTCTTTACTCTTTGAGAAAAAGCCAAAGAGTTTGGAAACTCAATGAAAAGGGCCAAGCACTGCATGAAGAAAGAGTAAATAAGCTTCAGACTAAGGCAAGCTATAATGAAATTAAAGCTGTTGCTAAACAAGTTATTGGAGCACCTGACAAGACTACATAATCACATTGTCCAAATCAAATATCAGCAGGAGTAAAGCAAGCCTATGACAAGCTGCGAAGTCTTAAAACTCCTGATGGAGACACTCGTCGCAGAGTGGACACGTAATGCTGTTTCTCAAAAGCTCATAGCAAGCACAAGAATGTCTAGCAGAAGAAGAAAATTTAAAAGATGCAGCAAAGACATCAATTCACTGGAGAGAAGCGGGTGTCCCAAAAATCTAAAATCTCAAGACATACATCAACCCCCCAAAGATCCAGAAGTTCTAGAAGCAAATGTTCAAGTTCAAGCAGGTTGTCTGTAAAGAAACAAGAAGCAGCTGAACTAGTTGCAACTGAAGCCAGTCTGAAACCATTTCTAGGGTTTACAAAGAATAGTCTGAAAAGGGAAAAACATCCAGTAGGCTGCAGTCCTGTGGGCGAAAATGGCTTGTTGATGCTAGAGGTCAGAGGAGAATGGGCCGACTGATTCAAGCTGATAGAAGAGCAACTTCGGTACAACGGAGGTATGCAGCAAAGCATTTGTGAAGCCACAACACACACAACCTTGAGGCGGATGGGCTACAACAACAGAAGACCCCACCAAGTACCACTCATCTCCACTACAAATAGGAAAAAGAGGCTACAATTTGCACGAGTTCACCAAAATTGGACAAATGTGTTGCCTGGTCTGATGAGTCTCGATTTCTGTTGTCTGTTGAGACATTCAGATGGTAGAGTCAGAATTTGGCGTAAAACAGAATGAGAACATGGATCCATGGATGGTGGTGTAATGGTGTGAGGTATGTTTCCCCCCCCCTCACAGGCACTAGATCTCAACCCAATAGAGCGTCTTTGGGATGTGGTGGAACGGGAGCTTCGTGCCCTGGATGTGCATCCCACAAATCTCCATCAACTGCAAGATGCTATCCTCTCAATATGGGGCAACATTTCTAAAGAATGCTTTCAGCACCTTGTTGAATCAATGTTGAATCAATGTGGCAGTTCTGAAGGCGAAAGGGGGTCAAACACAGTATTAGTATGGTGTTCCTAATAATCCTTTAGGTGAGTGTAAACTCAGCTCTCTTACCAGTTGATCTCAGAATTAATAGTCTTTTGGATTACAGAAAAAACATCTTCACTTTGAAAACTGAGTCCAGGTGTTTTTACTTTAACATGTCTGTGAACATGTCTTTTACTTCAACCTTTTTACAAGATTACTTGGATGACTGAGAAGCTTCACAGACAGTACTACGTCAAACTAAATCTCTATCAACTCAGTCTCTATTTGTTATGAAATCTCATCTCAGTTCTCCCAAAGACCCAAGACAACCAAACCAATGACAGATATTGATACAGAATGAATCAGTAAAGTGGTTCATACATCACTAGACACATGACCAAACCACGTTTTGGTGGAAGTTTGATACAATTGGTTCATGAGCTACCATGTGTTGGAGCATCGGGTGACAGAGGACCATCACTGGCTGCAGGAATATGCCGTTGTCGTAAACAAACTTAAAGTGGAAATAGGTTAGATGTTAAGTTAACTTACAAAATTTACAAACAATATCAAAATAAATTTAACATGTCTTAAACCCCCATATTAAAAATGGAAAACAAGAACACCTATGTACGAATGCTGTTTACTGCCAAGAGTTAAACTATTAGTAACTGACTTTCACAAAGAACATTCTTTGTTTGAAGAAAATCACAAGATAAGCATTATTATCTGAAAGCATCAGTTGTACCTCTCTGTAAAATGTACCGTGTCAACAACCACAGACCAATAAGTTTCACTCAAGTAGCCAATCACAGTCTTTCTTCCTTTAACGGAAAGACCCGGGCTGCTTATAACTTGGTGACAGACCATCTTGGCGCGACATAAGGTCATTGCCACAAATGGACGGGCAGATGTTTTTTCTCATTGTTTTAGCAGGTAATGTTTAATGACTTAAAATTAAGCTATGAATATGTAAGTAAACATTTGTTAATATACAATTGTGTAACTGTTTTACAGGATTTACTGCTTTTGGTCCATGGGTCTCTGGATCAGTGTTAGAAGTGTTGGTGAGTCCAGGAGACAACATCACTCTCCACTGTGACTGTCCAGGATCAGTTGGATTCTACACAGTGTGGTACCGTAATTGTTCTCACCTAAACCAACCTACACTGGTTCTTAAAATAAATTGGAAAATTTATCAACCATACAGTAAAGAGTCACCGATGAGACCCTTGCCTCAGTTTAATTTTGTCAAGAACAGCTCCTCTAAGTCCTATGACCTGATCATTACTAACATCACTGAATCTGATGAAGGCTTCTACTTTTGTGGAACTGAAACGATCAAAGTTGAGGATCAAGAACACATTGTTCCAAAACCTGTGTTTACGTTTGTAAATGCCACAACAAGAATACTGCTCAGTAAGTATGTCTCATCTAAAATATGTAATGATGCATGTAACAATTATACTTCCCTGGAAGCACAGCATTATATTAGGAGAGTGGTAACATTTTATAATAAGTACACAATATAATGCATTAGTTGAGTTTTACAACTCGACTATTGCTAAAGATTGAGCATGTTTTATAACGTGTTTTCCATTCTGATATCTAGTGTACATATTGATATATTGGAATCCGATATATAGTAAAATTAGTACCTATAACGAGTAAAGAGTACATCATGTGAACAATACAATACATACACTCACATATAATAAACAGACATTTTGTGACTCTAGACTCCCGTAAGCCGAAGGACCCGACAGACTGTGGTGTTTGTTGGACACTGCTGTTTAATTTGTGCCCAGCTATGGCTCTTCTCTCCACTCTGCTCTCTGTGTTTTTGGTTTATTTTGTTTGTCACAAGAAGGGTAAATGAAACTGACAATTTTACACACGTTTTATTTTATTTATTTATTTTCTTTATGTGTTTTTGTGTATTTTCTTTTTACAGATATTAACAGAGCTGTACGGAGCCCCTCTGGTCTCACTATGTAAAAAAAAAAATATATGTAACTAAGTCGTGGCCACGAGATACGCTAACTCGTGGCCACGAGTTAAGCTAAGTCGTGGCCACGAGATACGCTAAGTCGTGGCCACGAGATAAGTAAATATGAAAGCATGCACGCTAACTCTGCCACCCATAAGGCTCATACATACAGCCAGATGGACCTAAGCCTACAACGCCCTCTGCTGACGTTTTATCGTAGGCTACACAGACATGCTTTTCCAAAATGTCAAAGACTTCAATAATTAATAAACCAGTCTGCACACTAATATAGACTATCTTAAAATCATAATCAGAAATACTTTATTGATCTTTATTGATATTGATAACCTTTGTTATTTAAATGGACCCTGTACTGTAGTGCAATGTAATACTTCACATTCTGTGCAATATTATCTGTTTTAATATTCAGTGTAATATAGTTTGCTGCAGTTCTGCTTCTATTTATTTACTAGTACTGTTCATCACAATCAATTCAATTCTGTTAATACAGTAATGTAAATCTTGTAGGCTGCATATCCATGGTCCTTTATAACTCTTCTTCATATTTTATAGCATATATTTATTTAGCATATACTTTTACATGTGTATAGGCTACTTGTTTATTTACCAACTTATATTATTATTTATATTTCTTTAAATGTCTTGATGTGCACATCAACTGTGACACAACAATTGTCCCCTGGGTTATCGATATCAATAAAGATCAATAAAGTATTTCTGATTATGATTTTAAGATAGTCTATAGTAGTGTGCAGACTGGTTTATTAATTATTGAAGTCTTTGACATTTTGGAAAAGCATGTCTGTGTAGCCTACGATAAAACGTCAGCAGAGGGCGTTCTAGGCTTAGGTCACGGTACCTCCATCTGGCTGTATGTATGAGCCTTATGGGCGGCAGAGTTAGCGTGCATGCTTTCATATTTACTTATCTCGTGGCCACGACTTAGCGTATCTCGTGGCCACGACTTAGCTTAACTCGTGGCCACGAGTTAGCGTATCTCGTGGCCACGACTTAGTTACATATATTTTTTTTTTTTACATAGTGAGACCAGAGGGGCTCCGTAGATCTGAGCCCAGATTTCAGATAAGAAAGAATGAGGTAACAACAATATTTGTCTTTGATCATTCACCAGTGAATAAGGAGCTTAACTCTTAAATCAGTGCTATGTCATAACATCTTTTGCAATTCATATTTTAGGTTGAAGATGTGTGTTACGCTGCTTTAGAAATCCATGAAGCATCACAAAGACCAAAGAAGAAGACAACACCCAACACTTCTGACTTTAGCACATACTCAGTGGTCATTTTCAATTAAAATGCTGGGTTGTAAAGTCAAGAAATGTCAATTAAATATGTATGTTGCCATGGCTATGGTAAGATTATTCAGTTATAAGAAAAAAAAAACAATTTCAAACAAATGCACCTCAATTTAAGAATTCACAAAGAATTAGTCTTATTAGAATTTTCACACTTTGTGCTTGTTCTCTGTTGGCTCAGTGTTGAGGGAGGGGCCTAAGAGAGGCTGCTACTGAGCCACAGAGACAGTGCTGAGAGTGAGCATAGGCTCACAGAAGAAACAGAAGCAAATCTGTCCATCTGTTCGACTAGTGGTGTTACGTTAACTTTACAAAATAACCTCAAAAACCTAAATAAAGAGCAGCCTGTTTGAGAAAGTCTGAAGTACAGTAGCTTCTGAGTGAGTGTGACACAGACAAGACTCTGTACTGTCTACGTCTATGCCCTCAGATTTGTTTTTGCTTCTCTTAGAGTGCGTTCACACTTGCCGTGTTTGGTGCGGTTCAAATGGACTCATGGTGCGGTTGCTCTGTTTATGTGTTTTATTGTAAATGCTCCAGACTAACCTCAGTGCACATCAAACACACGCTAAGAGACCCCTTCAAAACAGAGGTCTCAGAGAGCGAACACTGGTACGGTTCAATTCAAGTGTGAATCTCAAAGTGGAACATAGACTAGGTCAAACAGGAAGAGCCCTTATAAATTGGCAATGAAAACGTAACATAATGCTTAGCTTCCGCAAGGTCGGAAAAGAAAACAAACATTCATTCATTTCCTACCGCTTTGTCCCGTTAGGGGTCGTGAATGTCTGGAGCCTATCCCAGTAGCTTTGGGCCTGAGGCGGTGTACACCCTGGACAGTGGCCAGTTAGTTGCAGGGCTGACATATAGAGACAAACATTCACTCACACATTCATTCACTAGGGACACTTTAGAGTTGCAGATTAACCTGTACATGCATGTCTTTGGACAGTGAGAGGAAGCCGGAGTACCCAGAGAGAACCCACGGTCACACGTGGAGGACATGCAGACTCCTCACAGAAAGACCGGAGAAGGCCGAGAATATTTGAGTCAGCCAGGTTTTGAACTCACAATCTTCTTGCTGTGAGGCAGGAGTGCTAACCACTCTGCCACGTGCACCCAGAAAACAAACAATATTGTCGACTGCTTCCAGTCGTGTATGTTTATGCTGGAGCTTTTTAACAGATTTCAGCCATGTGTTGCCAGGTTTAGAGCGCCAACAAAACCAAGAGGACACAGAAACCAAACGGACAGGAACCAGGGACAAAAGGGAAGGGTGTAGTTATCCCTTATGTTTCCGGTTTATCTAAAAAACTTAAAAGGATTTTCTACAAAAACAACATTAAAGTCTACTTTAAACCTGGGAATACACTGTGTCAAAAACTGGTCCATCCTAAAGACAAGATCCCCACAAACAGAGTAATGTAGTTTATGCAGTTCAGTGCAGTGAAAAGTGCAGTGACAGTTATGTCGGTAAAACTAAACAACAGCTTCACAAGAGGATGTATCAGCACAGAAGAGCCAATCCTGGAGGTCCTGAGTCTGCAGTCCACTTCCACCTCAAAGAGAAAGGACATTCCTTTGAGGACAGCAATGTCTGAATTTTGTCCAGAGAGGCCAGATGGTTTGAGAGAGGAGTGAAGGAAGTCATTTATTGTTAAATTGGAAATGCCCTCTTTGAACAGAGGAGGTGGCCTCAGATTCATGTTGCCTAGTATTTATAACAGTTTTCTGAAACCTAAATCAAAACAGTGTAACTCTTGAACAACAACACCTTAATGAAACAGTGACACAAACGACTCACCTAAGCCTTTAACAACTCTCACATGAGTGACACATGTCTTTCATAGACAACTATGAGACCGGAGCAGCCCTCTAGAGATATAACCTCAGCTCTCTTACCAGTTGATCTCAGATCTTAAGAGACAAAACATCTTCACCTTGAAAACTGAGTTCAGATACTTTTGCTTTGACCTTTTCTAACCCATACATGCATCAGCAGCAGGCTGCAGAATGAAACGTGGTTGCCTCTTTAAGCCTGTACAGTCAGTTAAATGAGAAGGTTTCAGGATCAAAACTGTTGCGCTGTTTCAGCAAACATGACGTAATGCACGTGTGTGCTCGCTCACCTGTTCTTACTTCCTGATTTGCCAGCATAAGTAAACTAAGCAACACTAGCTGCAAAGTTGAAAATAATTCCTGCGAACACAAGGAAGAGACAGGCATCCAGCGCACTCAAAAACGGCAGATTCTTCTTTGGTTGTTTGTCCGTGCTCGTGCAGGCATGCACACAGGGATCACACACAATACTGGATGCAGTACTCTGAATCTCTGAATCTTCCGTAATGCCCCTTTAAAAAAATGTCACCTATAAAAACATTCCTAAATAGGCAGAGGCTGCAGTTACTAATTTATCAGCACATCATTTGTTTCACTTCACAATGTAAATACAAGTTTGTGATTCCATTTGAATAATTTGTGTAATTTATTTTAATGGTGGAATCTCACGATGGCTGTTTCTACCCATCCATCCATCCATCCATCTATCTTCTACCGCTTATCCGGGGCCGGGTCGCGGGGGCAGCAGTCTAAGCAGAGACACCCAGACTTCCTCCTCCCCAGACACTTCCTCCAGTTCTTCCAGGGGGATATCGAGGCCTTCCCAGGCCAGCCGAGAGACATAGTCCCTCCAGCGTGTCCTAGGTCTTCCCTGAGGTCTCCTCCCTGTGGGACTTGCCCGGAACACCTCCCTAGGGAGGCATCCAGGAGGCATCTGAAACATATCGAACCACCTCAGCTGGCTCCTCTTGATGTGGAGGAGCAGCAGCTCTACTCTGAGCTCCTCCCGAGTGACCGAGCTCCTCACCTTATCTCTAAAGGAGCGCCCTGTCACTCTGCGGAGAAAGTATCCGTGATCTTGTTCTTTCGGTCACGACCCAAAGCTCATGACCATAGGTGAGAGTAGGAACGTAGATTGACCGATAAATAGAGCGCTTTGCCTTACTTCTTCACCACCACAGACCGGTACAATGACCGCATTACTGCAGAAGCTGCACCGATCTGTCTGTCAATCTCATGCTCCTTCCTTCCCTCACTCGTAAACAAGACCCTAAGATACTCAAACTCCTCCACTTGAGGCAGGAGCTCTCCACCAACCTGAATGGGGCAAGCCACCCTTTTCCATCTGAGAACCATGGTCTCAGACTTGGAGGTGCTGATCCTAATCCCAGCGGCTTCACACTCGGCTGCAAACCGTCCCAGTGCACACTGAAGGTCCTGGCTTGATGGAGCCAACAGGACAACATCATCTGCAAAAAAGCAGAGACGAGATCCTGTGGTCCCGAAATAAGACTCCCTCCGGCCCCTGGGTGCACCTAGAAGTCATGTCCTTAAAAATAATGAACAGGATCGGTGACAAAGGGCAGCCCTGCCGGAGTCCAACATGCACCGGGAACAGGTCTGACTTACTGCCGGCAATGCGAACCAAGCTCCTGCTGTGGTTGTACAGGGACCGGACAGCCCTTAGCAAAGGGCCCCGGACCCCTCCCAGAGCACCCCCCACAGGGCGCCATGAGGGACACAGTTGAATGCCTTCTCCAGATCCACAAAACACATGTGGACTGGTTGGGCAAACTCCCATAAACCCTCCAGCACCCTGGAGAGGGTATAGAGCTGATCCAGTGTTCACCGACCGGGATGAAAACCACATTGTTCCTCCTGAATCTTGTTTCTAGATAAGACTAAATAATACAGTGGTACAGATCAAGTTGAAGGAGCACAGGAAACCACCACAAACAGAACTGCAAAGCAGCACAAAGTGAAACCATGAAGCTGAGTTTTCTGAAGTCCTTCATTTGAATTGTTGACTCCTTTAAATCGATTGCATTTTATTGGTTTGATTTGAAAACAAATTTGAATATTAGTAACTTCTCAACATATACTGCAGTTATAAGATTATACTGTACTCTAAAAGGTAAACATTATTTAAAACATGTTTGCATTGATGTAAAAATGCAAAAGTGATTACACATCTTATTTGTTGTATCCTGTACAGCTCTAGTACAATGTGGATTTAATATTTTAAATAGCATGCCATCCCACTGATTCAGCTACAGGTCCATTACAGACCGCTTCTTACCGCTTCTTACCAATTACTGGTATTTTTCAGTTTCAGATTTTTGAGCCTGTTCTGGGGAGGAGCATGGCCGAGATAAATAAAACATTAAAATAAAAAGGAGCCCTTAAACCTTGAGTTACACACAAAAAAAATAGTTAAAAAACATGCATTATAAAAT
This sequence comes from Neodontobutis hainanensis, assembly GCA_024349245.1. Taxonomy (NCBI): domain Eukaryota; kingdom Metazoa; phylum Chordata; class Actinopteri; order Gobiiformes; family Odontobutidae; genus Neodontobutis; species Neodontobutis hainanensis. The sequence continues at coordinate 7,314,833 of JALDNG010000024.1, forward strand.
CAGCTATAAAGCTCAAAATGAACATGTATCAACAAACATTTATAAATTGATTTATAAATTACACACTTGCTCAAAATTCCTTTTTTTTTCTTTAGGGATTGTTCTTACAATAAGCATTTCCATTTTTATATTGATATAATTTTTACACTTAACATAAATATTAAATAAAATATAAATGTCACGGTGTATTCATATACATCAATAAAAAGGCAGGTCCAAAATTTTGTAAATTGTCTAATTATAAACACATTCAGTGTTGTGCAAGTTACTTCCAAACTGTAATGCATTATAGATTACTTGTTACTACTATCTAAATGTAGTACTTTACCTTACAATATTACTGTCTCAGAATTGTAATACATTACATTACTCCTGTATTACTTTTGAGTTTCTTTCACAAAAATAACTACAAGGTAGAACTTAAAATTCTAAAATGACAAAATGTAATACAGATGGTTAGGGTTGAAATGTCTACATCCAGAATAAAGGCAAAAGGCAATTTGATGTTCCATAATGACTGTGGGCTTTTCAGGCTACTAACAATAAAGCAAAGTGGAAGGCTCAAGACAAGAAAGGATGACAGACAAAATCACAAATGATTAAAGTCTGTTAAAAGTATGGTAGAGGTAAAATTATTATCTGGCAATATCCATAAATAGCTTGGGTCTATTAATATTAGACACAACATAAGTAAACTCTAATGCCATGACAAGATGCACGTTTGTTTTCTTTTATTCTCTTTGAAGTCAAGAAGTTCACAACACAAAACTGTCATGCACAAAGTGCACATGATGAACATAGCTTAGGCTGTGCTTTCTCAAGTATAAAGTGCACTTGGAGGACCACCTTAGCCTCAGTCGTTTTTGTCCACAGGCTAAACATAGCCTAACTGATTAGTAAGATAACACAGAAGGAAAAACCCTTAGGCCTTTGCCTCTAAAAAAGACTAACATTCACGAGGTGGAGCATACGTCCACCTCGTGAATGTACAGTCGTCTTCTGCCGTCTTCATTAGCCGCTTTTCCACTGGCATGCGCGACTCGCGAGAACAGCAGGGGCAGAAATTATGCCTCGTGCCACTCCTGTAAAACCCGCCTTCACTGGACTATGTCACGCAAAAACAAAGTTACACCAACAAGAGGGAGATTAATGAAATCTTGCGGTCTCGCAAAAGTTTTTTTTTTTTTATTTAACGCAAGCTTTGCTGAAAATGTACCGAGTAAAATATTACTAACAAGTAATGCCTTACACTACTCTGTTACAGGAAAAAGTAATAAATTACTGTAATGCATTACTTTTGTATAGCGTTACTCCCAACACTGAACACATTAGTAAAATACCTTTAAAACTGACACACTTGCTCATAATGTCTGGGACATAAATCTGCACTTTTTATAGTTTATTTTACAGTGAGTTCTTAGAAAATAATATTCAAAAGTCTTAGTCCACTAAAGTCCATTAAATTGAAAGTAGTAGCTCCTAACCCTTGGTCCTTGGGCACTGCCTCCTCACCAGAAGCAGGTGGTGCTGAGGAAACCTTGGGTGTGGTTAAACAATCATGCACAGTCAGGACAGAGAGGAGTTTAAGTGAAAACAAGTAATAGCACTATAACAGTTACTCAAATTAACTAAAAAAACCCAAACAGGACTAAATGCATTACCTTGTACAGTTCATGGTGCGCTCAGTTCCATCTGGATGGTAGCTGGAGTCAACAGTGGACACCTCAAAAGCTCAATATTTTGCCACACCGGAAAAGTGCATTTCTCACCTCCACGTACAACTCAAATCACAAAATTCTGACCTGTAGGTTGTATCCGATACAAAATGTAGCTTTAAAGGGCTATAAAAGACTAAGTAAGTCAAAGACTGGTTGTTTTCATCACCAAACACTTAAAATAAACAGTGTAGCGTGTTTAAACTGTCTGGGTGACACACGTTCCCTGAAGGCACCATAAAGGAGGCAGAACCGTGCCTTCATTCCCAGTGTCACTTATGCTTTGGCACACCTCTCGGCTGTGGCCACGCCCCCACCCCAAAACAAGCTAAAAAAAAATCAGAATCTGAAGAAAGATGATCTTAAACTAAAAAAAGGTTGTAACATATGCCCACATGCATGTGCTTTTTGACAAAGACAAAGTGTATTGCACTTAGAGTCCTTTAGAGGGCACAAATGTAAAACCTACATAGTGTTCAGTAAAGCAAAACTGCGTAACTATGTCTCATTTTTAAATAATTAAAATACATTGCCTCAGTTGTTTTGATGGTTTCCTGACACTAAAAGAGAAGAATAACTGCAGACAGTGAAGGCAGCACTCTCTCGCCAAATCAACACATCTTCCTACATCTCATTTAAACAAGATGCATACTGAGACAGTCCTAGATTACTTTGCAGCAGTGTAGTTGCAGAACCTCTGAAAAGTGACATGTTGCTTTAAATACTGGCATTTCTTATAAACTGACAAACACAGGGCTTGATCTTTATGGTTTAGACAAACCTTTTTGTGAGTTGCACAGAGCAAACTTGTGATAGTACACCTGCTAAGGTTCCAGTGAACATCTCCTCCAAGTTTAATTTTCTTGTTTTTCTACTGAAGACCTCTAGATGAACAGATATGGATAGACCACAGTCGTTTCCATACCCCTGCTAAATATAAAAGTGTCATAAACAACCTCAAAAGTGACATTCAAACAGCCAATCAGTGAACAGGTTTCCTTTTATGGAAAAGACCCTCACCGCTTTTAACCCGAAGAGTCAGTCTTCTGAGATTTGTTTTGTCGCTGGTCATTGCCACACATGGACGGGAGGATGATATTGACCGTTGTGCTATTAGGTATTTTTTTGTGACTTAAAAATATTTATATTTGTACTATGTGTGCATTTAAGTTCTGTTTAACATCACATTTTTATCGATGTGTGCAGGGATTACGTCCTATGTTCAGCTTTGGGCAAGTGGATCAGTGTTGGATATGACAGTGACACCAGGAGACAACATCACTCTCTACTGTGACTGTACGCTACAAGTTGGAACGCTCATAGTGTGGTACAGGAACTGTTCTCATGTTCATCAACCTTCACTGATGCTCAGATTAAATCTAGAAAACTCTGAATATTTGCCCAATAAACAAAAAGATGACTGGATGAGTCCTTTGCCTGGTTTTCAATTTGTGAAGAACATCTCGTCTAACACCTATGACCTGCTCATCACTAACATCTCACACTCCGACGAAGGTCTCTACTTTTGTGGAACTGAGACTTCTACAGTTGTAGATCAAAAATGTATTTCTTCATCATATAATTATACTTATGGATATGCCACAACAAGGATCAGATTGAGTAAGTATGCTACCTTATATAAACCTACCTTATAGTATGCTAACCTTATATAAATTGTTAAAAGATTTACATGTTATAGGGTTCAGGGTTAAATATTCTATTTGAACGTCCTTCAATTTCAGTAACATTATTAATCCTTAAACTCCTTTATTTTTTCGCTGCCGCTTAGATATGTTAAATCATTTTGACATCCCAAATTATTAATGGGGTCGAGTTTGTTATTCAGGTTTGAGACCCTGGAAAAAGAGGACGTTGCATTTATTCTTATTGAAAGTTAGAGTTTTGAACAAGGCCAACAAGGTTTGTAAGGTTCTGACACACTTGCAACAATTGAGAGATAATCTTTTTTTTTTTTAACAAGAAACTTATTTGAAACCAACATATATATTAAGTATCAGGAGGGCTTGAATGAGTCACATATTTTATTCTAAATTTGATATTGTGTCTAGAGGAGCTGTAGGTATTAGAAAGAGTGTCCAATTTGAGCCAAACAATTCTATGTTGGATATAAACAGCCCATTTGTCATAGTATTGTGCATGTTATGACCCGTTTAGATTTGCATATAAGCACCAAATTGGGATATTGATTGAGTTTTTATTAATCTTCTTTTTGCTAAAATTCCGAATTTAGACAATCATTCTATTATAGGGGGTGATTTTAACATGGTTTAAGATACAATACGTGATAGATTGTCTGCTAAACATCAAAATCAGCACAGGTAATACTCAATAACTCATCTCATTTTGGAATTACAATTTACAGAGAAGGTCAAGGTTTTTCTTTATATTTAACAAGTTTGATTACAATCCTATAATAATAAGTTTACTTGTAAGAAAGTGGAAGTTTAATGCCCATTGGTATTAGACGTAAAAATCAGGACGGACAGGCCGTGCAGGAATGTGTCCAGTACAGTTGATAAAAAAAATACATAAAAATACACCTGGGCAGGGAATAGTCGTGGCTGGAAACCGTATGCGCATTGGAAAGGAGACAGTCGAGCAGTTGTTGTGAGCGTACTCCACCCACAACAGCTGAGAGGTCCAGGGGTATGGAGTCTGCGCAGCCATGCACCTCAAGGCCGACTCCATCTCCTGGTTCAACCGTTCCGTCTGGCCGTTGGACTGCGGGTGAAATCCAGAGGACAAGATGACTGTAGTCTCGAAAAAGGGAGCAAAACTCCTGCCAAACGGTCGACGTAAACTGGGGACCCATGTCCGACACAATGTCCATTGGTAGGCCATGGATCTGGAAGACATTCTGGAGTACTAGTTCAGCCGTTTCCTTTGCTGAAGGCAACTTAGGCAGGGCTACGAGGTGAGCCATCTTTGAGAAGGTCAATGATGGAAAGGATCACCCTTTAAGAAGCACTCAAGGCCTTTCTTTGTGGACAGATTATTTCACATATTTCTTGTGTTAAAAAAGAACAGGCATCATCTATAAGAGAGCAGCTTTTAAAATGAGATGATTTATACTTCATAAACATTTGTTACTACAATCAAAACATCATGATGAAACAATTGAAAACAATCTAAACAACTTAATTTTGAACATGGAGATACTGCTCAACAAACCCATGCAGTAAATGTTTCAAAAGTTATTTCAAATATTCATTCAGAAGTTGGTAAACTTGTCTTTTTTAATTACTAGATAAACCTTTATGAGTGTAGGACTCCAAACTGTCATCATTTTCTGAAATTAATAAAGTCATAGCAGAGAAATTAGGTAACCCCATCTCAACTCAAGAGGTGAGAAATTTAATTCAAATAATGCAGAACGGGTTGGATGGTTTTACCATCAAATTTTATAAAACACATTCTCAACTGCTAATCCCAATTTTAGTCCAAATATTTAGTAAATCCTTAAATAATGGAAAATTACCTCCAAGTCTATGCTGCTTCTTTTACTTTACTTCTTATAAAAAGAAAAAAAAAGAAAAAAAAAAAGAAAGATCCACAAGTATGCAGTAGCTTTTTTATGCATTGCTGGTTATTACAAAACAAAAACAAACCAAAACTGAGGCGAGATCAGGGAACAGGTTAGGGGGATCAGGATTAAGCTCAGGAATAGGTTAGCAGGACCAAGTCACACTGGCTGTGTTCATTTGGAAGCAGTAGCACCTCTGGCACCAGGAAGTGTGTGTGTGTGTGTGTGTGTGTGTGTGTGTGTGTGTGTGTGTGTGTGTGTGTGTGTGTGTGTGTGTGTGTGTGTGTGTGTGTGCTCAGGTGATCTAACGAGCAGATATGACACACTGAAAGAATGAAGTTCACCTTCAGCCCGTCAGATAAACCCACTGGTGATCACTCCGTCAGTGACTATTCAACAACAAAACATCACAAAGATACAATCCCTAAAAGGCCATTCACAAAATTGTAATTGTGGTCAGTAATAGTAATATTGTCTCACTAGAATTATAAATACATACCTGATTATATCTCAATAACTATAATAGGTTGTCATAAAAATTATGAGAAGACAGTAGTGCTGCTCTTAAAGATTTTTTTTGTTTGTTTTTTTAGAGCTCAATGAGGACCCAACGTCTGATTCAAGTGTTTGTTGGACACTACTGTTTTCTTTGTGCCCAGCTACAGCTCTTCTCTCCACTCTGCTCTCTGTGTTTTTGATTTGTTTTTCTTGTCACAAGAAGGGTAAATTACATTTTTACACGTTTTATATATTTTTTAATATGTGTTTGGTCAAAGTATTTTTATTTTACAGATATAAACAGAGCTGAGGCCAGAGTTCAGATAAAACAGAACGAGGTAACAACAACTTAATGTGATTTAATTGTCATTTGTCCATTCACCAGTGAATAAGGAGCTTAACTCTTAAATCAGTGCTATGTCATAACATCTTTTGCAATTGTTATATTTTAGGTTGAAGATGTGTGTTACGCTGCTTTAGAAATCCATCCAACATCTCAAAGGCCAAAGAAGAAGACAACACTACATTTACATTTACATTTATTCATTTAGCTGACGCTTTTATCCAAAGCGACTTACATTGTTCTACAGTAATCACCAGTGTTACAGACACTGGAGGCAAGGTGGGTTAAGTGTCTTGCCCAAGGACACAACGACAGTATGAACTGTGGGAAGAGTGGGAATCGAACCTACTACCTTCGGGTTGAAAGACGACTGCTCTACTCACTGAGCTACTGCCGAAGTATGTAGTTACACTACATACTTCTGACTTCAGCACATACTCAGCCGTCATTTTCAAGTAAAATGCAGGCTTGAAATGTCAAAAAGTCTATGTGTGAAAGTATAATTCAGTAGTGAATTTAGCCATGGATAAAGATTATTTATCCATTCATTTTCTACCGTTTAGTCTCCTTAGGGGTCAATAGTGACTGGAGCCTATCCCAGCAGCTTTGGGCCTGAGGCGGGGTACACCCTGGACAGTGGTCAGTTAGTCGCACGGCTAACATTTAGAGACAGACAGTGACAGACAACCATTCACTCTCACATTCTTTCACTAGGGACACTTTATTGTTGCCATTGACCTATACATACATGTGTTTGGACGGAAGACAGACTACCTAGAGAGGACATGCAGACTCCTCACAGAAAGACCAGAGTTACTGAGGATGTTCGAATCAGTTCAAACTCACAACCTTCTTGCAGTGAGGCAGTATCCCTAAACACTCAGTAAAAAGTTTATTTAATTGTGAGGAAAAGGTCTGAAACAAATGCATCTCAATTTAAGGATTTACAGAGAACCTGTCTCTGACAGAGTTTTCTAAGTCTGTGTGTGTTCTCTGTGAGTTGTGCATTTTCCTGTTGACTACTTTATTCTGTCATAAGTTTGTCTCACATATTTGAACTTGTAAGTAATTAGCTCAAACCATTTGTGTTTGGGTGATTAAAAATCAGAAAAGGTGTTAAAAGAGTGTTTGGAGAATAACAAATATAAGTCTGCCTTTTCTGTGGGAATCCAAAATGCTGTTACAGAGTAGGAATTAGTAGGAATTTTAATTTAAATGTTACTCCAAACTGTGAAAACAAAGTTAATTAATCTTTGTATTCTTATTTTGAAAATGTTTCAGATAAACTGTTACATTTCAGTTTTTAGCAACAACTAATTCTAAAGACCTTCTCAGTGGATATTTCCTTGTGTCTGTTGTCCTCAGAGGAATGACAATAGGAAGAGATAAATTATGACGGCACCTTTGTAATATTTTTAACAATGTTTTGGATTGAATTAATGGCTTTGATTTCAAAATCTTCTCACACATTTATGAAGGAGTATTAAAGGCATAATATGAAAGATTTCAGGCCGATGTTAATAAACAGACCTGGTCCTGAGCCGTATCTTTTCTGTCAAATTCAGTTTTATTGTGACTTTTAATGAACTCTAGCATCTTTTGATTTTGCAGCATTTTCCTTTCTTTTGTGAGCTGTGTTGGTGAACGCTACACACTCAGAAACATGGCTGTAGGTGTGGAATAAATGACACTTTACTTAAATAAAAGTATACACTTAAACACATTTCCTTTTTTTTTACATTTTACGGGCCCCTCATTGTTAGAAAAGTTAACTAAGTGGACCCCAATCAATTTTAGTTGAAGACCCCTTTATTAGAGGATCTCACCAAAATAATACTTTTCACAATATATCAGACTTGACATTCTTGTGTGAGTTTGCTGCTGCATAATAACACTCAGAATCCTTTAGCAGCTGAAAGTCACGTAAAGATGCCTAGTCAGTAGACCACATGCCACATACACTGACAGAAACAGGCTTCTGACAGTGATACTGACATAAACAAACCCACATCTGAATACTTCTCAGTATTTAAATTTCATTAAATACAAACAGACATAACAGTGCCATGTTAGTTTGCAGCTTTGTGGGCACACAAAGTAGAACGCCTGTCTGGTTAACCTACTGTAACTCTACTGTTGACCTTTTTTGCCGCCATTTTGCTGTAGTAAAAACATTTTATCTTCATTCACCTCATTAGAAATCAGAATCATGTTTTAGTTGAATGGCATAAATCAGACAATAAAATTTATATCTCTAATACCTCAGAAAACATGGCTGACCGCTTGGTTAAGTTGCCAGTTTAAGATGAAGCTCAGATTAGCACCATTCTTTTGTTTAACAAATGGTCAAAAAAATGCTCAATGAAGAGGCAGCAACACAATTTTATTATTCATTCATCATTCATTTTCTACCGCTTTGTCCCGTTAGGGGTCACAAGTGACTGGAGCCTATCCCAGCAGCTTTGGGCCTGAGGCGGGGTACACCCTGGACAGTGGTCAGTTAGTCGCAGGGCTGACATATAGAGACAAACATTGACAGACATCATTCTCTCTCACATTCATTAACTAGGGACACTTTAGAGTTGTCCATTAACCTGTACATGCATGTGTTTGGACGGTGGGAGGAAGCCGGAGTACCCGGAGAGAACCCACGGTAACAGGTGGAGGACATGCAGACTCCTCACAGAAAGACCAGAGACGGCCGAGAATGTTTAAGTTGACCGGGTTTTGAACTCACAACTTTCTTTCTGTGAGGCAGAAGTGCTAATAACTCTGCAATTTTGTTATATTTTATTTATTTTAAGTATGTCTGTGTGCAAGAAGCAGAGATATTCGGATTGTGGAACTGATTGATTGGAAGTGATTAACCTACAGTAAATTTCAAAGATGCACTTTACAAGAACAAGTCTTGAAGAGTTCATTTGTAAAAACAAATAAATGCCATTTTAGAAATCAGTGAACAGAGACTTGTAATTTATTCTTTGCATAGCGCTGCTTTCAAAGACCACATACATTTCAGTGGTACTAATTAGACAAAGCCACTCAAGTTTGTTTTGACTGATATCACCTTTAGCAAATAATGAAAAATATATATATATATATTTAAGTTTATAAAAAAACGGAAATATCTGTTTTTGCAAATTGCACAAACATAAACGGTCTGAACAAGCTGTTGAGGTTTGACACGTGGATGGAAACTGTTGTGGTCTGTGTAGGGCCTGACCCCCCCTTGTTGCGAAAGAGGAGCTTAAGCTGAAAATTTGTGTTGCACTCGCATACCTACACATCTTAATGCTTTCACAAAAACAAAAGTAACCACAGTTTTCCTATGCAATATGTCCACTTGAGAATTATTGACTGTATGCAACAATATGTTTAATTTATTTAAATGGTGGAATCTCTGTTTCTAGACAACATCACCACTTGTTGCCTGAAGGAATGTAAAAGAGGATGACGGCATAGATGAAGCTCCTTATCAAATGTTGTGCTATAATGGGAGAAGTTAAGTTAAGTTGCATCATGGATAGACTATAAAAAATGCATAATATAAAGAGAAGGCCATACAGGTAATGGTGGAGAAAATAGACTTGGATTTACACTTTATCTTTTGTATTTCTTCCCACATCTGGTGTATTTATTGGCAATTTAAGCTCCATTTAACATGATGTTGTGTACAGGACTTGACATTAACATTGTTTGTTACTTGCAAGAAGAGTTTACATAAACCCACTATCCGATTTTAAATTACAGACCGTGTCCACCATATACTGTACATACCCTTTAATTACCGGGAAAATACCCCTCCGTACCTCCCCTAACCCGCATTAATACTTGATAATTACCAAGGATGTAGACTTCTGTTAATTGTGATAGCTCACATGAGTCAAATTTTTATTTTGTACTGATAATACTGTGGGTTCGGCACACAGTTATTGTACCTATGCCATGACATAATTAAAATCAATTAAGTGCACATGAATGTACTTTGTATTTTTAAGAATTTAAGGCAACACTTTGACTCTACACTTGATATATTGTATCTACCTCCTTGTGTAACAAACTGTAATAACATGTAACTACTTAGTACATACATAATAGAATTATGTGTACTTACATATTGTTGGTAGTGTTGGGCTAGGGTTGGAGTATGTATGTAGTTACATGTTCTTACAGTTTGTTACACAGTGTGTAACCATTAAATAGACACAAAAGTACTCTTTGTATATTTTTTCACAGAAGTTGCACTTCCCAAATATTTAATATAGGCTATAGGGAATCGCATGCAACATACACGTTTTCTTAATTTTATTTTGTTTTTTAACCCGCCCCACACATAAAGTGACAATTTCTTTACAGAGAGGTAGGTCACTCACAGACGCCTGAACTAGACAAATTATAGTAAGAGTCAAGGTCTCCTACAACCTACTTTATATCTGTATTAGAGCCTGTTAATTTATTTATCATTTATATCTGATTAAAGCACACTGTACCCAGCAATTACACCCAGTAGCCAGTATTTATCTTGTAATTACATGTGTTATTATCCTGTAAGTACCCTGTACTTACCTGGTAAAAAGTGGTCTGTAATCCAAAGTGTTGTCGTGAAGGGTGTAGTTTTTGGTGGCTTCTACCTGAAAAACTCAGATCGCTGTTCTGCACCTCATAGCCCTCCTTTCTACAGCCTGTGAGCACCTTCAGTAGTGCTGCAGGAATATGTTTTTGCAGTGAACAAACCTAGTGGAAATAGGTTCAACAGCCATTCATAACACAATTACACACTAGCTGGGTTAAATTGTGAAAGCTGTCAATTGACAGAAAATCCAATGTTAACAAAACTACTTGTTATACAGTTGTGCTCATAAGTTTACAGACTTTGTCATTTTTTTGGGGGGGTTATTTTTCAGAGAATATGAACAATAATAAAAAAAAATAAATAAATAAAAAAAAAAACATTAATTGTCAAACAACTGTTTTTGCTCTTTTTAAATCATAACGACAACAGAAACTACCCAAATGACCCTGATCAAGAGTTTGATCCCCTGGTGATTTTGGCCCGATAACATGCACACAGGTTGGCACAAACGGGTTTTAATGGCCTCTAAAGGTAACCCTCCTCACCTGTGATCTCTTTGTAATCAGTGTGTGTATAAAAGGTCAGTGTGTTTCAGGTCTCCTGACAGACCCTTGAATCTTTTATCCAGTGCTGCAATAATGTTTCATGAGTCATGGGGAAAGCATGCTAATCAGCAGTGTTCAAACTCTAACAAAGAAGTGGATTTTGGTCGACAATTTGAGCCACAACTGCCAGGAAAGTTGCTTGGGATGCAAAGAAATCTACACAAACAACTTCAGCTGAAATACAGGACTCTCTGAAAAAAGGCGAAGGTTCTGGACTGGCCATCTTAGTCTCCATTGAGCCACTCTGGTGATATCTCAAATGTGCAGTTCAAGAATTTACAGCAACTGGAGGCTTTTTGCCAAAAAGAATGAGCAGCTTTACCTCTGAGAAAATTAAGAGCCTCATCCTCTACTACCACAAAAGCTGTCATTGACCATAAATGGTTTCACCCAACCACTAAGTATGAGTGAAAAAATATATATTTTTGTGTTATTATTCATATTCTCTGTAAAAAACTCACAAATTCTGCCAGAGAACTGCAAAACTGTATATAATGCTCCAGAGAAAAAGCATGAAGAACCTTATTTGCCCCAAATGACTATTCTTCACAGTTTATTTTATTACTCTCTCTTTCTCTGTCTGTCTTTAATAAGTTTATTTTTTTCTATGTAGTATCTGTAGTATCTGTATCTGACAGCATCAGTTGTACCTCTCTGTAAAATGTAACTTGTCATAAACAACCACAGAGCTAAATGTTCCACTCAAGTAGCCAATCACATCTGTGCTTTCTTTAACAGAAAGACCCGGGCTGCTTATAACTTGGTGACAGACCATCTTGAGGTCATTGCCACAAATGGATGGGCATATTTTTTTTCTAATTGTTTTATCAGGTAATGTTTATTGACTTATTAACCTTTGACTGTGTTGCTAAACATTTGTTAATGTGCAATTGTGTAAGTGTTTTTCAGGTGTTACTGTATTTGGTTCATGGGTCTCTGGATCAGTGTTAGAAGTGTTGGTGAGACCAGGAGACAACATCACTCTCCACTGTGACTGTCCAGGATCAGTTGGATTCTACACAGTGTGGTACCGGAATTGTTCTCACCTAAACCAAACAAAACTGGTTCTTCAAACAAAGCAGGAAAGTTATCAACTAAACATTGAAGGGTCACCGATGAGACCCTTGCCTCGTTTTAGTTTTGTCAAGAACAGCTCCTCTAAGTCCTATGACCTGATCATCACTAACATCACTGAATCTGATGAAGGCTTCTACTTTTGTGGAACTGAGACGAGCAAAGTTGAGGATCAAACACACATTGTTCAAAAACCTGTGTTTACGTTTGGAAAAGCCACAACAAGAATACTGCTCAGTAAGTATGTCTCATCTAAAATATGTAATGATGCAGTTTATATTAAATACATAGTATGACGCATTAGTTGACTTTTACCAGGCATTACTCCTACATTAAAAATCAAAGTTTAGTTATATATAAATAAAAGTACAGCCTCTCAAAAGTAATTATTTATCAATTCAGTGTTAATTACACATTTATTAATGCTCTACTGCTGCTTAGTGAGCATGGATTATAACGTCATATCTATAGTAAAATTAGTACTCAATTTTCAATAAATAACAAACCAGCTAACATTGTATCAACAGAAAAAGTGACTCCCAAAACACACTCACATATAATAAACACACTTTTTGTGACTCTAGACTCCCGTAAGCCGAAGGACCCGACAGACTGTGGTGTTTGTTGGACACTGCTGTTTTCTTTGTGCCCAGCTATGGCTCTTCTCTCCACTCTGCTCTCTGTGTTTTTGGTCTATTTTTTTTGTCACAAGAAGGGTAAATGATTTTTACACTTTTACACACATTTCTTTTTAATTTTTTGTTTGTTTAAAGTATTTTTATTTTACAGATATAAACAGAGCTGAGGCCAGAGTTCAGATGAGACAGAAAGAGGTAACAACAACTTAATGTGATTTAATTGTCATTTGTCCATTCACCAGTGAATAAGGAGCTTAACTCTTAAATCAGTGCTATGTCATAACTTTTGCAATTTTCATATTTTAGGTTGAAGATGTCTGTTACGCTGCTTTAGAAATCCATCAAGCATCACAAAGGCCAAAGAAGAAGAGAACCCCCGACACTTCTGACTTTAGCACATACTCAGCCGTCAAAAACTCCAAATAATGAAGTGCACTATTTTCAATTAAAATGTGGGGTTGTAAAGTCAATATATGTTAATATATCAACTAACAATTCAGTAGTGTATGTTGCCATGGCTAGATAAAGATTATTTAATTGTGAGGAAAAATGTTCAAACAAATGCATCTCAATTTAGTAATTCCCAGAGAATCTGTCTCAGACAGAGTTTACTCACTCTGTGTTTGTTCTCTGTCAGCTCATACAGGACAGGGCTGAGAGGTGCTCTGCTGCTGCAGCTGTTGTCCCACAGAGAGAGAGATCAGCACCAGCTCACAGAAGAAACTGAAGCAATTCTGTCCATTCGTTTGACTAGTGATGTTTGATTATCTTCACTAAATGAAGATAAGGTCAATAAAATAAATAAATAGCATGTAAGAGTCTGAAGTATAGTAGTCAAACACAGTAGCCTTTGTTTCACGTTTTTGTTTGAGCGCAACAAATTTTTCAACCAAAATCAAACCAAAAATTGTTTTTGGTTTGATACTGCACTTGCTTCTGTTTCTTAAAGATCTGCACGTCTTTAAAACCACAGAAACTTCTCTTCTGATGGCTAAGCTGGTATATGCTGTGGTTTGTTATATCTTGTTATATTTGTCACATCCTTGGTTTCTCTGATTGGTTTACTCATCTAACATTAGTTTAGCTCTTGGTCCAGCCTTGAAAGTCTGTTCAAACCCTGCAATCCCAGACTAATATCTCTGTATGTGTTTAATTCGGATGTTCTAGACGTAGTTAAGGTAGAGCTGCCATTCTGAATTGATCATCCACAGCCACAGCAAGCTACGCATTATCCACTTTTCAAAAGGCGTTCACTTGCTCACTGTCTGCTACACAGACCAGTACAATTACTGTTAACATTCTTGTTTTTATTAATAAATAATAGGTAAAAATATATAAAAAGTAACAGAAACAAATTCGAGTTGTTTTGATAAAGTTCTACTGTTTTAGGGAAACACATGAGACCAGTGTTTATAATTGGGTTTCATCTAAAAATTTTTAAAATCTTTAATAAGAACTAATTATTGAACACAATATCCATCCATTTATTAAATGTACTAATAAGGAAATTAAATTGTATGAAAATGCAAGTAGAATTTGATTTTATTTATGGTTATTTATAAACTTACAAATGGACAAACATTACTATATATTGTAAATAAATATGGGGACAGTTGGAACTGGTTTTTGGGACGGTACTGGAACAGTACAGTTAGTCTGGAGCCCTGCCACAATTCCATCTTCTTAAAAAGACAAGCAACAAGAAAAGCCACCAACCATTAATGCTTTCTGAACGGTGGGGGTTCAATACACGGGGTTTGCAGCTTTCTCGAAGTCACCTGAACAAAAAGCTGAATGTGTTATTTAATGTTACTTAAAGAATTATTTACACTATTTTATTTTTATGTTTTGTCTTTAAATATATATTTTTATAGAGTTTGCCAAAGAACACAAAATACACAGCTTAATAATCTTTGTTTTCGTCATACGAAACCATAAAAGCCCTTAAAATGATCAAACCATAAAAATGAAACAGCAGATGGACCCTGTTTCCACAGATATGGCCTGCTGGAAGTCTACTTTAAGGTTGGTGGGAGTTGTTTACATGGCTCGCTGTACAGTTTGGTGATAATATTGAAGTGGTTAGTAAAGCTGAATCGACGCATCTCCGTCTCCTGTCTCACACACTGCACGCCACAGTATAATACCTGGCACTAAAATAGATGCTGGCGAGTGTCAAATCATCTGTAAAATAAAGATTTCAATTCTAATGTAAATCTGTAATCTGGTGATTGAAAACATCTATATGTTAAAACGGTTAAAACAATCTTGGAGGATTGTACAGGTGTTTTAATTTGTAAATGTAAAGTTAATGAGAAATAAGTAAATAAAAAAGTCATTGGTAAACTAATGAGGTAAATTGTTTAAGAGCATTCACTAAGTTGCTCACTGTATACATTTTTTATTTTTTTGATTAGGTCGGAATGTTGTAATGTTTTTATTAATTATTGTGAGAAGAGGAGTACTTACACAATAGTCGGCCAAACTTTACACATGGACTCCAATTGGGGTCCTTTAGGAATAAAAATTTTGAATGTGCAGTGGTACAGTTTCAGAATAAATCAAGATAGAAAACAGCAAAATAACCACCAAAAACATCTCCTCAAACACTATTTGAAATTACAGCCACACATGTCAACATTACCTGCACCAAATATAATTGTTCTAATATGAAACACACCAAAACTATTAAGATTTTTTTTATGAAATGATCAGGCAAACACTCCATTATAAAGAATAGGGCAGAATTTGCATATTTTGGTACCACCTGTTTTTGTTTGCTGCTGTTTGGTCTGTGTTTGGAAAATAATGTAAATGGCTTATATGTGCTTGTAGCTGAGTCTCTGAAGTGTCCTGCCTGGGGGCTCTCAGGCTTAGGTCTTAAAGGATAATCCTTTAGGTGAGTGTATATCTGGATGCAATGATTGTCTCTCCTTTTAACTATTGTATTTCCTGTTGGTCTCAAACAAGTGAGGCAACATTAAAACTATTAAAATCACTTTATAACTTTATAAGCTGTAAAAGTATTAGATAAAAAAAAACATTAAGACATCATTGTCAAAGTGTTATAACTAAACTAAACTTAACTAAACTAAGATTATCTAATCTATTCTTATCAAAGATAATTTAGTCATTTTCTTCTGCTTAGTCCCGTTGGGGGTTGAATGTGACTAGAGCCTATCCCAGAAAATGTGGGCTGGCCAGGTACGCCCTGGACAGTGGCCAGTCAGTCACAGGGCTGACACTTATAAACAGACACTGACGGACAATCATTCACTCTCACATTCATGCACTAAGGATTACTTTATAATTGACCGTTAGGCAGTGTGAGGAAGTATCTGGAGAGAACCTGTGGAAACACATGGACATGCAGACTTCTCACAGAAATGAGTTGGCCGAGGTAGTTTTTTAGTTCGCCAGTTGAGTTTGCTGTGAGGCGGGACCACTCAAATGTAAAATAAATAAAATATCAAGCTGGATATTTTGTGTTCTTTAAAAGAGCATGAGGCTCCTCTGTTAACAGTGTGTTCTTACGTTGACTGTGTAGAACCATATATTCCACTCTTTATGAAGCTACACTCTCTGCTTGTGACAATATCACTTGTGTAACACTTTACTCAGTGACAAAATGCTCTTGTTATCAATGTTTATTAAAAAAAATAATAATAATAATTCTCAGTAGACCAAAATCAGCATTTTAAAAACTACTGCAAAAATCAGATGTTTTCCAGGCTACAAGCTGTAATAAGCAAAAAGCAAAAGGCACATTGTAGATATTATCAACTAAGAAAAGCAAAAACAAATTGTGTGCATAGACCTAGACAGACTTTAATGAGTCCTGTCTGTGTCACACTCGCTCAGAAGCTACTGTGCTTCAGACGCTCACAAACAGGTTACTACGTATTTAGTTTAATTAGCTGAGCTTCATTTAGTAAAGCTAATAAAACAGGATAGCTTCTGTTTCCTCTGTGAGCTGGTGCTGATCACTCTCAGATCAGTTTCTGTGGCACAGCAGCAGAGCAGCACCTCTTGCCCCCCTCCCAACACTGAGCCCACAGAGAACAACCACTAACAGTGACTTATTAAACGGAGATGCATTTCCTGGAGACATTTTCCTCACAATTAAATAATCTTTATCTAGCCATGGCAACACACACTACTTATGTTATATTGATTGATTGAATTACATTTGTTTTATTGATATTTCTTGACTTAACATCCCAGCATTTTAATAAAAAATGGCGCACTTCATTATCTGGAGGTTTTGACGGCTGAGTATGTGCTAAAGTCAGAAGTGTGGGGTGTTGTCTTCTTCTTTGGTCTTTGGGATGTTTGACAGATTTCTAAAGCAGCGTAACACACATCTTCAACCTAAAATATGAAAATTGCAAAAGATATTATGACATAGCACTGATATAAGAGTTAAGCTCCTTATTCACTGGTGAATGGACAAATGACAAATATTGTTGTTACCTCATTCTGTCTCATCTGAACTCTGGACTCAGCTCTGTTTATATCTGTAAAATAAAAATACTTTAACCAAACACATCTAATTAATTAAATAAAATGTGTGTAAAATTGTAAAAATCATTTACCCTTCTTGTGACAAACAAAATAAAGCAAAAACACAGAGAGCAGAGTCGAGAGAAGAGCCATAGCTGGGCACAAAGAAAACAGCAGTGTCCAACAAACACCACAGTCTGTCGGGTCCTTCGGCTTACGGGAGTCTAGAGTCACAAAAAGTGTGTTCTTTATTAGAGCTGTGCAATTAATCGCAAAACAACTGCAATTTGAGCACATGCCATTTCTAAAGTGCATATTGCTGCAAATTAATTTATTTATTTTCAAAACCATTTAACTAAATGCCCACTGACAGACATTTGCAAAACTGCGGATCAGGTCTTTAAAGTCTAACTATTTAACTGCCTACATTAACTCACATTGTCTCACACCTTCAGTGTTTTCATCTGGACATGAGGGAGGACCTGCTGCTGTGGCTTTGTCTGAAACTGGAGAGGCCATAGGGTTCTTATGTTAAGCTTCTAAACTCAAAAAGAAAAGATTAAAGCAAAAGCATCTGGACTAAGAATCCTCAGATTTAACCTTTTCTTCAGATGACATGGATGACTGAGAACCTTCTCAAACTTAACTCAATGTAATACAATGTTATGAAGCTACTGCAAGCTGAAGCCTATATTTTATATTGGTGGAAAGTAATTTGTCCATCATAATACATATCCTAGAGATAGATCCTAATGCAGATTTGCTTAAAAAATAAAATATTGTAATAAAATAAAATATTGAAATCAAACATATCATTTGCCATTTCAAAAGCTGTGCATTTGTAATAAACGACCCAGCACATTCAGCACAAGGTAATTTGCTTTATCCTGCAAAAATAACGTGAACAACCTGCGAAAAAACTGTGGGTAGATTAGAGTTACAGTATATGCTCGAAACATCCAAAAACATCATAACATCCCGCTCTCCCCTGCATACTGTCGTTGTGTCCTTGGGCAAGACACTTAACCTACATTGCCTCCAGTGAAGTTCTGTAACACTGGTAATAGTTTAGTGTGTGTAAAGCGCTTTGAGTGTCTACTACAGTAGGTGGAAAGGCGCTATATAAAAATAAAGATTATTATTATTATTATTATTATTAATTTTGGCAAACAATTTAAACTATGCTAGCTCAGTTTTGGACTGGAGCTCACCTCTTTTCAAAGACATTTGTCAGTAGCTGCTTTCCCTCATTACACCTTTCTCCCTCTCCTTTCTTTCTTTTCTCTTTTGATGACCAGATTATACTTTCTTGAAGCAAGACATCCTTTTTTCTGACAAGAGGCTGAGCCTGACGCTGACACTATAAATATAGGTTCAAAATATATCACTATGTATACTAGATTATAGACTGGGAAACACATTACGCTGTAGTAGAGCATTAACCGAGTTCATAAATAAATTTTTTAGGGGTGAACTTGGCAGAGTGGTTAGCGCTTCTGTGAGAAGGTTAACCACCTTCTCACAGAAGCTGCATGCCCATGCATTTTTTAACCTGCATTAATAATGTAGGAGTAATGCTTTTTAAAAGTTGAATTAATTACTAAAAATTAACAAATGCATCATATTGTGTAGTTTTTAAAAAGTGTTACCCACTCTCCTAATATAATGTTGTGCTCCATGGTTTGTATAATTGTTACATTCATTATTACATATTTTCGATGAGACATACTTACTGAGCAGTATTCTTGTTGTGGCATTTCCAAACGTAAACACAGATTTTGAAACAATGTGTTCTTGATCCTCAACTTTGATCGTCTCAGTTCCACAAAAGTAGAAGCCTTCATCAGATTCAGTGATGTTAGTAATGATCAGGTCATAGGACTCAGAGGAGGTGTTCTTGAAAAAACTAAAACGAGGCAAGAGTCTCATCATTGGTTTAAGAACCAGTGTTGGTTGGTTTAGGTGAGAACAATTACGGTACCACACTGTGTAGAATCCAACTGATCCTGGACAGTCACAGTGGAGAGTGATGTTGTCTCCTGGTCTCACCAACACTTCTAACACTGATCCAGAGACCCATGGACCAAAAGCAGTAACTCCTGAAAAACAGTTACACAATTGTACATTAACAAATGTTTAGCAACACAGTCAAAGGTTAATAATTCAATAAACATTACCTGATAAAACAATCAGAAAAAACATCTGCCCGTCCATCTGTACCAATGACCCCAAGATGGTCTGTCACCAAGTTATAAGCAGCCCGGTCTTTCCGTTAAAGCAAGAAAGACTGTGATTGGCTACTTGAGTGGAACATTTAGCTCTGTGGTTGTTTATGACACGTTACATTATACAGAGAGGTACAACTGATGCTGTCAGATAATAATGGTTGTCTTGTAATTGTCTTCAAACAGAAGAGTTCTTTGTGAAATCTATGTACTAGTTGTTGTTGTTACTACTCTAATAAATCCACAACATAGAAAAAATAAACTTATTAAAAGAGAATTGAGAAAGAGAGTAATAAACTGGGAGAAATAGTAATTTGGGGCAAAGAAGGTAATTAATGCTTTTCTCTGGAGCATTATATATATATATATATATATATATATATATATATATATATATATATATATATATATATATATATATATATATATATATATATATATCAAGTATTTTTGTTAGATTTTATGTAAGTTGACAGCAATCACATATAACCCAGCTATTAGGTTATATTATTCTGTTATTAAAAGGTGCTTTGTAAAAAAATTGTAGTGTCCTATTCAGTTGAACCAAAGCAACATACACAGAATGAACCGCCTCTAGAATAATGAAAATTGCATCGCACAAAGCCCACCCCTTTGTCGATAAACAGTTATAATTGGTAAGGACATATCTGGATGTTGAAGAAATTTGTTGGGTTTGGTTGGCCAGGCTAAGAATATTCAATATTCATTCTCAATCTCAAATAACACTCTTGGCCTATCTTGGAAAAAAGTCATCTAAAGTTCCACATAATTCATTTTCATTTTTCCTGCTCAGACAAACTAAGCCCTGTCAGTGTTAAAACTTGTGATTTAATTATTTATTTTAATACAGGATGGTTTAATTTAAATTTAAATTTGGTATTATTTGTAAATTCGAAAGTGAAATTAACACCTGACATTTTTCCACTATAGGTTTGGTATTTGAGCTGTACAGGATACTCCAAAGAAGAAAAAAATCTGTGTAATGCTCAAAAATCACTTCCTAACAGTATAATATTAGAACACAACTGAAAGCAATAATAATATTATGTTAATGTTGAGAAGTCACTAATACAAATCAAATTTGTTTTCAAACCAAACCAATAAAATGCAAAACACCAACAGTTCAAATGAAGGGCTTCAGAAAACTCTGCAGCTTCATGGTTTTACTTTGTGCTGCTTTGCAGTTCGGTTTGTGGTGGTTTCCTGTGCTCTTTCAACTTGACCTGTACAACTGTATTATTTAGTGTTGTCTAGAAACAGCCATCGTTAAAAATCCTTTATGGATAATACAATATCAAGGGCCGTAACGTCGCCCGGTATGGTGCAACGGGACATGGAATGTCACCTCGCTGGCGGGGAAGGAGCCTGAGCTTGTGCGGGAGGTTGAGAGATCTCAGCTTACTCCTCTTGATGTGGAGGAGCAGTGACCGAGCTCCTCACCCTATCTCTAAGGGAGCGTAAGAGAGTGTAAGAGAGCGAGTAGGAGTGTAAGAGAGTGAGAGCGTAAGAGAGTGAGTGAGCATGTAGGAGAGTGAGTAAGAGTGTAGGAGAGTGTGAGTGAGTGAGAGTGTAAGAGAGTGAGTGAGAGTGTAAGAGAGTGAGTGAGAGTGTAAGAGAGTGAGTGAGAGTGTAAGAGAGTGAGAGCGTAAGAGAGTGAGTGAGAGTGTAAGAGAGTGAGAGCGTAAGAGAGTGAGTGAGCGTGTAGGAGAGTGAGTAAGAGTGTAGGAGAGTGTGAGTGAGTGAGAGTGTAAGAGAGTGAGTGAGAGTGTAAGAGAGTGAGTGAGAGTGTAAGAGAGTGAGTGAGAGTGTAGGAGAGTGAGTAAGAGTGTAGGAGAGTGTGAGTGAGTGAGAGTGTAAGAGAGTGAGTGAGAGTGAGTGAGAGTGTAAGAGAGCGTGAATGAGTGAGACTGAAAGAGAGTGAGTGAGAGTGTAAGAGAGTGAGAGCGTAAGAGAGTGAGTGAGCGTGTAGGAGAGTGAGTAAGAGTGTAGGAGAGTGTGAGTGAGTGAGAGTGTAAGAGAGTGAGTGAGAGTGAGTGAGAGTGTAAGAGAGCGTGAATGAGTGAGACTGAAAGAGAGTGAGTGAGAGTGTAAGAGAGTGAGTGAGAGTGTAAGAGAGTGAGTGAGAGTGTAAGAGAGCATGAGTGAGTGAGAGTGTAAGAGAGTGAGTGAGAGTGTAAGAGAGTAAGTAAGAGTGTAAGAGAGTGAGTGAGAGTGTAAGAGAGTGAGAGCGTAAGAGAGTGAGTGAGAGTGTAAGAGAGTAAGTAAGAGTGTAAGAGAGTAAGTGAGAGTGTAAGAGAGTGAGTGAGAGTGTAAGAGAGTGAGAGCGTAAGAGAGTGAGTGAGCGTGTAGGAGAGTGAGTAAGAGTATAGGAGAGTGTGAGTGAGTGAGAGTGTAAGAGAGTGAGTGAGAGTGTAAGAGAATGAGTGAGAGTGTAAGAGAGTGAGTGAGAGTGTAAGAAAGTGTAAGAGAGTGAGTGAGTGAGACTGTAAGAGAATGAGTGAGAGTGTAAGAGAATGAGTGAGAGTGTAAGAGAGTGTAAGAGAGTGAGTGAGAGTGTAAGAAAGTGTAAGAGAGTGAGTGAGTGAGACTGTAAGAGAATGAGTGAGAGTGTAAGAAAGTGTAAGAGAGTGAGTGAGAATGTAAGAGAGTGTAAAGAGTGAGTGAGAGTGTAAGAGAGTGAGTGAGAGTGTAAGAGAGCGTGAGTGAGTGAGAGTGTAAGAGAGTGAGTGAGAGTGTAAGAGAGTAAGTGAGAGTGTAAGAGAATGAGTGAGAGTGTAAGAGAGTGAGAGCGTAAGAGAGTGAGTGAGCGTGTAGGAGAGTGAGTAAGAGTATAGGAGAGTGTAAGTGAGAGTGTAAGAGAGTGAGTGAGAGTGTAAGAGAGTGAGTGAGAGTGTAAGAGAGTGAGTGAGAGTGTAAGAGAGTGAGAACGTAAGAGAGTGAGTGAGAGTGTAAGAGAGTGAGAGCGTAAGAGAGTGAGTGAGCGTGTAGGAGAGTGAGTAAGAGTGTAGGAGAGTGTGAGTGGTGAGAGTGTAAGAGAGCGTGAGTGGTGAGGTGTAAGAGAGTGAGTGAGAGTGTAAGAGAGTGAGTGAGAGTGTAAGAGAGTGAGTGAGAGTGTAAGAGAGTGAGTGAGAGTAAGAGAGCGTGAGTGAGTGAGAGTGTAAGAGAGTGAGTAAGAGTGTAAGAGTGAGTGAGAGTGTAAGAGAGTGAGTGAGAGTGTAAGAGAGTGAGAGCGTAAGAGAGTGAGTGAGAGTGTAAGAGAGTGAGAGCGTAAGAGAGTGAGTGAGCGTGTAGGAGAGTGAGTAAGAGTGTAGGAGAGTGTGAGTGAGTGAGAGTGTAAGAGAGTGAGTGAGAGTGTAAGAGAGTGAGTGAGAGTGTAAGAGAGTGAGAGCGTAAGAGAGTGAGTGAGCGTGTAGGAGAGTGAGTAAGAGTGTAGGAGAGTGTGAGGAGTGAGAGTGTAAGAGAGTGAGTGAGAGTGAGTGAGAGTGTAAGAGAGCGTGAGTGAGTGAGAGTGAAAGAGAGTGAGTGAGAGTGTAAGAGAGTGAGTGAGAGTGTAAGAGAGCATGAGTGAGTGAGAGTGTAAGAGAGTGAGTGAGAGTGTAAGAGAGTAAGTAAGAGTGTAAGAGAGTGAGTGAGAGTGTAAGAGAGTGAGAGCGTAAGAGAGTGAGTGAGAGTGTAAGAGAGTAAGAGTGTAAGAGAGTAAGTGAGAGTGTAAGAGAGTGAGTGAGAGTGTAAGAGAGTGAGAGCGTAAGAGAGTGAGTGAGCGTGTAGGAGAGTGAGTAAGAGTATAGGAGAGTGTGAGTGAGTGAGAGTGTAAGAGAGTGAGTGAGAGTGTAAGAGAATGAGTGAGAGTGTAAGAGAGTGTAAGAGAGTGAGTGAGAGTGTAAGAAAGTGTAAGAGAGTGAGTGAGTGAGACTGTAAGAGAATGAGTGAGAGTGTAAGAGAATGAGTGAGAGTGTAAGAGAGTGTAAGAGAGTGAGTGAGAGTGTAAGAAAGTGTAAGAGAGTGAGTGAGAATGTAAGAGAGTGTAAAGAGTGAGTGAGAGTGTAAGAGAGTGAGTGAGAGTGTAAGAGAGCGTGAGTGAGTGAGAGTGTAAGAGAGTGAGTGAGAGTGTAAGAGAGCGTGAGTGAGTGAGAGTGTAAGAGAGTGAGTGAGAGTGTAAGAGAGCGTGAGTGAGTGAGAGTGTAAGAGAGTGAGTGAGAGTGTAAGAGGCGTGAGTGGTGAGAGTGTAAGAGAGTGAGTGAGGTGTAAGAGAGTAAGTGAGAGTGTAAGAGAGTGAGTGAGAGTGTAAGAGAGTGAGAGCGTAAGAGAGTGAGTGAGCGTGTAGGAGAGTGAGTAAGAGTATAGGAGAGTGTGAGTGAGAGTGTAAGAGAGTGAGTGAGAGTGTAAGAGAGTGAGTGAGAGTGTAAGAGAGTGAGTGAGAGTGTAAGAGAGTGAGAACGTAAGAGAGTGAGTGAGAGTGTAAGAGAGTGAGAGCGTAAGAGAGTGAGTGAGCGTGTAGGAGAGTGAGTAAGAGTGTAGGAGAGTGTGAGTGAGTGAGAGTGTAAGAGAGCGTGAGTGAGTGAGAGTGAAAGAGAGTGAGTGAGAGTGTAAGAGAGTGAGTGAGAGTGTAAGAGAGTGAGTGAGAGTGTAAGAGAGTGAGTGAGAGTGTAAGAGAGCGTGAGTGGTGAGAGTGTAAGAGAGTGAGTAAGAGTGTAAGAGAGTGAGTGAGAGTAAGAGAGTGAGTGAGAGTGTAAGAGAGTGAGGCGTAAGAGAGTGAGTGAGAGTGTAAGAGAGTGAGAGCGTAAGAGAGTGAGTGAGCGTAGGAGAGTGAGTAAGAGTGTAGGAGGTGTGAGTGGTGAGAGTGTAAGAGAGTGAGTGAGAGTGTAAGAGAGTGAGTGAGAGTGTAAGAGAGTGAGTGAGGTGTAAGAGAGTGAGGCGTAAGAGAGTGAGTGAGAGTGTAAGAGAGTGAGAGCGTAAGAGAGTGAGTGAGCGTGTAGGAGAGTGAGTAAGAGTGTAGGAGAGTGTGAGTGAGTGAGAGTGTAAGAGAGTGAGTGAGAGTAAGAGAGTGAGTAAGAGTGTAAGAGAGTGAGTGAGAGTGTAGGAGAGTGAGTAAGAGTGTAGGAGAGTGTGAGTGAGTGAGAGTGTAAGAGAGTGAGTGAGAGTGAGTGAGAGTGTAAGAGAGCGTGAATGAGTGAGACTGAAAGAGAGTGAGTGAGAGTGTAAGAGAGTGAGAGCGTAAGAGAGTGAGTGAGCGTGTGGGAGAGTGAGTAAGAGTGTAGGAGAGTGTGAGTGAGTGAGAGTGTAAGAGAGTGAGTGAGAGTGAGTGAGAGTGTAAGAGAGCGTGAATGAGTGAGACTGAAAGAGAGTGAGTGAGAGTGTAAGAGAGTGAGTGAGAGTGTAAGAGAGTGAGTGAGAGTGTAAGAGAGCATGAGTGAGTGAGAGTGTAAGAGAGTGAGTGAGAGTGTAAGAGAGTGTAAGAGAGTAAGAGAGTGAGTGAGAGTGTAAGAGAGTGAGAGCGTAAGAGAGTGAGTGAGAGTGTAAGAGAGTAAGAGTGTAAGAGAGTAAGTGAGAGTGTAAGAGAGTGAGTGAGAGTGTAAGAGAGTGAGAGCGTAAGAGAGTGAGTGAGCGTGTAGGAGAGTGAGTAAGAGTATAGGAGAGTGTGAGTGAGTGAGAGTGTAAGAGAGTGAGTGAGAGTGTAAGAGAATGAGTGAGAGTGTAAGAGAGTGAGTGAGAGTGTAAGAAAGTGTAAGAGAGTGAGTGAGTGAGACTGTAAGAGAATGAGTGAGAGTGTAAGAGAATGAGTGAGAGTGTAAGAGAGTGTAAGAGAGTGAGTGAGAGTAAGAAAGTGTAAGAGAGTGAGTGAGTGAGACTGTAAGAGAATGAGTGAGAGTGTAAGAAAGTGTAAGAGAGTGAGTGAGAATGTAAGAGAGTGTAAAGAGTGAGTGAGAGTGTAAGAGAGTGAGTGAGAGTGTAAGAGAGCGTGAGTGAGTGAGAGTAAGAGAGTGAGTGAGAGTGTAAGAGAGTAAGTGAGAGTGTAAGAGAGTGAGTGAGAGTGTAAGAGAGTGAGAGCGTAAGAGAGTGAGTGAGCGTGTAGGAGAGTGAGTAAGAGTATAGGAGAGTGTAAGTGAGAGTGTAAGAGAGTGAGTGAGAGTGTAAGAGAGTGAGTGAGAGTGTAAGAGAGTGAGTGAGAGTGTAAGAGAGTGAGAACGTAAGAGAGTGAGTGAGAGTGTAAGAGAGTGAGAGCGTAAGAGAGTGAGTGAGCGTGTAGGAGAGTGAGTAAGAGTGTAGGAGTGTGAGTGGTGAGGTGTAAGAGAGCGTGGTGGTGAGGTGAAAGAGAGTGAGTGAGAGTGTAAGAGAGTGAGTGAGAGTGTAAGAGAGTGAGTGAGAGTGTAAGAGAGTGAGTGAGAGTGTAAGAGAGCGTGAGTGAGTGAGAGTGTAAGAGAGTGAGTAAGAGTGTAAGAGAGTGAGTGAGAGTGTAAGAGAGTGAGTGAGAGTGTAAGAGAGTGAGAGCGTAAGAGAGTGAGTGAGAGTGTAAGAGAGTGAGAGCGTAAGAGAGTGAGTGAGCGTGTAGGAGAGTGAGTAAGAGTGTAGGAGAGTGTGAGTGAGTGAGAGTGTAAGAGAGTGAGTGAGAGTGTAAGAGAGTGAGTGAGAGTGTAAGAGAGTGAGAGCGTAAGAGAGTGAGTGAGCGTGTAGGAGAGTGAGTAAGAGTGTAGGAGAGTGTGAGTGAGTGAGAGTGTAAGAGAGTGAGTGAGAGTGAGTGAGAGTGTAAGAGAGCGTGAGTGAGTGAGAGTGAAAGAGAGTGAGTGAGAGTGTAAGAGAGTGAGTGAGAGTGTAAGAGAGCATGAGTGAGTGAGAGTGTAAGAGAGTGAGTGAGAGTGTAAGAGAGTAAGTAAGAGTGTAAGAGAGTGAGTGAGAGTGTAAGAGAGTGAGAGCGTAAGAGAGTGAGTGAGAGTGTAAGAGAGTAAGTAAGAGTGTAAGAGAGTAAGTGAGAGTGTAAGAGAGTGAGTGAGAGTGTAAGAGAGTGAGAGCGTAAGAGAGTGAGTGAGCGTGTAGGAGAGTGAGTAAGAGTATAGGAGAGTGTGAGTGAGTGAGAGTGTAAGAGAGTGAGTGAGAGTGTAAGAGAATGAGTGAGAGTGTAAGAGAGTGTAAGAGAGTGAGTGAGAGTGTAAGAAAGTGTAAGAGAGTGAGTGAGTGAGACTGTAAGAGAATGAGTGAGAGTGTAAGAGAATGAGTGAGAGTGTAAGAGAGTGTAAGAGAGTGAGTGAGAGTGTAAGAAAGTGTAAGAGAGTGAGTGAGAATGTAAGAGAGTGTAAAGAGTGAGTGAGAGTGTAAGAGAGTGAGTGAGAGTGTAAGAGAGCGTGAGTGAGTGAGAGTGTAAGAGAGTGAGTGAGAGTGTAAGAGAGCGTGAGTGAGTGAGAGTGTAAGAGAGTGAGTGAGAGTGTAAGAGAGCGTGAGTGAGTGAGAGTGTAAGAGAGTGAGTGAGAGTGTAAGAGGCGTGAGTGAGTGAGAGAGTGTAAGAGAGTGAGTGAGAGTGTAAGAGAGTAAGTGAGAGTAAGAGAGTGAGTGAGAGTGTAAGAGAGTGAGAGCGTAAGAGAGTGAGTGAGCGTGTAGGAGAGTGAGTAAGAGTATAGGAGAGTGTGAGTGAGAGTGTAAGAGAGTGAGTGAGAGTGTAAGAGAGTGAGTGAGAGTGTAAGAGAGTGAGTGAGAGTGTAAGAGAGTGAGAACGTAAGAGAGTGAGTGAGAGTGTAAGAGAGTGAGAGCGTAAGAGAGTGAGTGAGCGTGTAGGAGAGTGAGTAAGAGTGTAGGAGAGTGTGAGTGAGTGAGAGTGTAAGAGAGCGTGAGTGAGTGAGAGTGAAAGAGAGTGAGTGAGAGTGTAAGAGAGTGAGTGAGAGTGTAAGAGAGTGAGTGAGAGTGTAAGAGAGTGAGTGAGAGTGTAAGAGAGCGTGAGTGAGTGAGAGTGTAAGAGAGTGAGTAAGAGTGTAAGAGAGTGAGTGAGAGTGTAAGAGAGTGAGTGAGAGTGTAAGAGAGTGAGAGCGTAAGAGAGTGAGTGAGAGTGTAAGAGAGTGAGAGCGTAAGAGAGTGAGTGAGCGTGTAGGAGAGTGAGTAAGAGTGTAGGAGAGTGTGAGTGAGTGAGAGTAAGAGAGTGAGTGAGAGTGTAAGAGAGTGAGTGAGAGTGTAAGAGAGTGAGAGCGTAAGAGAGTGAGTGAGCGTGTAGGAGAGTGAGTAAGAGTGTAGGAGAGTGTGGTGAGTGAGAGTGTAAGAGAGTGAGTGAGAGTGAGTGAGAGTGTAAGAGAGCGTGAGTGAGTGAGAGTGAAAGAGAGTGAGTAAGAGTGTAAGAGAGTGAGTGAGAGTGTAAGAGAGCATGAGTGAGTGAGAGTGTAAGAGAGTGAGTGAGAGTGTAAGAGAGTAAGTAAGAGTGTAAGAGAGTGAGTGAGAGTGTAAGAGAGTGAGAGCGTAAGAGAGTGAGTGAGAGTGTAAGAGAGTAAGTAAGAGTGTAAGAGAGAGTGAGAGTGTAAGAGAGTGAGTGAGTGTAAGAGAGTGAGAGCGTAAGAGAGTGAGTGAGCGTGTAGGAGAGTGAGTAAGAGTATAGGAGGTGTGAGTGAGTGAGTGTAAGAGAGTGAGTGAGAGTGTAAGAGAATGAGTGAGAGTGTAAGAGAGTGTAAGAGAGTGAGTGAGAGTGTAAGAAAGTGTAAGAGATTGAGTGAGTGAGACTGTAAGAGAATGAGTGAGAGTGTAAGAGAATGAGTGAGTGTAAGAGAGTGTAAGAGAGTGAGTGAGAGTGTAAGAAAGTGTAAGAGAGTGAGTGAGTGAGACTGTAAGAGAATGAGTGAGTGTAAGAAAGTGTAAGAGAGTGAGTGAGAATGTAAGAGAGTGTAAAGAGTGAGTGAGAGTGTAAGAGAGTGAGTGAGAGTGTAAGAGAGCGTGAGTGAGTGAGAGTGTAAGAGAGTGAGTGAGAGTGTAAGAGAGTAAGTGAGAGTGTAAGAGAGTGAGTGAGAGTGTAAGAGAGTGAGAGCGTAAGAGAGTGAGTGAGCGTGTAGGAGAGTGAGTAAGAGTATAGGAGAGTGTGAGTGAGTGAGAGTGTAAGAGAGTGAGTGAGAGTGTAAGAGAGTGAGTGAGAGTGTAAGAGAGTGAGTGAGAGTGTAAGAGAGTGAGAGCGTAAGAGAGTGAGTGAGAGTGTAAGAGAGTGAGAGCGTAAGAGAGTGAGTGAGCGTGTAGGAGAGTGAGTAAGAGTGTAGGAGAGTGTGAGTGAGTGAGGTGTAAGAGAGTGAGTGAGAGTGGTGAGAGTGTAAGAGAGCGTGAGTGAGTGAGAGTGAAAGAGAGTGAGTGAGAGTGTAAGAGAGTGAGTGAGAGTGTAAGAGAGTGAGTGAGAGTGTAAGAGAGCGTGAGTGGTGAGAGTGTAAGAGAGTGAGTGAGAGTGTAAGAGAGTAAGTAAGAGTGTAGAGAGTGAGTGAGAGTGTAAGAGAGTGAGAGCGTAAGAGAGTGAGTGAGAGTGTAAGAGAGTAAGTAAGAGTGTAAGAGAGTAAGTGAGAGTGTAAGAGAGTGAGTGAGAGTGTAAGAGAGTGAGAGCGTAAGAGAGTGAGTGAGCGTGTAGGAGAGTGAGTAAGAGTATAGGAGAGTGTGAGTGAGTGAGAGTGTAAGAGAGTGAGTGAGAGTGTAAGAGAATGAGTGAGAGTGTAAGAGAGTGTAAGAGAGTGAGTGAGAGTGTAAGAAAGTGTAAGAGAGTGAGTGAGACTGTAAGAGAATGAGTGAGAGTGTAAGAGAATGAGTGAGAGTGTAAGAGAGTGTAAGAGAGTGAGTGAGAGTGTAAGAAAGTGTAAGAGAGTGAGTGAGTGAGACTGTAAGAGAATGAGTGAGAGTGTAAGAAAGTGTAAGAGAGTGAGTGAGAATGTAAGAGAGTGTAAAGAGTGAGTGAGAGTGTAAGAGAGTGAGTGAGAGTGTAAGAGAGCGTGAGTGAGTGAGAGTGTAAGAGAGTGAGTGAGAGTGTAAGAGAGTAAGTGAGAGTGTAAGAGAGTGAGTGAGAGTGTAAGAGAGTGAGAGCGTAAGAGAGTGAGTGAGCGTGTAGGAGAGTGAGTAAGAGTATAGGAGAGTGTGAGTTGGTGAGAGTGTAAGAGAGTGAGTGAGAGTGTAAGAGAGTGAGTGAGAGTGTAAGAGAGTGAGTGAGAGTGTAAGAGAGTGAGAGCGTAAGAGAGTGAGTGAGAGTGTAAGAGAGTGAGAGCGTAAGAGAGTGAGTGAGCGTGTAGGAGAGTGAGTAAGAGTGTAGGAGAGTGTGAGTGAGTGAGAGTGTAAGAGAGTGAGTGAGAGTGAGTGAGAGTGTAAGAGAGCGTGAGTGAGTGAGAGTGAAAGAGAGTGAGTGAGAGTGTAAGAGAGTGAGTGAGAGTGTAAGAGAGTGAGTGAGAGTGTAAGAGAGCGTGAGTGAGTGAGAGTGTAAGAGAGTGAGTGAGAGTGTAAGAGAGTAAGTAAGAGTGTAAGAGAGTGAGTGAGAGTGTAAGAGAGTGAGAGCGTAAGAGAGTGAGTGAGAGTGTAAGAGAGTAAGTAAGAGTGTAAGAGAGTAAGTGAGAGTGTAAGAGAGTGAGTGAGAGTGTAAGAGAGTGAGAGCGTAAGAGAGTGAGTGAGCGTGTAGGAGAGTGAGTAAGAGTATAGGAGAGTGTGAGTGAGTGAGAGTGTAAGAGAGTGAGTGAGAGTGTAAGAGAATGAGTGAGAGTGTAAGAGAGTGTAAGAGAGTGAGTGAGAGTGTAAGAAAGTGTAAGAGAGTGAGTGAGAGTGTAAGAGAGTGAGAGCGTAAGAGAGTGAGTGAGCGTGTAGGAGAGTGAGTAAGAGTATAGGAGAGTGTGAGTGAGTGAGAGTGTAAGAGAGTGAGTGAGAGTGTAAGAGAATGAGTGAGAGTGTAAGAGAGTGTAAGAGAGTGAGTGAGAGTGTAAGAAAGTGTAAGAGAGTGAGTGAGTGAGACTGTAAGAGAATGAGTGAGAGTGTAAGAGAATGAGTGAGAGTGTAAGAGAGTGTAAGAGAGTGAGTGAGAGTGTAAGAAAGTGTAAGAGAGTGAGTGAGTGAGACTGTAAGAGAATGAGTGAGAGTGTAAGAAAGTGTAAGAGAGTGAGTGAGAATGTAAGAGAGTGTAAAGAGTGAGTGAGAGTGTAAGAGAGTGAGTGAGTACACAATTGTACATTAACGTTTAGCAAGATAATCAAAGGTTAATTATAAGTCTCTAAACATTACCTGACAAAACAATGAGAAAAAACATCTGCCCGTCCATTTGTGGCAATGACCTTATGTCGCGCCAAGATGGTCTGTCACCAAGTTACAAGCAGCCCGGGTCTTTCTGTTAAAGGAAGAAAGACTGTGATTGGCTACTTGAGTGGAGCATATAGCTCAGTGGTTGTTTATGGCATGTTCCATTTTACAGAGAGGTACAAATGATGCTGTCAGATAATAATGCTTATCTTGTGATTGTTTTCAAACAAAGAGTGTTCTTTGTGAAAGTCAGTTACTAATAGTTTATTCACTGTTGGCAGTATTACACACTGTTGCTAAAAACTTATTAAAGATAGACAAAGAGAGGGAATTATAAACTGGGAGGAATAGTAATTTGGGGAAAATAAGGTTTCTCATGCTTTTTCTCAAAAAAGTATTTTTGTTAGATTTTATAAAAAAAAAGATAAAAAGTTGATAAGTCTGGCTGGCCAGCCAATAGTTTCATTATACAAACAGGTTTTAATGGCTACTAAAGCTAACCATCCTCACCTGTGATGTGTTTGCTTGTAATCAGTGTGTGTATAAAAGGTCAGTGAGTTTCTGGACTCTTTGACAGACTCTTGTATCTGTCATCCAGTGATGCACTGACATTTCTGTATTCTGAGTCATGGAAAAGCAAAAAAATTGAAAAGGTAAATGTCTTCGGGAAAAGGTAAATAAACTCTATAAAACAGGACTTTATTATTTGCTGACCAAAATAAAACTAAAATAAAAACAAAAAATAAAACCTAAATTGCCTAAATAATGATACATAGGATATTTTTGAATGTTCTATAAAGTTAATGGACTCAATATTGAGTTTTGCTCACATCATTGTCACACCTAAGAGAGGTAACTACAGGGTAATATCAGTTAATAGTAAGTAGGGATGGCCCGATACCATTTTTTTCTAAACCGATAGTATTTACATTTGTGTGCCGATACCGAGTACCGATACAGATATTTCGACTGCTAAAGAAATTACAGGCTACCAGAAAAGAAGACAGAAGACTATTTTAAAACACAGGTTAGAAGACTGTTTTTATTTTCTCTGCTTGTTTTAACAAGTCTAAAATAAATGAGTAAAATAATAAATGTAGGCAATTTCAAATAAAAAATAAATTATATATATATTTCTGTGTAAACAAAAAGCCTCAATACTGGCACTGTCTTCACAACTGACAAAATATAAATTAAACGTATTGTACAGTCAACACCGTCAACTCAACAATATATCAATGAAATGTTGACGTCTCCAGCTTTCAATTTAACTCAATTTCAAATGAACTGTTGTGTAGTCTCAATGAAACACTTACATATTTCAATTAAACAAAACATCAATGTAACTATTGCAAGTCTCAATTAAACTACTGTATATTTCAATTAAACAACAATTAAACTATGTGGCACAGTGACAGCTCCCTTGTTTCAATTAAACAAACAAACACAATATTAATTAATTTACATTCTTAAGGTTTTAACGTTGTAAAAATGTGTATAATAAATAATTCATTTTTAAGATTTCTGTCAACGAAGATTTACGTCATAAACTGCGACACACGTTTCTGCCAGATTGGCGTGCTGCTGAAAAACAAAGCCACGAATGGAGCGAAATTAATAGCCTCGCAACTATCGAGAAACTTGTGTTTCAACATGGAATGCTCTTCCTGACAGTTATAGTAACATGAAGAAATATGCATTTGGAGTATTTTCTATCTTTGGATCAGCTTAACTGTGAGAGCAGATATTCTCAAACATGGACTACATAAAATACCGCACGTGCCTTACAGATGAGAGCTTGCAGTCCTGCGTCAAGATTAAAGTTACATCATACATGCCAAATGTTGAGAAGCTGTCCAGTGATGTACAAAAACAGAAGTCACATTAAACGCGTAAGAACACAATCCAGGCACATATTTAGTAACAAAGTGGCTTTTTTATTTCTTTTTTTATAAGTGATTTCTGATTTTTGTCAGTATATATTTGGAATGACAGATAGGGAAATTCAGGTCCGAGGATGGCTGCATTATTGTGCGTCAAAAGAGAAGAGGATGATGCTGCATTTTACCTTTACACTGACTTACTTAGCATTTTAATAAAACTATAGAGAAGAGGGCTATGCACAGAATTTGAACTGTAATATTTTTGTCACGGGCAGGACTGAGCTGCTTTTAGAGTAGTCACGTGGTGCATCATACTCTCCAAGATGCACTGCAGGGAAAATAAACATTTAATCATGAATGCTCACTATGTATTTGTAGTCTACTTTTTTTCATTCATTCATTTTCTACCGCTTTGTCCCGTTAGGGGTCACAGTTTTGTTTCACAAAATGCACGTGGTATTGGTGCATGGTATAGGCTCATTTGTATGAGTACGAGTACGAGTATATAAGGACAGTATCGGCCCGATACCAGTATCAGTATCGAGCCATTCCTAATAGTAAGTAATTAACTAGAGGTTCAGATTTTAATCCCGAGTCCGCTGCGTTTTCCAATATTTAACAATATGAACATATTGACTATTTATTCAAAGTGTTTATCATTGCTTTAAAAATTACACTTTTTATTGACGGTTTTAACCTGGGTTACATCATGCTACTTGCTACCAAAGATGTTATAAAAATAAATGCTAATAAAGTAGGCTGAACTGGCTTTAGTGACCCATAGTATCACAGGTATTCACAGGACAGACACAAGGCAGGAAGTCACAGTCAGGGTTAAGACATTTCACAATAAAACAACCAGGAAATCAAATACAATCTTGAACCAAAATCAGATACACAAACCAAACTGGCAATCAGATACAATAATGAAACAACTCAGATACTTCAAATAACATCAGAAACAAAACAGAGACAGATACACTAACAAAACAGACTGACTACATAAACAGGAATGGATCCTGACAGTTATTGTGTCCTAGGGCAAGACACTTCACCCACCTTGCACCACAGCTCTGGAGGATGAAGGTGTGACTGTAGAGGTGAGTTTGGTGGTGGTCGGAGAAGACTGTGAGCCACCTGTGTTTATCAGCCCCCATCTCTCTCTGCCCCAGGTGTGAATGGGTGAATGGAAGCTTTGGGTGCACAAGAAGGGAACTAAAAAGCTTTAACTGTATATCAAATAAAAGTTTCAGTTCTTTTGAGACGTGTGCCAAACATTTATCAATACTTTATTTAAAAATAACTTTCAAATTTCCTAAAAGTATTTAAAAACAATGAATGGATTACATTTAATCTTTATCTCAAAACAGCACTGACAGAAAAAGGTTTTTGACAGAGAAAAATAAATAAATCCACATACAAATACTTCTTAGTATTTAAATTTCAAGCTATACAAGACCTTTATGCTACTAATTAATATGATTAAATTGTATTCTTGGGGCTTTAATATTTCTTTATACACAAGGGGTTCGAAGTCGTTTTACTTCCAAAGATAAAAAAGATAGTGCACAGCTGAGTGACGGAGCATGTTACCATTTTATGAAAACCTTTATGTTGCCAGATAAACACCACTCTTAACTTACATGAAGACATGACAGGGCCAGGATAGTTTGCAGCAGTGTGGGTACACAAAGAGGGAAGTCTGTCTGGTTAAGCAGAGAACATTGAATTGTGGAACTGATTGATGGCATTAAATTGAAAGGGCTTAACCTACAATAGATTGCAAAGGTGCATTTTGCAAAAACAGGTCTGCTGTGGTTGAACAAGTTGTGGACGATTGACGTGTGAATGGAAACTGTGGTCTGTGTAGGGACTGACCCCTCCTTGTTGCTTCAGAGGAACTTGAGGTAAACTTACATCAGCACACATCAACATGTTAATGCATTCACAAACACTAAAGTAACCACAGTTTTCTTTGCAGTCTGTCCACTTGAGAATTAATGACTCTACGCAACAATAGCATAGGATTATTGCTACTAGTTCATTGGATGTTTTCTACAACCATGGGCATCGGTTAAACTGCTTTATAAAATCTATTAGACAGACTTGAGTGCTTTTGAATGGTTTATTGAACATATGAGGTGGTAAGGAAACACATGGGCTGTCATAAATCTGGAACAGAACAAACAGAAGCTTAAAGGTAGTTTTCTAAATTTCAATGAACTGAAAAAAGTGCATAACAAAAAGAGTGAGTGCAGTCCTTTAATACTAGGGTGAACAGGTGTGTAATACCAACTCAATTACCAGGTGGCCAATCAGAAGTGAGGAGGAGGAGAAAGGATTTTTGGAAATGGAAAGTAAGTAAAATAACAAAATAATAAGAAAAAACTAAGAATATTCAATATCTATACTTACACACAACCTACTGCACTTGATTGTCAAGCCTCAGCTCTGAATCTTGACAGTCTCTGTTGGCTGAGGATGAATTGAAAATCTAGCTTGCAGCAGTGTACAAAAACATAGTGTTAAAAGAAATGTTACCTATAAAACTTACCTAAACAGTCAGAGTTTGCAGTTACACATAGATCAGCACAGCATTTGTTTCAATGTAAATACAAGTTTGTGATTCCATTTGAATAAAAGAACACAGGAAACCACCACAAAGAGAAGTGCAAAGCTGAACAGGTACACAAAGTGAAACCATGAAGCTGCAGAGTTTTCTGAAGTCCTTCATTTAAACTGTTGATACCTTAACATTTATTGCATTTTATTGGGTTGATTTGAAAAACAAATTAGTTTAATTATTAGTGACTTCTCAACATTAACATTAATTAATAAAAAAATAAATCATGAGTTTACCACTGACAGGGCCCAGTTTGTCTGGGCAGGAACAAGTAAGAATGAATTATCTGGAACTTTATGACTGTTTTCCAAGATAGTCCTAGAGTGCTATTTTTAGACTGAGAATTGAATGAACATTGAAACCATAGCCTGGCCAGCCAGACCCATCGACTTTCTTCAACATTGAGGTAAGTCCTACCTGACCAATCATTACCATTCATCAACAAAGGGGTAGGCTTTCAGCGATGCAATATTATGTGTTTGTTGCTATGGATCAACTGAATAGGCTACTACAACATTTTTAAAAAAGTATCTTTTAATAACACAACAATATAACATAATAGCTGGGTTAAATTGTGATAGCTGTCAACTTATCTAAAATCTAACAAAAATACTTGTTATAAGTAATGCTCTGGGGAAAAAGACTCAATTACCTTATTTACCATTCCTCCCCGTTTATTACTCTCTCTCTCTCGCATTCTGTCTGTCTTTATTAGGTTTCTTTTTTCTTTTTTCTTTGTATT
Source organism: Neodontobutis hainanensis (assembly GCA_024349245.1). Classification (NCBI taxonomy): domain Eukaryota; kingdom Metazoa; phylum Chordata; class Actinopteri; order Gobiiformes; family Odontobutidae; genus Neodontobutis; species Neodontobutis hainanensis. Next base: position 7,351,028 of record JALDNG010000024.1, read on the forward strand.
GGATTCATTAGAGTAAAAACAGCAAGTAGCAACAGCGTGTAATACTGCCAAGAGTTAGTTAAACTATTAGTAACGGACTTTTACAAAGAACACTCTTTGTTTGAAGACAATCACAAGATAAGCATTATTATCTGAAAGCATCAAAGCATTATTATCTGACAGCATCAGTTGTACCTCTCTGTAAAATGTAACTTGTCATAAACAACCACAGAGCTAAATGTTCCACTCAAGTAGCCAATCACATTATTTCTTCCTTTAACGGAAAGACCCGGGCTGCTTATAACTTGGTGACAGACCATCTTGGCGCGACATAAGGTCATTGCCACAAATGGACGGGCAGATGTTTTTTCTCATTGTTTTATCAGGTAATGTTTAGTGACTTAAAAATAACCTTTGATTATCTTGCTAAACGTTAATGTACAATTGTGTAACTGTTTTTCAGGATTTACTGCTTTTGGTGCATGGGTCTCTGGATCAGTGTTAGAAGTGTTGGTGAGACCAGGAGACAACATCACTCTCCACTGTGACTGTCCAGGATCAGTTGGATTCTACACAGTGTGGTACCGTAATTGTTCTCACCTAAACCAACCAACACTGGTTCTTAAAATAAATTGGAAAATTTATCAACCATACAGTAAAGAGTCACCGATGAGACCCTTGCCTCAGTTTAATTTTGTCAAGAACATCTCCTCTAACTCCTATGACCTGATCATTACTAACATCACTGAATCTGATGAAGGCTTCTACTTTTGTGGAACTGAAACGATCAAAGTTGAGGATCAAGAACACATTGTTCCAAAACCTGTGTTTACGTTTGGAAATGCCACAACAAGAATACTGCTCAGTAAGTATGTCCCATCGAAAATATGCATTAAATGCAACATGCAACAGCATTAAATTAGGAGAGTGGGTAACACTAAATAAAAACTACACAATAAGATATTATATTAGTTGAATTTTAGTAACTAATTAATCTTTTACAAAGCATTACTCCTACATTAATAATCTTAGTTAAAAATATTTTTGTTTTAGTCCTGTAGCTCATGTAACATATTAAATACAAATAATAGTTTTTAAAATAATTGAAGTCCCGTTAGGGGTCGCGGGTGACTGGAGCTTATCCCAGCAGCTTTGGGCTTGATGCAGGGCTAACATTTAGACATAACAGACAACTACATCTCACAATAATCCTCTAAGGACACTTTAAATTGGCCATTTGACCTGTACATGCATGTTTTTGGGCAGTCGGAGGAAGCTGGAGTACCCGGAGAGAACCCACGGTAACACAGGGAGGAGGATGTTTGAATCGTTAAATGTTGAACTTACAACCTTGTCACAGGAGCGCTAACCACTCTGCCACGTGCACCCCTAAAAATATTTATTTATGAATGCAGTTAATGCTCTACTACTGCTTAATTACATATTGATATATTTGACACTTATATTTATAGTGTCAGGGGCTTTGGACCCAGGGCAGGGGAGGGCCCTTAAAGAGCCTGTAATAAAAATGGGTTTCATAATGAATATTGATGAATTTATATTGTAATACTGTACATCCTGTCTAGATAAAGTGATTGCGAGAAAGAATTTTGCCTTAACAGTAATGGTAACAGTTTTCTGAGGGCCCTAGCACCCCTGTGGAAATGTTCAAAATGATGTAGTCAACATGCGCCTGGTTGATTTAACAAAGCCACAGACGTCCTGATTGACAGCCCGAGTATTAAAAAGATGTCAAGCGTCAAAAAAGTAAAACCTGGTCATCAAAAGAGAAAAGAAAGAAAGGAGAGGGAGAAAGATGTAATGAGGGAAAGCAGCTACTGACAAATGTCTTTGAAAAGAGGTGAGCTCCAGTCCAACACTGAGCTAGCATAGTTTTAATTGTTTGCCAAAATGAATCTCAAAGGGAAAAGGGGAGACACAGCTATTCCTGCATAGACTCACTCTAATCTAGTCATTGTCTTTTTATCGGTTGTTTATGTTATTTTTGCGTAGTTAATTATGCAAATTAACCTTGTGCTGAACGTGCTGGATCGTTTATTATAAATGCACAGCTTTAGAAAAGACTTAGGCAAATGATATGTTTGATTTCAAAGCAGAATATTTCCTTTTTTATGCAAATCTGCATTAGGATCTATCTCTAGGATGTGTATTTTGATGGACAAATTACTTTCCACCAATATAAAATATAGCTTGCAGTACCACATTAGTGTATTACTAAAGTTTGTGAATGTTCTGTCATCCATGTCATCTTGAATAAAAGGTTAAAGCAAAAGCATCTGGACTTAGTTTTCAAGGTGAAGACATTTTGTCTCTAATTTCAAAAGACTTTATCAATTCTGAATTCTTTAATCTTTTCTTCTTGAGTTTAGAGGCTTAGCATAAGAACCCTATGGCCTCTTCAGTTTCAGACAAAGCCACAGCAGCAGGTCCTCCCTCATGTCCAGATGAAAACACTGAAGGTGTGAGACAATGTGAGTTAATGTAGGCAGGTAAATAGTTAGACTTTAAAGACCTGATCAGCAGTTTTGCAAAAGTCTGTCAGTGGGCATTTAGTTAAATGGTTTTCTTCTTAACACTGGCAACAATAGCTATTATTTTAGCAAATAATAATAAAGATCAGAATTAATATTGAGTTTATTTGTCATGTTAATGTTGCAGTAAACACTATAAACACTATAGAATACAGAGTAAATCAGTGTTATATATCAGTCAGTGCAGGCTATAAACCAGCAGGGTAACAAAGTGAAAATAGTGATAAATAAACTTTAAAAACGTACAGGGATAAATCTGAGATGTATATTGCTGAAGGTATAAAGAACATGTTATAAGGGCCCACCGAGACAACATAACAGTGTAATCAACATAACAGAGAAAGTGAGTCCTAAAAATACAGTCACATATAATGAATATGGCTGTGCAATATGGACAGAATAATCATATTGCACTTTTTTATAATGAATATTGCAATAGCAAATTTATTTGCAAATATATTAAATAGTTTTTGCTTTTTCAAACATTATTCATTCTTAATGTAATCAGTGCACAAGAAATGCATGACAAAATATTTCTTACATTTAAATACATTTAAACGTATTATTTGTCATATTATTTGCCGGTAAATTAAAAGCTTACTGATTCGGAATTAAAATATTAATAAATGAAATTAAAGCAATATGCGTTTTAGAAATGGCATGTGCTCAAATTTGCACAGCCCTAATAATGAAAAGACTTTTTGTGACTCTAGACTCCCGTAAGCCGAAGGACCCGACAGACTGTGGTGTTTGTTGGACACTGCTGTTTTCTTTGTGCCCAGCTATGGCTCTTCTCTCCACTCTGCTCTCTGTGTTTTTGCTTTATTTTGTTTGTCACAAGAAGGGTAAATTATTCTATGACTATTTTACAAATGTTTTATTTAAATTATAACATTTGTCTATATGTGTTTGTTTAAAGTATTTTTATTTAACAGATATAAACAGAGCTGAGTCCAGAGTTCAGATGAGACAGAATGAGGTAACAACAACATTTGTCATTTGTCCATTCACCAGTGAAAATGAAGCCTAACTCTTAAATCAGTGCTATGTCATAACATCTTTTGCAATTTTCATATTTTAGGTTGAAGATGTGTGTTACGCTGCTTTAGAAATCCGTCAAACATCACAAAGGCCAAAGAAGAAGACAACACCCGACACTTCTGACTTTAGCACATACTCAGCCGTCAAAACCTCCAGATAATAAAGTGCGCCATTTTCAGTTAAAATGCTGGGTTGTAAAGTCAATAAATATCAATATAACAAATGTATTTCAGTTGTGTATGTTGCCATGGCAAGATAACGATTATTTAATTGTGAGGAAGATGTCTCCAGGAAATGCAAATTAATTTAAGAATTTACAGACAATCTGTCTCTGACTGTTAGTGTCTGTCAAAGTAAAAGTCAAATTTATTTCTATAGCACATTTACAGATGGCTGAGCCACACCAAAGTGCTTCACAATAAAGTGCAAAAATAATATATTAATAGATTAAAAAATGATACAATAGGCAATAACTGCAGGAGTTAAAGTAATGTAAAAGAACATTTGAAAAGTAGCCAGGGGTCACTGTATAAAAGAGAGTCTAATCAAAAACTAGAGAAAAGAGGTGAGTCTTCAAAAGAGACTTAAAAACGTTTAGAGACTGGGCTGCACGGATGTGGAGAGGGAGGCAGTTCCAGAGTCTGGGGGCTGCTACTGCAAAGGCTCTGGCCCCTTTGGTTTTTAGCTTGGACCCTCCTACAGCAGTAGGTCAGCTGACCATAGTGCTCTAACGGGGATGTGGTGGTGGAGAAGATCAGATAGGTATGTGGGGGCCGCACCATGGAGGGATTTATAGACTGTCAGTAGAAGTTTAAAATCAACGTGTTAGCGGATGGGAAGCTAGTGTAGTGATGCAAGGACCGAGGTGATATGTTCTCGCTTTTTTGTACAAGTGAGGAGTCGAGCGGCTGAGTTCTGAACCAACTGCAGGCGGCGGAGCTGGGAAAGGTTAATGCCAGTGTATAGAGAGTTGCAATAGACCAGTTGAGAGGAAATGAAAGCATGGATAACTCTCTCTAGATCACTCTTTGGCAGGTAGGCTTTGGTCTTAGCTATATTTCTCAAATGAAAAAAGGTTTTCCTGACTACAGCACTGACCTGCTGCTCAAAATTGAGGGCACAGTCAAAGATCACCCCCAGATTTCTGACAGAGAGCCTGTGTTAGATGCGAGAGGGCCCAGGGCATCGGTGGAGAAGGCCAAGGAGGTTTTGCCAAAAATAATTATTTCGGTCTTACCGCATTGAGGCTGAGGAAGTTTGAACCCATCCATTTATGTCTGTTAGACAGTCAAGCAAAGAATGGAGTGCAGCCTGTCCATCAGCCTTTAGGGGTAGATACAGCTGGACATTGTCAGCATAGCAGTGGAAGGAGATGTTGTGTTTAACCAGAATATCCCCTAGAGGTAAAATATACAACAAAAATAGGATAGGGCCTAGTATAGAGCCTTGAGGGACCCCACGGGTGAGGGGGGCAACAGAAGATGTGAATTCTCCCAACTGGATACTGAATCTCCTGTCGGCCAAGTAGGACTGGAAAAACTTTAGGGCAGTGCCTTTGATGCCTACGCGATGCTGAAGCCGTGACAGCAGAATCCTGTGATCCACCATGTTAAAGGCTGCTGTGAGATCTAAAAGCACTAGGATGACCGGGCTGCCCGTGTCAGCGGCTAGGAGCAGGTCGTAGGACTCTCAGGAGAGCAGTCTCAGTGCTGTGGGCTGTTCTAAATCCAGACTGAAATTTCTCGTAGATGTTGTTATGTGATAAAAAGGAGTGGAGTTGGAAATAAACTTCTCACTCAAGGACTTTAGACAGAAAGGGCAGTTTAGAGATAGGCCTAAAGTTTGAGAGGATAGAGGGGTCAAGGTTTGGTTTCTTTAGTAGAGGCTGCACCACAGCATTCTTGAAGGCATCCAGGACGCACCCAGAAGAGAGAATGGTATTGATCAGCAGCAGAAGAGCGGGAGCAACTGTATCAAGAACTATAGCATCCTTGACTAGACGGGAGGGCAGACAATTGGAAGGACAGTTTGATTGCTGCAGATGTCTGACTGCATCAGAAAGAGAGGATAGAGTAATGGGCTCAAACTGCATGAGGACAGCTAGCTGGGGACGGGTGGGGGAGCGGGGAGTGGGGAGGTGGAGGTATCAGAAGGCCTGAGAGCAACAATCTTCTCAATGAAGAATTTTTGAAAGCTATCACAGAGGGCTGGTGAGGGCAAAATAGGGGATCCATTTCTGGGATTTATGAGATAATTGAATGTATTGAAGAGAACCTGGGGTTTGTGACTGTTTCTGGAGATCATGATGGAAATGTACTGTGATTTGGCGGTTTTAACGGCTCGGTGGTAATCCGCCAAGCAACTTCGGAGGATTTGGAGGGACACGTGGAGGAAGTCCTTCTGCCTACCGGCACATCTGAGGTCATGTGTTGTATCGTTGAGCCATGGTTGTAGTATGAGTTAGTGTTAGTTAGTGTTTGTTCTCTGTGGGCTCAAGGTTGGAGGAGGGGTCAAGAGGTGCTACTGCTGTGCCACAGAGACAGATCTAAGATTGATCAGCACCAGCTCACAGAGGAAACTGACGCTTTCCTGTTTGACTCTGACTCTGTACTTATCCTGCTGTTGTCTGATGTCTGTATATTTGGTTAAGTATGTTGTAACAGCAACTGTAGTTATAACTACTTGTTTATGTCTGCACATTGCAATACTCATTTTTGTGAAGATTTTGTGCCTGAATGAAATATCTTCGGGCTGCATGGTGCAGGGTGCACGTGGCAGAGTGGTTAGCACTTCTGCCTTACAGCAAGAAGGTCGTGAGTCCAAAACCCGGCCGACCCAAACATTCTCGGCCGACTCCGGTCTTTCTGTGAGGAGTCTGCATGTCCTCCACGTGTTACTGTGGGTTTTCTCCAGGTACTCCGGCTTCCTCCCACCGTCCAAACACATGCATGTATAGGTTAATTGGCAACTCTAAAGTGTCCCTAGTGAATGAATGTGAGAGTGAATGGTTGTCTGTCAATGTTTGTCTCTATATGTTAGCCCTGCGACTAACTGGCCATTGTCCAGGGTGTACCCTGCCTCAGGCCCAAAGCTGCTGGGATAGGCTCCAGCCACCCGCGACCCCTAACGGGACAAAGCGGTAGAAAATGAATGAATGAATGCATGGTGTGGCTTGTAATCTTTGTTTGTCCATTTATGTATACATGTATTATGATCCACATGAAATGAATTTCCCCTTTGGGATCAATAAAGTTCTTCCAATCTATTCTAATCTAATTGGTTAAAATGCTGTATGAAATCCATTAGACAGACTTGAGTGCTTTTGAATGGCTTATTGAACAAATGAGGTGGTAAGGAAACACATGGGCTGTCATAAATCTGGAACAGAACAAACTTATAAATGCAGATTATATGTATTTTCTATACTTAAAAGAATTGAAAAAGTGCATAACAAAAATAGTGAGTGCAGTCCTGTGATACTAAGGTGAACAGGTGTGTAAAACCAACTCAATTACCAGGGGGCCAATCAGAAGTGAGGAAGAGGAGAAAGGAAGTGAGGAGAGGGAAGTAAGGTAAAGTAAGGTAAAGTAAAATAATATATTAAGAAGAAAAAACTAAGAATCTTCAGAACAATATCTATACTTACACACAACCTAGAGCACTTGATCTTCAAGCTTCAGCTCTGAATCTTGACAGTCTCTTTTGGCCTAATTGAAAATCTAGCTGGCAGCAGTGTACAAAGAACATACAGTGTTTAAAAAACTATAAAAACTTACCTAAATAGTCAGAGTTTGCAGTTACACATTGATCAGACAAGCATTTGTTTCACTTCACAATGTAAATACAAGTGTGTGATTCCATTTGTATAATTTGTGTAATTTCACAAAAAAACACAAAACAATACAGTGGTCAAGTTGAAAGAGCACAGGAAACCACCACAAAGAGAAGTGCAAAGCTGAACAGCACAAAGTGAAGCTGCAGAGTTTTCTGAAGTTCTTCATTTGAACTGTTGATGCCTTAAAATGTATATCATTTTATTGATTTGGCTTGAAAACAATTTAATTTTTTATTAGAGACTTCTCAAACATTTACATGCTTATTATTACATTCAGTGGTGTTCTAAGATTATTCTGTTATGTGCAAAGGAAGTCTCAGGAAGTGATTTTTATTTATTACACAGAGATGTTTCTTTTAATGCTTCTTTGGAAGGTGTCAAGTTCATTTAAGAGGTTTACAAACAATACCAAATTAATTCATGAATGTTTGAAACCATTCTGTTAAAATAAATAAATCATGAGTTTTATCACTGACAGAGCTCAGTTTGTCTGGGCAGGAACAAATATAAAATAAATTCCTGGAACTTTAGATGATTATTTTCCAAGATAGGCAAAAAGTTCTATTTGAGACTGAAAATGGGTATTGAAACTATAGCCTGGCCAGACAGACCTATCAACTCTTTTACCATCTAGATAAGTCCTACCTGATCAATCATAACCGTTTATCGACAAAAAGGTGGGCTTTGTAAAATGCAGTTTTCATTAATCCAGAGGCAGTTCATTTTTTGTACGTTGCTATGTTTATAGGAAACTACTATATTTATATAGCTAATTAAGCACCTATTAATAACACAATAACACAATAACACAATAACATAACATAATAGCTGGGTTAACATGTGATAGCTGTCAACTTACATAAAATACATAATAAACAAAAATACTTTTTTGAGAAAAAAGAATGACAAACCTTATTTTCCCCAAATTACTATTTCTCCCAGTTTATAATTCTCTTTCTCTTTCAATCTTTAATAAGTTATTTTTTTTCTATGTAGTGGATTCATTAGAGTAGCAACAGTGTGTAATACTGCCAAGAGTTAAATAAACATTAGTATCTGACTTTCACAAAGAACACTTTCTTTGAAGACAATCACGAGATAAAGATAATTATCTGCAAGCATCAGTTGTACCTTTCTGTAAAATGTAACGTGTCATAAACAACCACAGAGCTAAATGTTCCACTCAAGTAGCCAATCACAGTCTTTCTTCCTTTAACGGAAAGACCCGGGCTGCTTATAACTTGGTGACAGACCATCTTATCGCGACATAAGGTCATTGCCACAAATGGACGGGCAGATGTTTTTTCTCATTGTTTTATCAGGTAATGTTTAGTGACTTAAAATTAACCTTTGATTATCTTGCTAAACGTTAATGTACAATTGTGTAACTGTTTTTCAGGATTTACTGCTTTTGGTGCATGGGTCTCTGGATCAGTGTTAGAAGTGTTATTGAGACCAGGAGACAACATCACTCTCCACTGTGACTGTCCAGGATCAGTTGGATTCTACACAGTGTGGTACCGGAATTGTTCTCACCTAAACCAACCTACACTGGTTCTTCAAACAAATTGGAAAAAATATAAACTAAACATTGAAGAGTCACCAATGAGACCCTTGCCTCGTTTTAGTTTTGTCAAGAACATCTCCTCTAAGTCCTATGACCTGATCATCAATAACATCACTGAATCTGATGAAGGCTTCTACTTTTGTGGAACTGAGACGATAAATGTTGAGGATCAAACACACAGTGTTCCAAAATCTGTGTTTACGTTTGGAAATGCCACAACAAGAATACTGCTCAGTAAGTATGTCTCATCTGAAATATGTAATGATGCATGTAACAATCATACATCCTTTGGAGCACAGCATTATATTAGGAGAGTTTATAACAAGTACACAGTATGACGCATTAGTTGACTTTTAGTAATTAATTAATCTTTTAAAAAACATTACTCCTACATTAATAATCCAAGTTCAGTTGTTTTAGTCCTGAAGCTCATGTAACATGTTATATTCAGTATAAATAATAGTTCAGCCTCTAAAAATATTTATGTATTAACTTAAGTTAATGCTCTAGTCCTGTTTAATAGTGATCTGTCTCATATGTGTTACCAGGTCTAATATTTAGTGTAGGCTACTTATTGATATTTTGGAATCCTATATTTATAAAGAGTACATTGTATTTTCAGAAAATAAACAAAAAAAAAAAAAACAACATCGTTTGTGACTCTAGACTCCCGTAAGCCGAAGGACCCGACAGACTGTGGTGTTTGTTGGACACTGCTGTTTTCTTTGTGCCCAGCTATGGCTCTTCTCTCCACTCTGCTCTCTGTGTTTTTGCTTTATTTCATTTGTCACAAGAAGGGTAAATGATTCTCTGACACTAAACACATTTTTTATTTAATTAATTTGATTTTTCTATATGTGTTTGTTTAAAGTATTTTTATTTTACAGATATAAACAGAGCTGAGGCCAGAGTTCAGATGAGACAGAAAGAGGTAACAACAACATTTTTTAATTATTAATTATTTATTCATTTAATTGGGACAGTACATGTTAATGAACAAACATGAGACACAGTCACATGAATGTAAACATCTGTTGTTCCTTTATTCTCACACATTCATACACCAGGGCTGTGCCACTGGAGGCAAGGTGGGGTGTCTTGCTCAAGGACACAACAACAGTATGAACTGTGGGAGAGAGAGAATCGAGACTAGTCTCCTTTTTTAACGATTCTACCACTGAGCCACTGCCCCCATAATTCGATTTGTTATGTGATCATTATCCAGTGAATAAGGAGCATAACTCTCATATTAGTCATATTATGTCTTAACATCTTTCTCATATTTTAGGTTGAAGATTTGTACTGCGCTGCTTTAGAAATCCATCAAGCATCCCAAAGGCCAAAGAAGAAGACAACACACAACACTTCTGACTTTAACACATACACAGTCGTCATTTTTTATTAAAATGCTGGGTTGTAAAGTCTAGAAATGTCAATATAATAACTGTAATTCAGTAGTAAATGTTGCTATGGCTAGGTAAAGATTATTTAATTGTGAGGAAAAAGTCTGAAACAAATGGATCCAAATGAAATAATTCACAGAGAACCTGTCTCTGACAGAGTTTTCTCAGTCTGTGTGTGTTCTCTGTGGGCTCAGTGTTGGGGCCGAGTTGTGCATTTTCCTGTTGACTACTTTATTCTGTCATAAGTTTGTCTCACATATTTAAACGTGCTAAAAATATGAGTAATAAGCTGAAACCATTTGTGTTTGGGGTGATTAAAATTCAGAAAAGGTGTTGAAAGAGTGTTTGGAGATGAATAACAAATAAAAGTCGCCTTAAGTTGCGGGAATCCTAAATGCTGTTACAGAGTTGGCATTTTAATTAAAATGTTACTCCAAACTGTGAAAACACAGGGAATAAATCTCTGTATTCTTTTTTTGAAAATGTTTCAGATAAGCCTTTACTTTTCAGTTTTTAGCAACAACTAATGCTAAAGAACTTCTCAGTGGATATTTCCTTGTGTCTGTTGTCCTCAGAGGAAAGACAATAAGAAGAGATAAATTATGACGGCACCTTTGTAATATTTTTAACAATGTTTTGTTTTCAATTGATGGCTTTGTTTTTAAAATCTTCTCACACATTTATGAAGGAGTATTAAAGGCATAATATAAAAGATTTCAGGCTGATGTTAATAAACAGACCTGGTCCTGAGCCATATCTTTTCTGTCAAATTCAGTTTTATTGAGGCTTTAATGAACTCTAGCCTCTTTTGATTTTGCAGCATTTTACTTGTGTTTGCTTTGTTGGTGAAAGCTACATACTCAGAAACATGCCTACACTACAATAAATTTCATAGATGCATTTTACAAGAACAAGTGCATTACACAAACACATACAAGGTCTGCTTGTCAGGATCGTTCCTGGTGTTGTAGTGTATCTGTGTTGTCTCTGATGTTATGTTTCTTTGAAGTATCTGAGTTGTTTCATTTTCTGGTTTCCAGTTTGGTTTGTGTATTTGATTTTAGTTCAAGATTGTGTTTGATTTCCTGGTTGTTTTATTGTGAATTGTATTTACCCTGTCTGTGTCTTTGCTTGACTTCCTGCCTTGTGTCTCTCCCTTCTGTGTGATACCTGCTCCGCCCTAATGTGTTTCACCTGTCCCTTGTTGTCGGTGTCTATATATACCTGTGTGTCCCCTTGCTCTGGGCCAGGTCGTTGTCTCCCCTACTGTGAGGCTGTTCTGTGGGTCATCTGTTGTAGTCTGTGTGTTCAGTGGGTGTTTCTGCCTAGTGTTCCCTAGCCTGGTTTCTTCTTGTATGTCATGTCCTGGATTATATGCTCGGACCCTAGCCTTGTTTAATTCTGTTTCCTGGATTTTTGTTTTATAACTTTGCTGGCAAATAAACCTTTTCAAACATTCTGCCTTTGTTTGGGGTATTGCGTGTGAGTCTTCCAAGTTCCGGGCCTTATGGCCATGACACTGCTGTGGTTGAACGAGCTGTTGAGGTTTGCCGTGTGGATGGAAACTGTTGTGGTCTTGTTGCTACAGAGGAACTTGAGCTGAATACTCTTGTTGCACCAGCACATGTTAATGCATTCACAAACACAAAACTCAAAACACCACAGTTTTCCTTTGCAGTCTGTCCACTTGAGAATTAATGACTCTACGCAACAATAGCATAGGATTATTGTTACTAGTTCATTGGATGTTTTCTACAACCATGGGCATCAGATAGACTGCTGTATGAAATCTATTAGACAGACTTGAGTGCTTTAAATGGTTTATTGAACAAATGAGGTGGTAAGGAAACACATGGGCTGCTATAAATCTGGAACAGAACAAACACAAGCTTAAAGGTAGTTTTCTAAACTTCAATGAACTAAAAAAAAGTGCATAACAAAAAGAGTGAGTGCAGTCCTTTAATACTAGGGTGAACAGGTGTGTAATACCAAGTCAATTACCAGGTGGCCAATCAGAAGTGAGGAGGAAGAGGGAGGAAACAAATCCCTGCCCTCTTCCTCTCCGCCCTCGAGTTCTCTCGGTGTGTGACACTCGCGGCTGATTGCAGTCCTCTCGATCTCAGAGTAAGGTCTAACTCATGCTCTCCTTTTTCAGACTCGCTCTCCTCGCTCAGACGGAAGCAGGACCTTCTGTCACCATGGTTACGCACCAAGAGGAAGTGGCAAACAATCTATTATGCTCCTGATAAAGTAGTTAAAACAAAGACATTTAATGTACATTTTCCGTGTCGGTGACGCACCAAGACGTTTTCACATTTACAATTAAAAGCATGCCCTGCGACTAACTGGCCACTGTCCAGGGTGTACCCCGCCTCAGGCCCAAAGCTGCTGGGATAGGCTCCAGTCACCAGCGAGCCCTAACGGGACAAAGCGGTAGAAAATGAAAAAAAAAAAAAAAAAAAAATGAATTAAAAGCATGTGGCAAAAATGATTTAGTTTTACAGGTCTGTATTTTTCCCAGATCAGGAAACAAATGTGTAATCCTAAAACTTTTTACTTTTTACTTCATATGTTTTTTAGTAGCATTACATGTTTGTTTTTAGAATTGTATGTTTCCACAATGTTTGTGGAACTTTATTTGTGTGAAGAGTCTGTCATGAGAACTGGAGCCAGTGTTACATGCAGCAGGTGAGTCTGCGCTGCTGCGGACTCCCTCTGGAGGGTCTTATTACCCACTCCCCCTCAGCACTCACCGGTTTCAGATGGTCCTTAGTATGGTGGGTCTCTCGTGGGAAAGTCTAGCTGACAGCAGTGTACAAAGTAAATATAGTGTTAAAAATGACATTTACAAACAAACCTAAATACGCAGAGCCTGCAGTTACACATGAATCAGTGCAGCATTTCATAATGTAACTACAAGTGTGTGAGTCCATTTGTTTAATTTGTATATTTTCTTTAAATGGTGTAATCTCATGATGGCTGTTTCAAGACAACACTAAATAATACATTGGTGCAGGTCAAGTTGAAAAAGCACAGGAAACCACCACAAAGAGAAGTGCAAAGCTGAACAGCACAAAGTGAAACCATGAAGCTGCTGAGTTTTCTGAAGTCCTTCATTTGAACTGTTGATACCTTAAAATTGATTACATTTTATTGGTTTGGTTTGAAGACAAATTAGATTATTATTAGTGATTTCTCAAACATTAACATGCTTATTATTACATTCAGTGGTATTATGTGCAAAGGAAGTCTCAGAAAGTGATTTTTTTATGCATTACACAAAGATGTTTCTTTTAATGCTTCTTTGGAGTATCCTGTACAGCTCAAATACCAAACCTATAGTGGAAACAGGTCAGGTGTTAAGTTCACTTAAGAGGTTTACAAACAATATTAAATTAATAAATTCATTAAATTAATTCATAAATGTCTTAAACCATCCTGTGTTACAAAAAAAATGAAAATGAATTATCTGGAACTTTAGAAGACGGTTTTCCAATTGAGGCTTTGAGTCAATCAAAGATTGATATTGAGAATAAACACTCAAACCATAGCCTGGCCAGCCAGACCCATTAACTCTCTTTACCATCCAGATAAGGCCTGACCAAACATCAATCAATGTGTTTCTCAGATTTCATTTGTCCAAAGGCAGTTAATTCTGTGTCTGTTGCTATGGTTCAACTCTATAGGCTACTACAACATTTTTACTAAGCACCTACTCATAGCATGGGTGCACGTGGCAGAGTGGTTAGCACTCCTGCCTTACAGCAAGAAGGTCGTGAGTTCAAAACCCGGCCAACTCACACATTCTCGGCCGACTCCGCTCTTTCTGTGAGGAGCCTGCATGTCCTCCACGTGTTACCGTGGGTTCTCTCCGGGTACTCCGGCTTCCTCCCACTGTCCAAACACATGCATGTATAGGTTAATTGGCAACTCTAAAAGTGTCCCTAGAGAATGAATGTGAGAGTGAATTTGTCTTTAAATGTCAGCCCTGCAACTAACTGGCCACTGTCCAGGGTGTACCCCGCCTCAGGCCCAAAGCTGCTGGGATAGGCTCCAGTCACCTGCGACCCCTAACGGGACAAAGCGGTAGAAAAAGAAAAAAAATATATTGACCTAATCATAGCACAATAGCTGGGTGTGCTGTGTTAAATTGTGATAGCTGTCATGTTACATAAAATCCAATGTTTACAAAAACACTTAGAATGCTGCTGTTCCAGGGACTGCAGAGGGAGGTTAGCTGTAGCTAAATCTGGTGTAAAGCATCTTTCGTTTTGTTAGATTAATGTATTTGTAACCTGTCAAATAAATAACAAACGGAACTTAACTAAGCATGAACCAACTCACTGCCAAGAGTTTAAACTATTAGTATCTGACTTTCACAAAGAACACTTTGTTTGAAGACAATCACAAGACAAAGATAATTATCTGACAGCATCAGTTGTACCTCTCTGTAAAATGGAACGTGTCATAAACAACCACAGAGCTAAATGTTCCACTCAAGTAGCCAATCACAGTCTTTCTTCCTTTAACAGAAAGACCCGGGCTGCTTATAACTTGGTGACAGACCATCTTGGCGCGACATAAGGTCATTGCCACAAATGGATGGGAAGATGTTTTTTCTCATTGTTTTATCAGGTAATGTTTAGAGACTTATAATTAACCTTTGACTGTGTTGCTAAACGTTAATGTACAATTGTGTAACTGTTTTTCAGGATTTACTGCTTTTGGTCCATGGGTCTCTGGATCAGTGTTAGAAGTGTTGGTGAGACCAGGAGACAACATCACTCTCCACTGTGACTGTCCAGGATCAGTTGGATTCTACACAGTGTGGTACCGTAATTGTTCTCACCTAAACCAACCAACACTGGTTCTTCAAACAAAGGACAGACCCTTGCCTCGTTTTAGTTTTGTCAAGAACACCTCCTCTAACTCCTATGACCTGATCATTACTAACATCACTGAATCTGATGAAGGCTTCTACTTTTGTGGAACTGAGACGATCAGAGTTGAAGATCAAAAATGCATTGTTGAAAAACCTGTGTTTACGTTTGGAAATGCCACAACAAGAATACTACTCAGTAAGTATGTCTCATCTGAAATATGTAATGATGCATGTAACAATCATACGTCCTTTATAATAAATACACATTAATAATCAACACATTAGTTAAGTTTTAGCAAATAATTAAACTTTTACAAAGCATTACTCCTACATTAATAATCCAGGTTAAAAAATATACTTGTTTTAATCCCATTCGTGGTCGCGGGGGTGACTAGAGCCTATCTTTAGGCTTGATGCAGGGTACACTCTGGACAGTGGCCAGTTAGTCGCAGTGCTAACATTTAGGCATAGACAGTAACAACCACATCTCACATTAATTCACTCGGGACACTTAAGAGTTGACAATTCCTATACATACATATCTTTTGGCGGTGGGAGGAACCCGGCGTACCTGGAGTGAACAAACAGGCTCCTCACAGAAAGGCCGGAGTTGGCCAAGGGTGTTCGAGTCTGTCGGGGTTTAACTCATAACCTTCTTGCTGTGAGGATAGTGCTATTCATTGTTCATTATAACCTTTTGCATATGGATCTATCTCTAGGATGTATTAGATGTATTATGATGGACAAATTATTTTCCACCAATATAAAATATAGTCTTCAGCTTGCAGTAGCTTCATAACATTGTGTTACATTGAGTTTAGAAGATTAATATAAGAACCCATTTCCTCTTTAGTTTCAGACAAAGCCAAAGCAGCAGGACCTCCCTCATGTCCAGATGAAAACACTGAGGGTGTGAGACAAGGTGAGTTAATGTAGGCAGTTAAATTTTAAATTTAAAACCTGATCAGCAGTTTTTAAATGGTTTTCTTCTTAACATTGGCAACAATAGCTATTATTTTTAGCAAATAATAATAAAGATCAGAATTAAAATTGAGTTTATTTGTCATGTTAATGGTACAGTAAACACTATAAACACTATAGAATACAAAGCAAATCAGTGTTATATATCAGTCAGTGCAGGCTATAAACCAGCCGGGTAACAAAGTGAAAATAGTGATAAATAAACTAGACTGTTAAAAATGTTATTATAAATAAATACATTTGAAATGTATATTGCTGAAAATATACAGAACACCGAGATGATTTGCACCTAGGGCCTAGAATTTTGTGCTACACCCCTGCAAAGTGTACATAGAATTTTTGGAATAACAAACCATCCAACATCATGTCAATATAACAAAAAAAAAGATTCGGCATAAAAATATAAATAAATGGAAATGCAGCCATTTGCGATTTAGAAATGGCATGTGCTCAGTTGTTTTGCAATTGCAATTATTTGCACAGCTCTAATAATGAAAACACTTTTTGTGACTCTAGACTCCCGTAAGCCGAAGGACCCGACAGACTGTGGTGTTTGTTGGACACTGCTGTTTTCTTTGTGCACAGCTATGGCTCTTCTTTCCACTCTGCTCTCTGTGTTTTTGCTTTATTTCATTTGTCACAAGAAGGGTAAATGAAACAATGACAATTTTAGACATGTTTTATTTAATTTATTACATTTTTCTGTGTGTTTGGTTAAAGTATTTTTATTTTACAGATATAAACAGAGCTGAGGCCAGAGTTCAGATGAGACAGAATAAGGTAACAACAATATTTGTCATTTGTCCATTCACCAGTGAATAAGAAGCTTAACTCTTAAATCAGTGCTATGTCATAACATGATTTGCAATTTTCATATTTAAGGTTGAAGACGTGTGTTACGTTGCTTTAGAAATTCGTCAAACATCACAAAGACCAAAGAAGAAGACACCACCCCAGACTTCTGACTTTAGCACATACTCAGCCGTCAAAACCTCCAGATAAAGAAGTGCACCATTTTCAGTGCTGGGTTGTAAAGTCAAGAAATGTAATTTTACAGGACTCACTGGAGTCTTGACTGTCTATAACTATGCACTCAAATTTGTTAATATTTAATATCTACAATGTGCCTTGTGCTTTTTGCTTATTACAGCCTGTAGCATACAGAAAAAAGTCTGATTTTTTTTTTGCTGTAGTTTGTACAGAGCTGAATTTAGTAAATCATTTTTATTTAATCCATATTGATTGATTGTTGTCACTGAGTAACCTAAATGAAAAATACTATTGTTGTAAATTAGTCTGCTACTGCCCTCCTTGAACAGAAACTTTATTGTGGTGGAGGGGTTTGAGTGCCCGAATGATCCTAGGAGCTACGTTGTAGGGGGCTATATGCCCCTGGTAGGGCATAACAAGGCAAACAGGTCCTAGGTGACAGGCCAGACAAAGAGCAGTTAAAAACCCCTTATGGATAGAAGAATATTAAAGACTGTAACGTTGCCCGGTATGGCGCAACCAGGGCCCCACCCTGGAGCCAGGCCCGAGTTTGGGGCTCGTATGCGAGCGCCTGGTGGCCGGGTCTTTCCCCACGGGGCCCGACCTCCCGTGGGCCCACCACCTGCGGGAGGAACCGTAAGGGGCCGGTGCAAAGTGGATTGTGGAGTACTTGAAGGCGGAGGCCTCGACGACCCAATCCCCGGACACGGAATCTGGCGCTAGGGACATTGAATGTCACCTCGCTGGCGGGGAAGGAGCCTGAGCTTGTGCGGGAGGTTGAGCGATACCGACTAGAGATAGTCGGGCTCACCTCCACGCACAGCTTGGGCTCTGAAACCCAAATCCTCGAGAGAGGCTGGACTCTCCACTACTCTGGAGTTGCCTACGGTGAGAGGCAGCGGGCTGGTGTGGGCTTGCTCATAGCCCCTCAGCTCAGCTGCCATGTCTTGGTGTTAGTACCCAGCCTTCTTGGTGTCTCTGGGAGGGGGTACTGGAAAGTGCTCCGACCGGGGACTCATTCGTTCTACTTGGGGACTTTAACGCTCACGTGGGCGGCAACAGTCATACCTGGAGGGGCGTAATTGGGAGGAACGGCCCACCGGATCTGAAACCGAGTGGTGTTCTGTTATTGGACTTCTGTGCTAGTAACAGTTTGTCCATAACGAACACCATGTTCAAGCATAAGCGTGTCCACCAGTGCACGTGACACCAGGACACCCTAGGCCGGAGATTGATGATCGACTTTGTAGTTGTTTCATCTGACCTCCGGCCGTATGTTTTGGACACTCAGATGAAGAGAGGGGCGGTCAACTGATCACCACCTGGTGGTGAGTTGGATCTGATGGCGGGGGAGAGAGCTGGACAGACTTGGCAGGCCCAAACGTACTGTGAGGGTCTGTTGGGAACGGTTGGCCGAGCCCCCTGTCAGAGAGATCTTTAACTCCCACCTCCGGCAGAGCTTTGACCAGATCCTGAGGAAGGTTGGAGACATTGAGTCCGAGTGGACCATGTTCTCCACCTCCATTGTAAAACTCGGGTCTGGGAGGAGTTTGGTGAGGCCATGGAAAAGGACTATCGGTCGGTCTCGAAGAAATTCTGGCAAACCCTCCGGCACCTCAGGAGGGATACTTCGAGGATCTCCTCAACCCCACCGACACGTCTTCCACTGAGGAAGCAGAGGCCGAAGGCTCGGAGGTGGACTCGTCCATCACCCAGGCCAAAGTCACTGAGGTAGATGGGAAGCTCCTCAGTGGCAAGGCACCGGGGGTGGATGAGATACGCCCTGAGTACCTCAAGTCTCTGGATGTTGTAGGGCTGTCTTGGTTGACACGCCTCTGCAACATCGATTGGCAGTCTTGGACAGTACCTCTAGACTGGCAGACCGGGGTGGTGGTCCCTCTTTTCAAGAAGGGGGACCAGAGGGTGTGTTCCAACTACAGAGGGATCACACTCCTCAGCCTCCCCGGGAAAGTCTATGCCAGGGTACTGGAGAGGAGAATGCAGCCGATAGTCGAACCTCAGATCCAGGAGGAACAATGCGGTTTTCGTCCCGGTCGTGGAACACTGGATCAGCTCTATACCCTCTCCAGGGTGCTGGAGGGTTTATGGGAGTTTGCCCAACCAGTCCACATGTGTTTTGTGGATCTGGAAAAGGCATTCGACTGTGTCCCTCGTGGTGCCCTGTGGGGGGTGCTCTGGGAGTATGGGGTTCGGGGCCCTTTGCTAAGGGCTATCCTTAGCAAAGGAGCAGGAGCTTGGTTTGCATTGCCGGCAGTGGCAGTAAGTCAGTCCTGTTCCCAGTGCATGTTGGACTCCGGCAGAGCTGCCCTTTGTCACAGGTCCGGTTCATTATCTTTATGGACAGGATTTCTAGGCACAGGCAGGGGCCGGAGGGAGTCTGGTTTGGGGACCACAGGATCTCGTCTCTGCTTTTTGCAGATGATGTTGTCCTGTTGGCTCCATCAAGCCAGGACCTTCAGTGTGCACTGGGACGGTTTGCAGCCAAGTGTGAAGCGGCTGGGATGAGGATCAGCACCTCCAAGTCTGAGACCATGGTTCTCAGTCGGAAAAGGGTGGCTTGTCCCCTTCAGGTTGGTGGAGACCTGCTGCCTCAAGTGGAGTTCAAGTATCTTGGGGTCTTGTTCACGAGTGAAAGAAGGAGGGAGCATGAGATTGACAGAAGGATCGGGGCAGCTTCTGCTTTGATGCGGTAGATGTACCGGTCTGTTGTGGTGAAGAAGGAGCTGAGCTGTAAGGCAAAGCTCTTGATTTACTGGTCAATCTGCTTTGGGTCATGACTGAAAGAACAAGATCCCGGATACAAGCAGCCGAAATGAGCTTTCTCTGCAGGGTGGCGGGGTGCTCCCTTAGAGATAGGGTGAGGAGCTCGGTCACTCGGGAGGAGCTCAAAGTAGAGCCGCTGCTTCCACATCGAGAGGAGCCAGCTGAGGTGGCTATGTCTCTCGCCTGGCCTGGGAACACCTCGGTATCCCTCTGGAAGAGCTGGAGGAAGTGTCTGGGGAGAGGGAAGTCTGGCTGTCTCTGCTTAGACTGCTGCCCCCGCAATCCGGACCCGGATAAGCGGTAGAAGATGGATGGAGTCTGCTAATGCCAGTCTTACAGAGTGGGCTGACTTTTAAATTGTACCTCTCTAAATCTATTGTTACAAAATCTATTTGTAAGGATACTTTTGACAAAAACTACATAGCGACAATTGGAGTTGACTTTGAGATGGAGCGTTTTGAGGTGCTTGGTGTTGCTTTTAGCTTACAGCTGTGGGAGACTGCAGGCCAAGAATAGTTCAAGTGCATTGCTTATACTACAAAGCTGCCCAGGTTTTATTAATTGTGTTTGATTTAAATGATGTAGTATCATTGGGTCATACAAGGCATTGGCTGGAAGATGCCTGAAAAGAAAACAACCCCACCAGTGTTCTTTTTGTACTCTTTTTTGTTGGAACAAAGAAAGACCTCAGTTTACTAGCCCAATATTTTCTCAAATTGAACAAGTTGCCCTCAAAGTTGTACAGGGTATTAGTGCTGAACATTGGGCTGTTTCATCACTAATAGGGGAAAATGTTTATTTAAAACAGACTCTGCCTAGGCTGCAGTAAAAAGGTTTAGCAGAGAGAAAGTAATTGATTCAGTTATGTCATAAATGCATAAATTCATCATGAAAAACAGAGGGAATATGTTGTACAACTCTAGCTTAGGTCAATGCCCAATGTCATTTTTTTCTCTTTTTCTCTCTTGCCTTGTTTCTGGTTGTTAATATTTAATTGTGATCTCAAAACAGCAATGACAGAAACATGCTTCTGACATTGATCTCACATCTGAATACTTCTCAGTATATACATTACATTTTACACGTACACAAGACCTTAATGCTTGTAATTAAGATGATCAAATGGTTAAGCGCTTGTTAAGCAGAGATCAGTGGATTGTACAACTGATTGATTGCATGAAATTGAAAGAGATTACCCTACGATAAATTTCATGATCTCTTACACATAGCACAAACACATACAAGGTCTGCTGTGGTTGAACAAGCTGTTGACGTCTGAGATGTGGATGGACACTGTTGTGGTCTGTGTAGGGCCTGATCCCACCTTGTTGCTATAGAGGAACTTGAGCTGTCAGCAAACCTCATCATGTTAAATCATTCACAAACACAAAAATAGCCACAGTTTTCCTTTGCAGTCTGTCCACTACTTCAGGATTATAGAGGATTATAGACTATGTGCAGCTATAGCTATACTTACATTCAATCTACAGCACTTGATTGCAGAGATAGGACCAAGTCACACATGTGCAAGTCACCTTCAGCTCTCAAGTAAGTCCCAAGTATTTTTTTCTTGGGCAAATCAAGTCCTGTAGTAGATCAAATCAAGTCCAAGTCAAGTCACCTTATTATTGTAATTTTACCTGCAGAATCTGATCATAATAAAGTGAAAAGACAAGAGATAAGTAACTGTCAGTTAATTACAATAATTTGCTCACAAAAACTATTCTGGTTGCTTCTTACAATAATTGTAGAACCACTGTAGTGAGATGGGCTTTGTAACAACCTTTTTAGTGCCTTTTATGGGTTTTGAGAGAGGAAAACACATTGATGTCAATGAAGGCCTGTCTGAGCCATCAGAATTCAACAAAACTATCTTCATCTGTGTCTGAAGATAAAGGAGGTCTTACAGGTGTCGAACAACATGAGGGTAAGTAATTAATGACAGAACTTTTAACCAACCCTTTAACATTATAGAATTGAGTCATTTGTCTGTGTGTGTGTTCAAGTGGCAAACCTAGGAAAATTAGGTTAGCTAAGTCTCGTACCACTCAAATCAAGGGAGGTGCGCTATCCAGTGGGGGTCCTTAGGCAAGACCCTTCACGCTACTGCCTACCTCATAAAAATGATGAGAGACAATAAATGCTATGAGAAGCCGGATCAGACGGCGACCGGCAAAACAAAGTCTGCGTCAGATGTTGGGGAACCAGAGCAACTTGATGACAAATGGGCTACTGGAACAAGAACAACAACAGGAACAAGAACAACACGAAGATGGGCGAGATGCAATAACAAGGCTCTGTTGGAATGCTACTACTCCAGTAACCCCAGTCAGAGGGGTTACATGAAGAGGATGTGGGATGAATGGTTACTTCGAAACCCACAGTCCACGCTTACATCGAAGCAACTAGTAGCTCAGTGTTCCAACATCCACAAGCGGCAACTGCTATCACAACTTGAGATTGACGAGATACAACACAAATGCTACGGCAAAGGGGAGCCAGAATGAAAGGTCAGAGGGGAGCCAACGGGGGCTCCCCAACCAGAGATTGGGTACGAAGCCCCAACAAGTGCAATAACGTTGAACCAGGCAGCGACTGACCTGAAAGACAAGATCATGGCAAGGATGAATGAAAGGCAACCCCAACGCCAACTACAACGGCTAAGTGAAGTACCATCAGAAAGTCTCCTAGAAGATGTGAATGCAGCATTGAGTGCGATCCATACCACAACCATCACTGAAACCAATGAGCTGATATACACCTCAGCAGCAGTGATCCTCGAGATGCTTGGCTATAAGAGCAACCATGAGAAACAGTACCCACCATGGAAACAAAGGCTGGAGGCTAAAATCAAGAATGCACGGAGAGAAGTGATCCAACTGACAGAGGCCAAAAGAGGTGCAATGAGAAAACAAGTACCCAATAGGTACAACCAGATGCCAATACCTGAAGCACTTGAAATTGCCAAACAAAGGCTCCAAGCCTTGGCCAGCCACCTAAAGAGGTACACAAGAGAGAATGAAGCCAGAAGAATAAACCGCCTGTTCGCAACTCAACCTGCGAAAGTGTACGCTCAGTGGCAGGGTAAAAATAACAGCAGAGCCGACCCACCAAGGCTGGAAACTGAACAATACTGGAAAAGTATATGGGAGAGGGAGGCATCACAAAACAGCAATGCACAGTGGCTTGTGGCTCTGAGAGAGGACCACAGCAACCTCCCTGAACAGAATCCAGTTACCATCACAGCGGCAGACATCCAAGAAAGAGTCTCAGGTATGAAAAACTGGACAGCACCGGGCCCTGACAGGATTCACACCTACTGGTTAAAGAAGTTCATTGCAGCACAAACATGGATCAATACATGAGCAAAGCACAGAAGGGCATCGGCAAAGAAACCAGAGGAGCCAAACACCAACTCCTGGTTGACAGAACAGTCACCCAAGACTGCAGAACCCGACACACCAACCTGTGCACTGCCTCGATTGATTACAAGAAAGCATATGACTCAATGCCACACACATGGATCACTGAATGCTTGGAGATGTACAACATCAACAGGACTCTAAGACACTTCATTGCAAACTCGATGAGGCTATGGAAAACCACCCTTGAGGCCAATGGTAAGCCACTTGCACAAGTATCCATCAAATGTGGCATATACCAAGGAGATGCTCTGTCCCCACTGCTGTTCTGCATAGGTCTGAACCCCCTCAGCAAAATAATCAACAAGACTGGCTATGGATACCAACTCAGGAATGGGGCCACCATCAGTCACCTCCTCTACATGGATGACATCAAGCTATACACTAAGAGCGAGTGGGACATCGACTCACTGATCTACACCACCAGGATCTACAGCTCTGACATTGGGATGTCATTCGGGCTTGAGAAGTGTAGTCGAATGGTGACAAAGAGAGGGAAGGTAGTCCACACAGAAGGGGTCTCACTACCAGAAGGAAAAATAGCAGACATTGAGGATGGTTACAAGTACCTTGGAATACCACAGGCAAATGGCAACCTTGAAGAGGTAACAAGGAAAACAGCAACTGCCAAATACCTCCAACGAGTAAGGCAAGTCCTAAGAAGTCAGCTCAATGGCAAGAACAAGGCACGGGCAAAAAACAGCTAGGCCCTGCAGGAATAATAAGGTGGCCAAAGGAAGAGATACAGACCACAGACGTTAGGACACAAAAGCTCCTCACCATGCATGGAGGGTTCCATCCCAAATCCAGCACCCTGAGACTGTACGCTAGCCGTAAGGAAGGTGGCCGTGGACTAGTGAGTGTGAAAGCCACTATCCAGGATGAAACATCCAAGATCCACAAGTACATCAAAGATAAGGCCCCAACAGATGACGTGCTTAGTGAATGTCTCAGGCAATGGGGAACAGCAGAAGAGGAGCTGGAGGAGGGACCATCATGGGAGGACAAACCCCTACATGGGATGTACCACCGGAACATAACTGAAGTGACAGATATCAAGAAATCCTACCAATGGCTAGAACGGGCCGGACTGAAGGACAGCACAGAGGCACTCATCATGGCTGCACAGGAACCAGCCCTGAGCACCAGAGCAATAGAGGCCCAGATCTACCACACCAGACAAGACCCAAGGTGTAGGCTGTGCAAACAGGCCCCTGAGACAAACCAACACTTAACTGCAGGGTGTAAGATGCTGGCAGGGAAAGCATACATGGAACGCCATAACCAAGGTCTAAGTGGGAAACACCTCCAAAGGTGGTAGAGACTGACCGAGCCAATATCCTGTGGGACTTCCAGATTCAGAATGGTAATGGCGAACCAACCAGACATTGTGGTGGTGGACAAACAGCAGAGAAAAGCCGTTGTGGTTGATGTGGCAATACCAAGTGATTGCAACATCAGGAAAAAGGAACATGAGAAACTAGAGAAATACCAAGGGCTCAGAGAAGAGCTAGAAAAGACTTGGAAGGTGAAGGCGACAGTGGTGCCTGTGGTCATCGGAGCACTCGGGGCAGTGACCCCCAAACTGGAAGAGTGGCTACAGCAGATCCCTGGAAGAACACCAGACATCTCAATCCAGAAAAGTGCAGTACTAGGAACAGCAAAGATACTGCTCAGAACCCTCAAGCTCCCAGGCCTCTGGTAGAGGACCCGTGCTGGAAGGATGAGACCACCCGCGGAGGATGAAGGACAAAGTTTTTATATATATATATATATATATATATATATATATATATATATATATATATATATATATTGCCCACATTTGTCCCCAACACGGTATGAGGGTTAATGGCTAGTGGCTACTTTAGCTATTATTACATTAGCTAACTACCAGCTAACCATATAACATTAACAAATTAAATTGACAAGCACTTACAGGGTAGAATGGTTCTTCAAATGACGGACGAAATTGGAGGTTGTCATCTGGCTGTCTGTGATTTTAATGTTGCCCGCTGTTCGCCTTTTGCCATCTTGGGAATAATTTTTGAAGCCGAAAGCACTGACCCTCGGTCCCCCCTGTGGCTGTGTAAGGTACGAGAGCGTTGTGATCCAGTCAAGACAACGCTATTCTCAGCCTGCGCTCCAGCTGTGTCAACTTTACTTTAAAAAAAAAATGTATATATTTAAATTCAAACTGAAAACATGTGATTAACACTCAAGTCATTCAAGTCATCGTGTCTCAAGTCAATTCAAGTCCTGAGTCTATAACTTCCAAGTCCGAGTCAAGTTTCAAGTATTTTATTTTTTGTCAAGTCAAGTCACAAGTCATAGACAGTCGACTCCACTCCAAGTCACAAAATCTCCAAGTACCCATGTCTGCCTGACTGTCAAGTTCCGGCGTTGAATCTTGACAGTCTCTGTTGGCTGAGGATTGAAAATTTAGCTGGCAGAGGTGTACAAAGAAAATAGTGTTTAAAAAACGACACCTGTAAGAACTTACCTAAATAGTCAGAGTCTGCAGTTACACATAGATCAGCACAGC
Organism: Neodontobutis hainanensis; assembly: GCA_024349245.1. Taxonomy (NCBI): domain Eukaryota; kingdom Metazoa; phylum Chordata; class Actinopteri; order Gobiiformes; family Odontobutidae; genus Neodontobutis; species Neodontobutis hainanensis. Next base: position 7,377,009 of record JALDNG010000024.1, read on the forward strand.
ATTAGTTTTTCTTTACAATGTAAATACAAGTTTGTGATTCCATTTGTATAATTTGTATAGTTTCTTAAGCTAGTGGAATCTCATGATAGCTGTTAGACAACACTAAATGACACAGTGGTACAGGTCAAGTTAAGGAGCACAGGAAACCACCACAAACAGAAGTGCAAAGCTGAACAGCACAAAGTGAAACCATGAAGCTGCAGAGTTTTCTGAAGTTCTTCATTTAAATGGTTGGCTTTTAAAAAAATGTTGCATTTTATTGGTTTGGTTTGAAAAATAAATACAATTTTTATTAGTGACTTCTCAACATTTACATGCTTATTATTACATTCAGTGGTGTTCTAAGATTATACTGTTATGTGCAAAGGAAGTCTAAGTGATTTTTATGCATTACACAGAGATGTTTCTTTTGAGGCTTCTTTGGAGTATCCTGTACAGTTCAAATACCAAACCTATAGTGCAGGGGTCTCAAACTCAAATTACTTGCAGGAGGCAGAGTCTGGGTGAGGCTGGGCCAGATCAGGTATTCCACAAAAAAAGCTTTGTTAAATCCTCTCAAACGTCATTACTAACAGTTCTTTAACTTTAATGGGTTCTTCTGAACCTGAGCTATCCTGAACTTTAATGGAATATTGAAGAACATGAATGAGCTGGCTCCCCTCGGTGATATTGTCAACATAACTTTGGCGTTAACTTTGCAGATTTGTCGTAAAAAACAATCCGCATGGATAGTGGCGGTCAAATTGCCATCAACTTTCAAACAAATCAGCCCATTTTAAATAATGGGAAAACAAAATACAATCCGCATGATGCCAAATCCAATGCCGGTAACATTGAATTTGTCCAGCTCAAGGTCAAACATGCTCATTTCAAACACAGTAACATTTTATGACGGCTATGTGATGTTACACAGGCTCCTCCATTGTTGTGAAATGTTTCTCTGCCTGCATCAAGCCCAGCCAATGGCCCTCCCCCAGGAGCCATATAATCCACTGTGATGGTAGGTTGGTTCGGTTCCAGCTTGCACAAAAAGGAACCTTCCACATACAACGTGGCAATGTGCCATTCATTTAAAACTCGCAGGGCGCACTAACATTAAACTTTCATATCGTCTTGCGGGCCACAGTTGGCCCCCTGGCCACAAGTTTGAGACCCCTGCTATAGTGGAAACAGGTCAGGTGTTAAGTTCACTTTAGAAATTTACAAACAATACCAAATTATTTCATGAACGTCTTAAACCATCTTGTGTTAAAATAAATAATGTTTTTCTACTCGCGGGGTTCAGTTTTTCCGGGAAGGAACAAATTAAAATTAATTATCTGGAAATTTAGATGACTGTTTTCCAAGATAGGCCAAGAGTGCAATTTGAGATTGAGAATAAATTTTGATACCATAGCCTGGCCAGCCAGACCCATCAGCTTTCTTCACCATCCAGATAAGTCCTGACCAATCATAACCGTTCATCGACAAAGGGGTGTGCTTTATTTCTCTGATTGGCTGTGTGTTTCTCAGATTTCATTTGTCCAGAGGCAGTTCATTCTGTGTTTTTGTTGCTATGGTTCAACAGAATAAATAGGTACTACAACATTTTTGCAACGCACTTTTTCATAACACAATGATATAGCACAATAGCACAATAGCTGGGTGTGCTATGTTTACAAAAACACTTGAAAAAACAGCATGAAGAACCTTATTTGCCCCAAATTACCATTCCTCCCAGTTTATAACTCTCTCTCTCAACTGTCTTTATTAAGTTTATTTTCATTAGAGTAGCAACAACATGTAATATTGTCAAGAGTGAATTAAACTACTAGTAACTGACTTTCACAAAGAACACTCTTTGTTTAAAGGCTGTCACTAGACAAAGATAATTACATGAAAGCCTCAGTTGTACCTCTCTCTATAATGTAACTTGTCATAAACAACCACAGAGCTAAATGTTCCACTCAAGTAGCCAATCACAGTCTTTCTTCCTTTAACGGAAAGACCCGGGCTGCTTGTAACTTGGTGACAGACCATCTTGGCGCAACATAAGGTCATTGCCAGAAATGGACGGACAGATGTTTTTTCTCATTGTTTTATCAGGTAATGTTTAGAGACTTATAATTAACCTTTGATTATCTTGCTAAACATTTGTTAATGTGCAATTGTGTAACTGTTTTGCAGGATTTACTGCGTTTGGTCCATGGGTCTCTGGATCAGTGTTAGAAGTGTTGGTGAGACCAGGAGACAACATCACTCTCCACTGTGACTGTCCAGGATCAGTTGGATTCTACACAGTGTGGTACCGTAATTGTTCTCACCTAAACCAACCAACACTGGTTCTTCAAACAAAGGTGAAAAGTCCTCAACAAAACACTGACCTGTGGATAAGACCCTTGCCTCGTTTTAGTTTTGTCAAGAACAGCTCCTCTAACTCCTATGACCTGATCATTACTAACATCACTGAATCTGATGAAGGCTTCTACTTTTGTGGAACTGAGACGATCAGAGTTGAAGGTGAAACACACATTTTTAAAAAACCTGTGTTTACGTTTGGAAATGCCACAACAAGAATACTGCTCAGTAAGTATGTCTCATCTAAAATATGTAATGATGCATGTAACAATTATAATTCCCTTGAAGCATAGCATAATATTAGGAGAGTGGGTAAAACTTTATAAAAACTACACAATAAGATGTTATATTAGTTGAATTTTAGTATCTAATTAATCTTTTACAAAGCATTACTCCTACATTAATAATCCAAGTTAAAAATCTACTTGTTTTTGTTTTGTAGCTAATGTAACATATTAAATACAAATAATAGTTCAACTCTAAAAAAAATTTATTTATGAATTCACTTAATGCTTAACGTGTTTTCCTGTATATATTGGAATCCTATTTTTAAAAAGTTCTGGGGTGTCGGACCCGGAGCAGAAAATGGCATAATACTATACACCCTGTTGGAAAAAAGTAATTGCAAGAAAGAAAATTGTACTAACAGTAATGATAACAGTTTTCCGACAGGCTTAGCACCCCTATGGAAATGTTCAAAATGGTTTAGTCCACATAAGAGCCTCGTTGATTTAACTAAGCCACAGATGTCCTGAGTGACAGCCCGAAGAGCAGGAGGTATCTGTCAGCGCCAGGCTCAGCCTCCTGTCAGAAAAAAATATGTCTTGCGTCAAGAAAGTACAATCTGGTGATCAAAAGAAAAAAGGAAGAAAGGAGAGGGAGAAAAAGTGTAATAAGGGAAAGCATCTACTGACAAATGTCTTTGAAAAGAGGTGAGCTCCAGTCCAAAACTGAGCTAGCATAGTTTATTATAGAATGCAGAGTTCCAAAAATAGGATAAAATTAAATGAGTAAATCAGTTTTGACCAGTCAGTGCAGGCTATTAACCAGCAGAGTAACAAGGTTAAAAGAGTGATGAATAAAGTAGACTGATAAATTTTATATTTGTATGTATTAAGAACATGTTATAAGGACCCACAGAGATTATTTGTACCTAGGGCCCAGAATTTTGTAGCCTGGTTCTACCAGACTCTTGTACATTTCATTTGTACAGAGAGTCTGGCCTCGCTCCATTGACAAGCGTTTACTTCCTTGTATGCGGGAACTCTGTTGAAGTTTAAAACTATTGGATCTGCCCAGAGTCACAGGATCTGCCATAGCCAATCGCTAACGTGTGGTCGTGACGTCTGGCATACGCCGAAACCGACTGGAAACAACAAGTCACTCCCTCTGTTCGCTGATTGGTCCTACAAAAAATTGATTTCTGGAAACCTAAGAATATACAGCGATCCCAGACTAAGTACTAAAGCGAAATGAAATTGAGCGGAAGTACGTAGGAGGGCGGAGCCAGGCTAAGAATTTTGTGCTACACCCCTGCAAAGTGTACATTGTTTTTTTGAAAACATAACAACCCAGCCAACATCATGTTAACATTACAAAAAAAGTGACTCCCACAAATACACTCACATATAATAAACCTTTTGTGACTCTAGACTCCCGTAAGCCGAAGGACCCGACAGGCTGTGGTGTTTGTTGGACACTGCTGTTTTCTTTGTGCCCAGCTATGGCTCTTCTCTCGACTCTGCTCTCTGTGTTTTTGGTCTATTTTGTTTTTCACAAGAAGGGTAAATGATACTATGACACTTTTAATTTATTACCTTTTTCTATGTGTTTGGTTAAAGTGTTTTTATTTTACAGATATAAACAGAGCTGAGGACAGAGTTCAGATGAGACAGAATGAGGTAACAACAACATATGTCATTTGTCCATTCACCAGTGAATAAGGAGCTTAACTCTTAAATCAGTGCTATGTCATAACATCTTTTGCAATTTTCATATTTTAGGTTGAAGATGTGTGTTACGCTGCTTTAGAAATCCGTCAAACATCACAAAGGCCAAAGAAGAAGACAACACCCGACACTTCTGACTTTAGCACATACTCAGCCGTCATTTTCAGTTAAAAGCTTTGTTGTAAAGTTAAGAAACGTCTCTGTTGAGGTTGTCAGTCATCCAGGTCATCTTGAAGAAAAGGGTAAAGCAAAGCAACAGCACCTGGAATTAGTTTTCTCTCTAATTCCAAGAGAGTTTATCAATTCTTAGATCAACTGGTTAGAGACCTGAGCTTATATCTCTAGAGGGAGGAGTTTCCCTTGAAACCAAACCTGTTTTTTTATGGTCTCATAGTCGTTAGCTATGAAAGGGTAGTGTCACTCCTGATGGGAGGCTCAGGTGAGTCGTTGGTGTCACTGTTCCATTCAGGTGTTGGTGTTCTAGATTGAAACTGTTTTATTAGGTTTCAGAACACTGTTATAAATACAAGGCAACGTGAAACTGAGGCCACCTCTTCTGTTCAAAGAGGGCTTTTCCATTTTAACAAAAATGGCTTCCTTCACATCTCTCTCAAACCATCTGGCCTCTCTGGACAAAATTCTGACATTGCTGTCCTCAAAGGAATGCCGTTTCTCTTTGAGGTGGAGGTGAACTGCAGACTCAGGTCCTCCAGGATTGACTCTTCTGTGCTTATACATCCTCTTGTGAAGCTGTTGTTTCGTTTCTCCGACATAACAGTCACTGCACTCTTCACTGGACATCATAAACCACCTTACTTTGCGAAGGAATCTTGTCATTAGGGTGGACCACTTTTTGTTACAATGTATTCCCTGGTTTAAAGTGACTGAAAAGTTGTGTTTGTAGAAAATCCTTGTAAGTTTTTCAGATAAACCAGACACATAAGGGATAACTACAACATTCCTTTTTGTCCCTGGGTCCTGTCTGTTTGGTTTCTGTGTCTTATTGGTTTTGTTAAATGTCCATCTAGATATCAACAGTCTCTCAGGGCTTTACGGATGTGTTGTTCTTCTTTCTATTTACCTTCTGAGGTTGTGGGCACCTCGTGTGCTCTGTGCTGAAGGGTCCTGATGACTCCCAGCTTGTGCTTCAGTGGGTGGTGGCAATCAAATAGCAAATATTAATGGTAAGGGTCTCATCCACTCCTTGTCTTTAGAAGTTACTGCTGAACTGGAAATAAGTAGTGTTCAAACATATCTCCAGTAAACTGCAAATATGGTCTGGGGTGAGGTTGGTACTGAGATGTTTCCAGTAGTTTCTTCCCTAGACCCACAAGTGCTTCATTGGTGGGTAAGCAGGTAAAGAGGGATGTGACATCAAAGGTGATAATTGTCTCATCTGTGTCTAACTGTATGTGTTTGATTTTGTTCCTATGAGTTGATGATATGGTGTTGTGAGTGGCCTACCAAAGGGGCCAAGATGGTGGCCAGATGGCTACATTGTTGGTGGCTGAATCTGTGCTACTGACTATGGGTCGTAGCCAAATTCCTTTTTTGTGTATTTTGGGTAAGCTGTAGATACATGGAGCTGTGTTCCCAAGATAAGCCTGTAGTACAGACGTTGATCAATGACTTGGTCCTTCTCCAGCCTCTGCAGACAGTCTATGACCTTCTTCTTGTAACCACTTGTTGGATCTCTTCTCAGTGTCTCATAGACAGTGGTGTCAATGAGTAAGCTGTTAATACTGGACTCGTCATCTGTGTTCAGAATCACAGTGCATCTTCCTTTGTCTGCTGGCAGAATGGTGATGCTGTGTGTGAAGGAAGTATTTTTTGTTAAAATGGAAAAGGCCTCTCTGAACAGAGGAGGTGACCTCAAATGCATGTTGCCTAGTATTTTCAACAGTTTTCTGAACCCTAAATCAAAACAGTTTCACTCTAGAACAACAACAACAGCTGAATTAGAGACAAATCTTCACCAGAATCCAGATGCTGTTGCTTTAACCTTTTCATCAAGAAATGTCAATATAAAAAGTAATAAAAATAATTATTCAGTAGTGTATGTTGCTATGGCTATAGATAAAGATTATTTGTGAGGAAAAAGGTGTCAAGGAAATGCATGCTTATTTGTTATCCGCGGGCTCGGTGTTGGGGGCGGGGCTGAGAGGCGCTGCTGCTGTGTCTGAAGTACAGTAGCCTCTGAGTGAGTGTGACACAGACAGGACTCACTGGAGTCTGTACTGTCTATGTTTTTTTGTTTCTCTTACAGTAGGCCCCCAAAAAAAGTCAGATTTTTGTTGTAGTTCAGTCTACTGATAAACAAATACCTTAAACATTTTTATTTAATACTTATTGATAACAAGAGCAGGTTGTCACTGAGTAGTGTGTCACAATTGATATTGTCACAAGCAGAGGGTGCAGCCCATAGATTGTAAATAAAATGGATGTAATCCGCCCATTGGTCCCCTATTTACCGATATTGTTGTAATGAAAGGGCAATAAAATGGCGGTAAAACAATAGCTTTCAAATAGCATAAACGGACATATTAATCAATCCCCCCCTTCCTCCCCAGGAGTTGTCACGTAGTAAAAACTTAGCTCTAGAGACCGGAGCCATCTTTTGTACCAAGCTGTAAACATGATTTTTACACTTGTAAAGTTGCCATTGGGTTTCACCTTACATTTCCGCTTTAGGAGCCTGCCCTCTGGTGGACGGCGGTATATTGCTGTATATTTCACCTCTCGCTCTCTCCACTCCTCTCCCGACGTCGGTCACTCTCCTGTTTTCCTTTGCGGGACTCGCTCAATAAAACATTGTTTGTTTTTTCATTTTTTGAGTCGGTGTCTGGGCTGTGCTTGAGGCCAGTGGTTTATTTTGTTGCTCGCAGAACTCAGGAAGTCAGATCTTTACACAGGAGTGCGCATTACATCACATCCAGGTTGATTTCCCGGCCAAACCGGCCCGAATTCTCCAAAATAAAATGAGGCTCATAGAGACAACAGTTTTTAACAATGAAGGTCTCACTCGTCTCATCGAATTATGGTCAGCTCATATTTGGGCAAATAAAAATATTATTTGAGCTTAAAAAGTTACATATACACTCACCTAAAGGATTATTAGGAACACTTGTTCAATTTCTCATTAATGAGAGAATCTAATCAACCAATCACATGGCAGTTGCTTCAGTGCATTTAGGGGTGTGGTCCTGGTCAAGACAATCTCCTGAACTCCAAACTGAATGTCAGAACGGGAAAGAAAGGTGATTTAAGCAATTTTGAGCAAGGCATGGTTGTTGGTGCCAGACGGGCCGGTCTGAGTATTTCACAAACTACTCAGTTACTAGGATTTTCACGCACAACCATTTCTAGGGTTTACAAAGAATGGTGTGAAAAGGGAAAGGGAAAATGCCTTGTTGATGCTAGATGTCAGAGGAGAATGTGCTGACTGATTCAAGCTGATAGAAGAGCAACTTCGACTGAAATAACACAACCGATGTATGCAGCAAAGCATTTGTGAAGCCACAACACACACAACCTTGAGGCGGATGGGCTACAACAACAGAAGACCCCACCAGGTACCACTCATTTCCACTACAAATAGGAAAAAGAGGCTACAATTTGCGAGAGCTCAACAAAATTGGACAGTTGAAGACTGGAAAAATATTGCCTGGTCTGATGAGTCTCGATTTCTTCCTTGTTACCACTGTGCAGGTGGTGGTGGTGGTGTAATGGTTTGGGGGATGTTTTCTTGATACACTTTAGGCCCCTTAGTGCCAATTGGGCATCGTTTAAATGCCACAGCCTACCTGAGCATTGTTTCTGACCACGTCCATCCCTTTATGACCACCATGTACCCATTCTCTGATGGCTACTTCAGCAGTATAATGCACCATGTCACAAAGCTCGAATCATTTCAAATTGGTTTCTTGAACATGACACTGAGTTCACTGAACTAAAATGGCCCCCACAGTCACCAGATCTCAACCCAATAGAGCATCTTTGGGATGTGGTGGAACGGGAGCTTTGTGCCCTGGATGTACATCCCATAAATCTCCATCAACTGCAAGATGCTATCCTCTCAATACGGGCCGACATTTCTAAAGAATGCTTTCAGCACCTTGTTGAATCAGTGCCTCGTAGAATTAAGGCAGTTCTGAAGGTGAAAGTGGGTCAAACACAGTATTAGTATGGTGTTCCTAATAATCCTTTAGGTGAGTGTATATTAATATCCCGAGATGGTGCCCCGCAATTTGATATTAAACAGGCTATAATATACATCTAAATTATTATACTCTCTTACTGCATAATAACTACATAAACTAAATGCAACTATAGCTATACTTACATACAACCTACAGCACTTCCTCAACAGGCTTCAGCCCTGAATCTTGACAATCTAAGTTGGCTGAGGATTGTATATCTAAGTGTACAAAGTGTGCAGTGTACAAAGAAAATATAGTGTTAAAAAAACAACCCATAAAATTGTACTTAAGTAGACAGAGGCTGAAACTACACGTTGATTAGTACAACATTTGTTAGGCTTCACAATCTAAATACAAGTTTGTGAATCCATTTGTATTTTCAAAGCCACTCACCTTTAGCAAATAATATATATTTATTTATTTGACAGTTTATAAAAACGTAATATCTGCTTTTGCAAATAGCACAAACATACAAGGTCTGCTGTGGTTGAACGAGCTGTTGACGTTTGACGTGTGGATGGAAACTGTTGTGGTCTGTGTAGGGCCTGATCCCACCATGTTGCTATAGAGGAACTTGATCTGAAAATTCTTCTTACACCAGCGTACATCAACATGTTAATGCATTCACAAACAACCTTTGCAGTCTGTCCACTTGAGAATTATTGACTGTAAGCGAAAAGGATAGGATTATTGTTACTAGTTCATTGGATGTTTTCTGTAACCATGGGCATCAGATAGACTGCTGTATGAAATCTATTAGACAGACTTGAGTGCTTTTGAATGTTTTTTGTACAAATGAGGTGGTACAGAAACACATAAGCTGCCATAAATCTAGAACAGAACAAACACAAGCTTGAAGGTACCTTCACTGACAAGCTTAAAGGTAGTAACTTATATTTGTAGATAATATGTAACGTTTGAACACATGTGTAAAATGTTGAAGAGGTGTATAAAACCAACTTAATTACCAGGTGGCCAATCAGAAGTGAGGAGCTGGAGAAAGGAAGTGAGGAGAAGGAAGGTAAACAAAATAACAAAATAAGAGGAAAAAAAATAAGAATCTTCAGAACAACATCTATAATTACACACAATCTACAGCACTTGATCATCAAGCTTCAGCAATGAATCTTGAGAGTCTTTGTTGGCTTGAGGATTGTAAAGCTAGCTGGCATCAGTGTACAAAATACAGTGTTAAAAATGGTGTTAAATGGTGAACTCTAATGATGGCTGTTTATAGACAACACTAAACAATACAGTGGTACAGGTCAAGTTGAAAGAGCACAGGAAACCACCACAAACAGAACTGCAAAGCAGCACAAAGTGAAACCATGAAGCTGCAGAGTGTTCTGGAGTCCTTCATTTGAACTGTTGACCTGAATTGGTTGCATTTTATTGGTTTGAAAACAAATTTGATTATTTTTAGTGACTTCTCAACATTAACATGCTTATTATAACTGTTATTGACTGCTGTTATAAGATTATACAGTTGTGTGCTAACTCTAAGGTAAACCTTATTTAAAACGTGTTAGCATGTTAAAGAAATGTTAAAGAAATGTTTTTTTTTAATGCTTCTTTGGTATATCCTGTACAGCTCGAGTACAGTGTGAATTTAATAAATGTTTTAATGAGCAGATTGATTGTATTTGCATGTCGTCCCAGTGCTTCAGCTGCAGGTCCGTTACAGACCGCTTCTTACCAGGTAATTACTGGTATACTTACAGGATAGTAATGCATGTAATGGTACAGTGTGTGTCAAATGTTGTGCTGTAGTCATTTTATGTTAAGTTGCATTGTAGATTGACTATGAAAGCTGTATATATGTATGTATATATAATAATATATATTATAAAGCACGTTGGTATTATTTTATTATATCCATCTTATTTATTTATTTGTTTATCAATCTATGGTTGGTTTGGTTGTTAAACTGTGTTAATATGTATTTATTGACGATCCTGCAGTTTTGGCCAAGACACTCTTGCAAAAGAGATTAACAATCTCAATGAGTATTTAACCTGGTAAAATAAAAGTTAAATAAAAAAAACATTTGGGAGATTTACATTTTATCCTTTTTATTTGTACCCACATATGTTGTAAATTAGTGGTAATTTAAGCTCCATTTAACATGATTATTGTGAGTCATGATAATAATATCATTTCTTTAATTAAATAATTGTACTCTGCTTTAAATATTTTACATTGTGTATGCTGATTTTTTTTTTTATGTGACAATGGACGGTGTATATTTGTGTCCTTAATAAAGATTAATAATAATAATATACTACAATTCTTTATTTTTTAGTTTGCAGCTCTTCATAACATAATAATACAATAGCTGGGTCAAACTGTGATAGCTATCAATTGAAATAAAATCCAATGTTTACAAAAACACTTAAATATAAATATAATGCTCCGGGGTGAAAGCATGAAGAACCTTATTTTCCCCAAATTACTATTCATCCACATTTATGACTCTCTCTCTCAACTGTCTTTAATAACTTTATTCTTCTTTTTTTGGTATGTGTTGTATGTTTCTATGTAGTGGATTCATTAGAGTAGCAACAACATGTAATACTGTCAAGAAATAATTAAACTATTAGTAGCTGACTTTCACAAAGGAAAATCTGTGTTTAAAGGCAGTCACTAGACGTAAAGGTAAAGCATCAGTTGTACCTCTCTGTAAAATGTAACGTGTCATAAACGACCACAGAGCTAAATGTTCCGCTCAAGTAGCCGATCACACTTATGCTTCCTTTAACGGAAAGACCCTGGCTGCTTATAACTTGGTGACAGACCATCTTGGTGCGACTTAAGGTCATTGCCACAAATGGACGGGCAGATCTTTTTTCTCATTGTTTTATCAGGTAATGTTTATGTGAAATAAAATTAAGCTATGACTATGTTGCAAAAAAAAGTTAATGTACAATTGTGTAACTGTTTTACAGGAGTTACTGCTTTTGGTGCATGGGTCTCTGGATCAGTGTTAGAAGTGTTGGTGAGACCAGGAGACAACATCACTCTCCACTGTGACTGTCCAGGATCAGTTGGATTCTACACAGTGTGGTACCGTAATTGTTCTCACCTAAACCAACCTACACTGGTTCTTCAAACAAAGTACATACACTTGCCTCGTTTTAGTTTTGTCAAGAACAGCTCCTCTAAGTCCTATGACCTGATCATTACTAACATCACTGAATCTGATGAAGGCTTCTACTTTTGTGGAACTGAGACGAGCAAAGTTGAGGATCAAACACACATTGTTCAAAAACTTGTGTTTACGTTTGGAAATGCCACAACAAGAATACTGCTCAGTAAGTACGTCTCATCTAAAATATGTAATGATGCATGTAACAATCATACATCCTTTGGAGCACAGCATTATATTATAAGAGTGGGTAACATTTTATAATAACTGCACTGTATAATGTATTAGTTGAGATTTACAAAGCATTACTCTACATTAATAATCCAAGTTCAGTTGTTTCAGTCCTGAAGCTCATGTAACATGTTATATATAAATAATTGCATTGCATCAGAAAAATATTTATTTATAAATTCAGTGTTAATTATACATTTATTAATGATCCACAGCAGCCTAAGAATGAGCATGTTTTATAGCATGTTATCCAATCTATTATCATGTGTACATATTAATATTTTGAAATCTGAGTACATTGTATTTTCATAAAATAACAAACCAGCCAAGATTGTGTCAACATAACAGAACTGACTCCTAAAAATACAGTCACATAATAAACACACTTTTGTGACTCTAGACTCCCGTAAGCCGAAGGACCCGACAGACTGTGGTGTTTGTTGGACACTGCTGTTTTCTTTGTGCCCAGCTATGGCTCTTCTCTCCACTCTGCTCTCTGTGTTTTTGGTCTATTTTGTTTTTCACAAGAAGGGTAAATGATACTATGACACTTTTACACATGTTTTATTTAATTTATTACATTTTTCTAGATGCTTTTTGGTTAAAGTATTTTTATTTTACAGATATAAACAGAGCTGAGGCCAGAGTTCAGATGAGACAGAATGAGGTAACAACAATATATGTCATTTGTCCATTCACCAGTGAATAAGGGACTTAACTCTTAAATCAGTGCTTTGTCATAATATCTTTTGCAATTTTCATATTTTAGGTTGAAGATGTGTGTTACGCTGCTTCAGAAATCCGTCAAACATCACAAAGGCCAAAGAAGAAGACAACACCCGACACTTCTGACTTTAGCACATACTCAGCCGTCAAAACCTCCAAATAATGAAGTGCACCATTTTCAATTAAAATGCAAAGTCAAGAAATGTAATTTTATCAAGTGTAATTCAGTAGTAAATGTTTTAATGATTGATTCACTGAATGATTTAATTGTGAGGAAAATTTCTCCAGGAATAGCATTTCAATTTAGGAATTCACAGAGAATCTGTCTCTAAGTTTTTACACTCATTGTTTGTTCTCTGTGGGCTCAGGGTTGGGGGCGGAGTCGAGAGGTGCTACTGCTGTGCCTCAGAGAAGGCGCTGAGAGTGAACAGCGCCAGCTCAGAGAGAAACTGAAGCGATTCTGGTTGACTAGTGGTGTTATGTTAGCTTTACTAAATGAAGCTAAGCTAAACTAAATAAACAGTTGCCCGTTTGAGAGCGTCTGATGCTCTGAGCAGCAGAGTTAATGTGACACAGACAGGACTTCTATGCATTCAATTTTGTTTTGCTTCTGTTAGTTAATATCTACAATGTGCACTGTGCTTTTTGCTTATCACAGCTTATAGCTCATAGAAATTAATAAATCTTGATAACAAGAACATGTTACTGAGTAAAGTGTCAAATGATTTTTAATTTTGCAAGAAGGTTGTGAGTTCAAACCATGGCCTGCAAACTCAAAAAAATCCTCGGCTAACTCCGGCCTTTCTTTAAGAAGGGTTCTGTCCAGATACTTCCTTCCACTGCCCAAAGTTCAATTGGCCAATCTAAAGTATCCCTAGTGCATGAATGTGAGAGTGAATGGTTTTCTGTCAGTGTCTGTCTCTAAGTGTCAGCCCTGTGACTAACTGCCCAATGTCCAGGGCCTACCTATTTACATGATACCCCTAACCTTGGTGCCAGCACCAGCAGGTCCTGTAGATTGATTCTCTACAACAGTCATTCCCAAACTGTGGTCCGCGGACCACTAGTGGTCCGTGAGGGTACTGCAGGTGGTCCGTGGAAAGGCAAAATAAAATAATATTTTACCTTCATTTTACCAGGAAATTGTCATAAAAAAATTAAAAGAATATGTAGGCCTATATTGATATAACATTTGCATTAAATTGTTAGCTGAGCATTTATTTAGTTGTTTAATATAGGCCTATATTAGAGAGACCTGTTATTTTAATTTCCATTTGTTTTCTGTTTTTTGGTCTCGTGTTTCTGAAATGTTTTTTTCAGTATGTTTTTTTCAGAAATGGCAGAGGTTTTGAAATGTTGACTATCCAAGTGTTCTTTTCCATTGCTATGAAAATAAGCCTGTTGTTCAGATTAACCTAATTATGCCCTCGGGCACTTGAGTAAATAAATAAATGAAATATGTGGCAGCCGTTGTGTGCAGTAAACTTTCTTTTAACAAGCCTGTTGCACACTGATGTGATGACTAGTTATAGTAGTGCTAGTAGGCCTATTTAGAGGTGCGGATTAATTCAGGTAAGACTGTGTGTAGACATTTTATTATGTGTGTTATAAGGTGGGCCGCAAAATTGTTTGATTACAAATAGTGGTCCACACACACAAAAAGTTTGATAAACCCTGCTTTAAAACATTAGGAAAATTAGACCTTTCCTATCAGAGCACTCTACGCAAATCCTAGTCCACGCTCTTGTCCAAACTGGATTATTGCAATGCTCTACTGGCTGGACTCCCTGCTACACAACCAAGCCTCTGCAGCTGATCCAGAATGCAGCGGCAAGAGGGGTCTTTAAAGAACCGAAGAGAGCGCATGTAACTTCTCTCTTCACTAGGTTACACTGGCTCCCGGTTGATGCCCGCATTAAGTTCAAAGCTATGCTCTTGGCCTACAAGACCACCACTGGCTCCGCCCCCTCATATCTTCACTCACTGATACAGACCTATGTTCCTACCAGATCCCTGCGCTCTGCAAATGAACAACGTCTGGTGGTACCATCCCAAAAAGGAAAAAAATCACTCTCACGTACTTCACGCCATCTTTAAAAAACGCTTGAAAACACATCTCTTCCGTCAACACCAAACACTGAAAACGCCCTTTCTATCGATTCCTTTTCTTAAAAAAAATAAAAAAATAAAAACTTTCTTATCCTTAGCTTTGTATACTGTGCTAGGTTTTAACTGACTATTTTTTGTGCGCCTATGCTTTTTTGTTACCTTGAGTTTGTTGCTTCCATTGTTTTCCTCACTTGTAAGTCGCTTTGGATAAAAGCATCTGCTAAATGACTAAATGTAAATGTAAATGTAAGACAGCGTCAGGGACAATGTGGAGGAGCCGGGGAAGTTCAAAGGTGGCGTTCTCAAACTGGAAGAACTACTGCCACTACTTCTCGTTAATTGAAATTAAAGACAAGAATGTTTCTGTATAATGCTATGCCCAGGAAAATAGACTTTATCCACGTCTGCCTCAAGCAACTCAGATCTTATGAAGCCCCTCACATCAACACATGCTAACACGACACTTGTTGCTGCTGCTAACCCAACCTTAAAGGCAGCTCCAGTGAAGGAGACAGAGCCTCTGATAAAACAAGCAACGCTCGATTTTACGTGTCAGCAACAACCACTGGTTTAGTTTTTAGATGCAAAGTATTTTAGAATAGATTAATGTATTATTCATTTTCTTTAAGAATGAACAACATGTTAATCTACAGAGAGAGTTGGATTGTGTTCTGTTTATTTTGCAATAATTTACAGTCACAGAGATTTGCACTTATTGGCCAGATCTTTCTCTGTTTCTTTTTTCACAGGTTTACATTTGTGTAACTTAATTTTGCATTTTTATTTTCAATATTTATTTTTTATATGTTTTTATTTTTATGCATATCATATGGCAGACTGCAATCTAATTAGTTCAAATAAATACCAAATGTTATAAAATACATAGTAGTGTTTTTATTCTTCAATCAATTAATTTAAACATCTTTGAAAATTAAGCTGTTATAGAACTGTTAACATAAAAAATAACTTCAGTTACTTTACTGAGTTACTTTTACAATGCGGTAACTGAGTTACTAACTCAATTACTTTTTGGGAGAAGTAAATTGTAACTGTAACTAATTACTTTTTTGAAGTAAGATGACCAACACTGGTTGTCATTATGATTTAAAAAGATTAAACATTTGTTTGACAATAAATGGCTACTATGAGTGAAAAAAGGTCATATATCATTTATATTCTCTGAAAAATGGCTAAAATTGTGAGAGCCCGGAAAAGTTAAATGTACATATAAGAAAATGTTACATATAAGGAACAGCTGGAGGACCAATTTGCAACTTTTTAGGTCAATTGGCAACATGCTTGGGTATAAAAAAAGCCTCTGAGAGAGACAGTGTCTCTCAGAAGTGAAGATGGGCAGAGGATCACCAATTCTCCCAATGCTTACAGCAAAAAAGGCAGAGTTTCTCAGAGAAAATTTGCAATGAGTTTGAAGTTATCATCACCTACAGTACATAATATTATCCAAAGATTCAGAGAATCTGGAACAATCTCTGTGCGTAAGGGTCAAAGCCGGAAAACCATACTGGATGTCCGTGATCTTAGGGCCCTTAGACGTCACTGCATCACATACAGGAATGTTACTGTAATGGAAATCACAATAGCAACTAGGAATACTTCCAGAAAACATTGTTGGTAAACACAAACCACGTGCCATTTGCCGTTGCCAGCTAAAACCAATAAGTTAAAAAAAAAAGCCATATCTAAACATGATCCAGAAGCGAAGGTGTTTTCTCTGGAGCCAAGGCTCATTTAAAATGGACTGTTGCAAATTGGAAAACTGTTCTGTGGTCAGACAAATTAAAATTTGACACCATGTCATCTGGATTAAAGTGGACAAGTACAACCCAAGTTGTTATGAGCGCTCAGAAGCCTGCATCTCTGATGGTATGGGGTTACATGAGTGCGTGTGGCATGGGCAGCTTACACATCTGGAAAGGCCCCATCAATGCTGAAAGGTACAGTATTGTTGAAAATAATAGCAGTACAATGTGACTAACCAAAATAATCTAGGTTTTTAGTATATTTTTTATTGCTAAGTGGCAAACAGGTTATCAGTAGGTGCAGTAGATTCTCAGATAACAAAGACCCAGCATTCATGTAATGCACGCTCTTAAGGCTGTGCAATTTGAAAGGTGTGTGTAAAAAAAATAGCAGTCTGCCGTTGACTGTACAAACTCAAAACTATTTTGTACAAACGTTTTTGTTTCTAGGATTTAGCATTCATGTGAATCACTAAACTAATATTTATCTGTATGATCACAATTTTATAAAACTGCTTCACATCTGTGTGGCACCAACTTGTGGCACCTCTCCGCTGTTATTCCACTCCATGATTCATTAACAACATTCCACAATTCATTTACATTTCTTGGTTTTGCTTCAGAAACAGCTTCTAGGTTGGATTAAGGTTGGGCTGGCCACTCCATAACATTCATTTTTTTGGTTTGAAATCAAGACTTTTCTTGTTAACTAGTGTGTTTGGGGTTATTGTCTTGCTGAAACAAACATTTCAAGAGCATGACCTCTTCAGGTATTCTGACATATGCCAACTGATCCATGATCCCTGGTATGTGATAAATAGGCCCAACACCACAGTAGGAGAAACATGCCCATATCATGATGCTTGCTTTACTGTCTTCACTGTGTACTGTGGCTTGAATTCAGAGTTTGGAGGTAATCTCACAAACTGTCTGTGGCCCTTGGACCCAGTTCTCAGCTCAACACCAGTCCTCAGCTCAGCTCTCCAGTCTCCTGTCCGTGTCTCTGTCTGGTTTCTTTAATAAAGAGACACTTACCTTCACAGTCTTTGAGCGTTTGAGTCCTCAGTACTTCCTTACACGTCTCTCTGGTTTTTAAGGCATTGGAGATTTAACTAAATGAAAAACAGTCTATTCTTTTTGCTCCTCTTTATAGGATTTCCCCTACTCCTTTCAACTGTTTAATGAAAGTACGCTGTTTTTCTGTTTTTCTGAAAAAGGATCCGGGATACTGAAATGGCCGGATCTTTCACCCGTAGAAAACATTTGGCGCATCATAAAGAAGCAGATGTGACAAAGAAGACAGTTGAGCAACTAGAAGCATGTATTTGACAAGAATGGGACAACATTTCTATTCCTAAACTTGAGCAACTTGTCTCCGCAGTCCCCAGATGTTTGCAGACTGTTATAAAAAGAAGAGGGGAGGCCACACAAGGGTAAACATGGCCTTGTCCCAATTTTTTTGAGATGTGTTGTTGAAATTTAAAATCAATTTATTTTTCCCTTAAAATTATTGTCAGTTTAAACATTTGATATGTCATCTATGTTTTATTCTGAATAAAATATTGAAATTTGAAACTTCACATTGCTTTCTGTTTTTGTTCACAATTTGTACAGTGTCCCTACTTTTTGAAAATCGGGTTTGTAAAGTTATGAGCACAGCTGCAGACAGTGAAAGCATCTCTCTGACAGTTATCTCGTCAAATCAACACATCTTCCTACATCTCATTTATACAAGATGCATACTGAGACACAACAGTCTTAGATTACTTTGCAGCAGTGTAGTTGCAGAACCTCTAAAAAGTTACATGTTGCTTTAAATATTGGCATTTCTTATAAACTGACAAACACAGGGCTTGATCTCTATGGTTTAGACAAACCTCTTGTGAGTTGCACAGAGCAAACTTGTGATAGTACATCTTCTATGGCTCCAGTAAACATCTCGTCACTTTAAAGTTTAGTTTTCTTGTTTTTCTTTTGACGACCTCTAGATGAACAGATATGGATAGACCACAGTCGTTTTCATACCCCTGCTAAATATAAAAGTGTCATAAACAACCTCAGATGTTAAATGTTACATTCAAACAGCCAATCAGTGAACAGGTTTCCTTTTATGGAAAAGACCCTCACCGCTTTTAACAAGAAGAGTCAGTCTTCTGAGATTTGTTTTGTCGCCGGGCATTGCCACACATGGACGGGAGGATGGTTTTGATTGGTGTGCTATTAGGTATTTTTATTTTATATAAAATATTTATATTGGTACTATATTTGCATTTAAGTTCTGTTTAACATCACATTTTATCGATGTGTGCAGGGATTACGTCCTATGTTCAGCTTTGGGCAAGTGGATCAGTGTTGGATATGACAGTGACACCAGGAGACAACATCACTCTCTACTGTGACTGTACGCTACAAGTTGGAACGCTCATAGTGTGGTACAGGAACTGTTCTCATGTTCATCAACCTTCACTGATGCTCAGATTAAATCTAGAAAACTCTGAATATTTGCCCAATAAACAAAAAGATAGATGGATGAGTCCTTTGCCTGGTTTTCAGTTTGTGAAGAACATCTCGTCTAACACCTATGACCTGCTCATCACTAACATCTCACACTCCGACGAAGGTCTCTACTTTTGTGGAACTGAAACTTCTACAGTTGTGGATCAAAAATGTATTTCTTCATCATATAATTATACTTATGGATATGCCACAACAAGGATCATATTGAGTAAGTATGCTACAAACCATATATAAATTGTAAAAAGATTTACCATTATCACATGTTAGAGGGTTATGGCATTATCTATTTGAACCTTCTACGTACAGTATTTTATGTGTCCATCGCATAAAAGCTATTTAATTTAACAATAACAACTGCTGAATTGGCAGCACATCATCCAAATGAAGCAATTCACAGATTGAGTTAACAACAACAAAATCACAACAAATACTATATTTGTTTAATAGGTCAATAACTACAGTCACTACTGAACCAACTGTTTTCAATAAACAGTCGGCGGGCTTACATCTCCATGACATGTATCTCACAATTTTCATTCTTTGATAAGCATACACTGAAAGAACACAGTTACCTTCAACCTAAAACAAAATATCACTAAGATACAATCTCTAAATAGACATTCACTAAATTTTAATTGTGGTCAAGTTCAAGCTCACTAGGATTATAAATACACATCTGATAATAATACCTTATGTTGTTATTTTAATTGTTATTTGTCAGAAACAATTCAGTCAAACATAGTTCCAAATATAAAACCTTTTTATAGTTAATGATTATAACATTGATCATAAGAAAAACCGTAGTGTTGCTCTTAAAGATGTTTTTTTATTCTAGAGCTCAATAAGGACCCAACTCCCAAGCCGAGTGTTTGTTGGACACTGCTGTTTTCTTTGTGCCCAGCTATGGCTCTTCTCTCCACTCTGCTCTCTGTGTTTTTGCTTTATTTTGCTTGTCTCAAGAAGGGTAAATGAAACTATGACAATTTAACACATTTTATTTAATTTATGAAACTTTTCTGAATGTGTTTACTTAAGGTATTTTATTTTACAGATATAAACAGATCTGAGGCCAGAGTTCAGATGAGACACAATGAGGTAACTACAACATTTGTCATTTGTCCATTCACCAGTGGATTAGAACCTTAACTCTTATATCAGTGCTATGTTATAAACTCTTTTGTAATTGTTATATTTTAGGTTGAAGATGTGTGTTACGCTGCTTTAGAAATCCATCCAACATCACAAAGGCCTAAGAAGAAGACAACACCCGACACTTCTGACTTTAGCACATACTCAGCCGTCAAAACCTCCAGATAATGAAGTGCACCATTTTCAATTAAAATGCAAAGTCAAGAAATGTAATTTTAGCAAGTGTAATTCAGTAGTAAATGTTGCCATTGATAGATAATATTTATTTAATTGAGAGGAAAAACTCTGAAACAAATGCATCTCAATTGAAGAAGAAGTCAATTATGTCAAATAAATTCATCTTGCAAAACGGAGGGAATAAGTTTATTTATAGTTAGGTTAAGGCTGCACCTGACCTGTTGGCTATTTGCAGATGGTAACATTTTCTTAAATTCAAACTAGACAATGTGCTCAAAAAGTGACAAACAATTATTTGAATTTTCAAGTGGGTTTGGCTGAAGAAAGCTGTACAGAAAATGCCTGATAAGTAAAATAAAAAAAGAAAAGTAACCAAAAGGCACCTTGAGCTGGAAATATTTAAATAGTACACCAAAAACAAAATCTTAAAACTAATGAAGAAGAAGATTTCTAAAAAGTTACTATGATACTTCAAAAAAAAAAAAAAAAAGAAAACATTCAAATGTGTAGCCTCAAAGTTGTTTTGATTACAAGTCATAGATACAGTGCAACCTATGTAACCTATGCTAACTATGTAACTATGAATGGTGGAGCATGTTACTATCTCTTTAGTGGATCTCACCAGAACAACACTTCAGACGATATATCAGACTTGACAGTGTTGTGTTAGTTTGCTGCAGCGTAGTAATTCTTTAGCAGCTGAAAATCTAGTAAAGCTACCTCTAGCTCAGATGGTAGACCACATGCCAAATACACAGGGAGACCAAGGTTCAAACTGTTGCTTGGGTTAGTTGCACAATGTTATTCCCCTTTCTCTCGCCTTGTTTTCTGTCTGTCACAGAAAGGCCAATATATATATATTGTTGCTTTATTTGTAAATAACTTTTAAATATTAATCTTAAAGTAATTTATTTAAATATCAATGAATGAAATATCAATGATTTATGAAGATTTAATTGTTAACTCAAAACAGCACAGACAGAAACAGGCTTCTGACAGTGATACTGAAATAAATAAAACCAAATCTGAATACTTCTCAGTATATACTTTACATTTACACGTACACAAGACCTTTATGCTTCTAATTAATATGATTAAATTGTTAAGCACTTGGTACGCAGCGATCATCGGATTGTACAACTGATTGATGACATGAAATTGAAAGAGTTTAACATGTGATAAACTTCAAAGATGCATTTTACAAGAACAAGTGCATTACACAAACACATACAAGGTCTGCTGCGGTTGAATAAGCTGTTGACGTCTGAGATGTGGATGGAAACTGTTGTGGTCTGTGTAGGGACTGACCCCCTCCTTGTTGCTACAGAGGAACTTGAGCTTAAAGTTCTGTCGACTTACATCAGCACTCCTCGACTTGTTAATGCATTGACAAACACAAAAGTAGCCAGTTTTCCTTTGCAGTTTGTCCACTACTTCAGGATTATAGACTAGATGCAGCTATATCTATACTTACTGTACATACAACCTACAGCACTTTGCCATCAAGCTTTAGCATTGAATCTTAAAAATCTATTTGACAGCAGTGTACCAAGAAAATACAGTTATATACAACGCCTATAAAAATGTACCTAAATAACCAAAAGCTTCAATTGTAAAAAAAAATAGCACAGACTTTGTTTCACTTCACAATGTAAATACAAGTTTGTGATTCCATTTGAATAATTTGTGTAATTTCTTTAAATGGTGGAATCTCATGATGACTGTTTCAAGACAACACTAAATAATGCAGTGGTGCAGGTCAAGTTGAAAGAGCACAGGAAACCACCACAAAGAGAAGTGCAAAGCTGAACAGCACAAAGTGAAACCATGAAGCTGCTGAGGTTCTGAAGTAAACTGTTGGCTTTTTAATATTTAATATTTATCGAATTTTATTGGGATCTGGAGCTTTAGATGTGTCATGATCCACTCCATTTTTTCCCTCTCTCCATCACCTCATCTCTGTCACTTGTTCTACGGAACTGCAACCTATTGTCATTTGTGAGGTATTTAAAGCACTCTGGCCAGATTGTTTCAGCCTTCTTGCATGAACGCCCAGCCATCAAATCTATGTTTGTGACTTCCCTGCCTTGTTTCCTGGTCCGCGGACCACTTATCTGTCTCGGTTCCAGGTTCTTGACTTGGCTCCTAAATCGGCTCCAGCCTTCGGTCTAGCTCTTCAGCTCAGTTCCAGTTCCTGACTCGTATCCAGCCTTCGGCCCAGCCCTTGAGCTTGATTCCAGTTTTTGACTGGTTCCTCGTTCCAGTTCGACTCTGGGTCCTTCCAAATGGGAGACGGACACTCTAACATGGAGGCTAAAGGCTGCAACCCTTAGCATTTGTCGCTGGAGCATTGTCTGAGATCAGGGAGTGAGGTTTACCACCAAAGCAACTACAAGCTGGCCTCCATTACATCTGCATGGGCTGTGGGAGCTTCAGTCTGACCGGCACCGGACTGATGACATTCTCCACCAGGAATGGACCAACAAGCCGAGTGGCCACCTTTGGAGACCTTGTCACCGGTCTTGTATGGTGAATCCCGAGACCAGCAACAATTAGCAGAGCAGCAGCTTATAGAAGAGCAGCGCGAGCCATCATCCAGGTTTGTTTGCAGTGACCATTTCAAAAATGCTGTGGGCGTACTCCACCCACAGCAACTGAGAGGACCAGGTGGACGGAGTCTGGGAGGCCACGCATCTCAGTGACCTCTCCATCTCCTGGGTCAGCTGCTCCGTCTGCCCATTAAATTTGGGAAGGAAACCAGACAAGAAGCTGACTGTGGCACCAAGTAATGAGCAAAACTCCCTCCAGCAGGCAGATGTGAACTGTGGGCCCCTGTTGGACACGATATCCACCGGAAGGCCATGCAGACTAAATATGTACTGAAGCAAGAGCCCAGCTGTCTCCTTGGCATAAGAACGGCATCCACCATATCTGCGGAAGCAAGAAACAAGGTGTCCCTGGTCCGTTCACAGGAAGCGCTGGAGCACGCTGGAGTGTGCCTGAAAAACCGAATTGAGGATGTTCTGACCTGGCGTGAACGCGGGGAAGGAAAATCTGTCCCTCGTACCTCAGACATGTCAACCTGCAACCACAGGACCAAAACAAGGGGGCGGCAGCTCCCTCGGTTTTGAAAAAAGCAAGCCGAGCACAGAGCACTTTGATGGAGAGGAGACTGCAATGTTTGCATTGCCCCCTCGATGCTGAGGGCTGCGTGTTCTTGCCCAAAACACCCAACACAGAACTCATAAGGATTATCTTCAGAGGTGAACCTCTTAAAGGGAGGGACACACCACTTATCAGTGTCTGTTTCAATGCTTTTATGAAAATATATATAATATATACTGATTTTGAAAGTGGCTTGGCAAAGGCACAACTTTCTCTTTTCCTTTTCTCTTTTTTATTTGAAACATTCACATTTACATTTAGTCATTTAGCAGACACTTTTATCCAAAGCGACTTACATTCACGAGTATTACATTTACATTTTTAGATGACGCTTTCATTCAAAGCGACTTACATTAAGGTTCCATTCACCAGTGTTACAGCTGGAACACCACTGGAGGCAAGGGGGAGTTAAGTGTCTTGTCCATGGACACGACGGTATGAACTGTGGTAAGAGCGGGAATTGAAGTGCTTACCTTCCAGTTGAAAGACGACCGCTATACCAGGAGCTCAAGCAAACCTCCACCTTGTGTGTGGTCGAAACTGATTTGAGGTTGCATGAGCACACACACAATCCGGTCCTTGAAGATATTTCCGCATCATTGTATTTAAAACCTCAATTGTCGCACAAAGAGTTTTCCCCATATTCTACGCAGCATCAAGTGTTTTTTTTTGATAGGGAACTAAAGTCTCCTTCGTGCATTAATGCAAAAGTTAATGGTTGTTTGTCAGTGTCTGTCTCTAAATGTCAGTTCTGCAACAAACTAGCTATTGTCCAGGGTGTACCTGTCCAGCCCAAAGTTGTGATAGGGATTTGCTCCAGTCACACGCCACCCCTAACGGGACTAAGTGGAAAAAAATGAATGGTAAGGATAGATTTGTAAATGTTAGTGAAAGTAAAATTTATAGTTACTTCAATCAGATAATTATCTTTTTGAGGGTAGCTCTCACAGATCACAGCTGGGATCAGAGGGAATGTGCAGGCAGCAAATGAAGGCAGGGGCCTCGGCAACACAATCTCTGGACTGGACTCTCTACCTCTGTTTTGTTGCAAAAGGTGAGAGGCGGCAGGGTGGTTTGGGCTTGCTTATCGCTCAGCCACCATGTGTTGGAGTTCACTCCGAGTGCCTTTGGGTCGGGGATAGGTCTCTCACTGTTGTTTGTACTTACGGGCCAAATGGCAGTGCAGACTATCTGGTCTTCTTGGAGTCTCTGGGAGCAGTGCTGGAAAGGACTCCAACCGGGGACACTGTTGTTCTACTGGGGGACTTCAACGCTCACGTGGGCAAAGACAGTTACACCTGGAGGGGAGTGATCGGAAGGAACGCCTTTCTGATCTGAACTTGAGCAGTGTTGTATTACTAAGACTTTTGTGCTAGTCAATGTTTTTCCATAACTAACACATTGTTCAAGCATAAGGGTGTCCATAAGTGCTCGTGGCACCAGAACATTCTAGGCCGGCGGTCAATGATCAACCTTGCAGACGTTTTTTTCTGGCCGTATGTGACACTTGAACACTCGGGGAAAAGAGAGGGGCGGAGCTGTCAACTGATTACCACCTGGTGGTGAGTTGGATCCAATGGCGGAAGAGACTTGGCTTTTTATGGACAAGAATTCATGGCACAGCCAGAGGCCGGAGTGTGTCCAGTTTGGGGACCACATGATTTTGTCTAGGGTGCACGTGGCAGAGTTGTTAGCACTCCTGCCTTACAGCAAGAAGGTCGTGAGTTCAAAACCCGGCCGACCCAAAACATACTCGGCCGACTCCGGTCTTTCTGTGAGGAGTCTGCATGTCCTCCACGTGTTACCGTGGGTTCTCTCCGGGTACTCCGGCTTCCTCCCACCGCCCAAAGACATGCATGTATAGGTTAATCGGCAACTCTAAAGTGTCCCTAGTGAATGAATGTGAGAGTGAATGGTTGTCTGTCAATGTCTGTCTCTAAATGTCAGCCCTGCGACTAACTGGCCACTGTCCAGGGTGTACCCCGCCTCAGGCCCAAAGCTGCTGGGATAGGCTCCAGTCACCCGCGACCCCTAACGGGACAAAGCGGTAGAAAATGAATGAATGAATGAATGATTTTGTCTCTGCTTTTGCAGATGATGTTGTCATGTTGGCTTTATCAGGCCAGAAACTTCAGCCTGCAGTGTGAAGCCGCTGGTACAAAAATCAGCACCTCCAAGTCCAATGGTTCTCAGCCAGAAAAGGGTTGGTGGAGAGGTCCTGCCTCAAGTGAAGAAGTTTAACTATCTTGAGGTTTTATTCACAAGTGAGGGAAGGATGAAGCAGGAGATTGACAGGCGGATAGGTGCAGCTTCTGCTGTAAAGCAGTCAATATACCGGTCTTTTGTTGTAAAGAAGGAGCTGAGCTGAAAGGCGAAGCTCTCGATTTACTGGTTGATACGTTCCTACTCTCACCTATGGCCATGAGCTGAGTGTCTAAAGTGTGCTTACTACACAAGAACGCAAAATGTATGTGCCAAAATGGTTTCTCTATTTGTTCACCCTTTCCAGCAAGCTTAAGTTAAAAGGGCAACAGACTCAAACAACTATGTCATGTTAGCATCCTCTCAGTGTCAGCTTAAGCAGCCTGAGAGACCATGGCAAGAGTTTTATAGACATATTATTACACATGTAAGCCCTGTAAAAGAAAAACAGACTGTAATTCTAGCAGATGAACATAACAATATGCCCACATGCATCTAGTTGTTTGCAAAGATGCTGAGATTCATTCCAAGGGTATTTGAAGTCCTTTTAGAGGGCGCACTCTATGTAAAAACCTACATAGTGTTCAGTAAAGCAATTCTGCATAACTATTTTTTTATAGAAAAGGAACACCTTTTAATAATTCAATTATATTGTCACAAAAAGGGAAGAATAAATGCAGACAGTGAGAGCAGCTCTCATTCAACAAATCAATACATCTTCCTACATCTCATTTATACAAGATGCATACTGAGACAGTCCTAGATTACTTTGCAGCAGTGTAGTTGCAGAGCCTCTGAAAAATGTCATGCTTCTTTAAATATTGGCATTTCTTATAAAATAACAAACACAATGCTCAATCTCTGTGGTTTTAGACAAACCTCTTGTGAGTTGCACAGAGCAAACTTGTGATAGTACACCTGCTATGACTCCAGTGAACATCTCCTCACTTTAAGGTTTAGTTTCCTTGTTTTTCTTTTGACGACCTCTAGATGGTAAATGGTAAATGGCATGCATTTATATAGCGCTTTCCTGCACCCTTCTCGGGCACCCAAAGCTTTACATCGTGCTTCCACTCACCCCATTCACACACATCCACTCCTGGGGCAGACAGAGAGGGGGGCTGCCACACAAACGGCGCTCAACCTTCTCCTACCACCGCCAAACACACCTCCACAGTCACACACATTCATACACCAGTGCTACAGACACTGGGAGCAAGGTGGGTTAAGTGTCTTGCCCAAGGACACAACAACAGTATGAACTGTGGGGAGAATCGAACCTACTACCTTCCGGTTGAAGGACGGCCGCTCTACCACTGAGCCACTGCCGATGAACAGATATGGATAGACCACAGTCGTTTCCATACCCCTGCTAAATATAAAAGTGTCATAAACAACCTCAAAAGTTAAATGTTACATTCAAACAGCCAATCAGTGAACAGGTTTCCTTTTATGGAAAAGACCCTCACCGCTTTTAACAAGAAGAGTCAGTCTTCTGAGATTTGTTTTGTCGCCGGTCATTGCCACACATGGACGGGAGGATGGTTTTGATTGTTGTGCTATTAGGTATTTTTACGTGACTTAAAAATATAATAATATTAATAACATATTTGTACTATGTGTGCATTTAACATCACATTTTTAATCGATGTGTGCAGGGATTATGTCCTATGTTCAGCTTTGGGCAAGTGGATCAGTGTTGGATATGACAGTGACACCAGGAGACAACATCACTCTCTACTGTGACTGTACGCTACAAGTTGGAACGCTCGTAGTGTGGTACAAGAACTGTTCTCATGTTAATCAACCTTCACTGGTGCTCAGATTAAAGCCAGAAAAATCTGAATATTTGCCCAATAAACAAAAAGATGACTGGATGAGTCCTTTGCCTGGTTTTCAATTTGTGAAGAACATCTCGTCTAACACCTATGACCTGCTCATCACTAACATCTCACACTCCGACGAAGGTCTCTACTTTTGTGGAACTGAGACACATATAATTTTGGAACAAAAAATTATTTCTTCATCATATAATTATACTTATCGAAATGCCACAAGGATCATATTGAGTAAGTATGCTACATACCATACATACATGCTCCGGATTAATGTACGTTGTACGCTGTCCTAAAGAAATAAACTAATCTTAATAATAATATATTTGAACCTCCTACATACAGTAAGTATTTTATGCTGTGTTCCCAGCATAAAAGCTATTTTAATTAAAAATAATTAATTATTAGTGTAAACTGCTGAATTGGCAGCACATCATCCAAATTAAGCAATGCACACATTGAGTTAATGAAGCCAGCAACAAATACTATATTGGTTTAATTCGTCAATAACTACAGTCACTACTGAACCAGCTGTTTTCAATAAACATTCAGCAGGGTTAGGGTTAGGCTTTTCTCGTTGTGTCCAGCCTTTGCTCTTGTCTCCTTTCTGCTGATTGTGTTTTCTGTTTATTTTGTCTGGTTGAAAAATGGTAAATAATTTAATAGAGTTTTTTTAGCCTGTAAATGTGTAAATATTTAGTTACAAAAATAACTTTTTCTTTTGCAGATATAAAAATAGATGACACCAGGGTACAGATGAGCCAGAATGAGTTAATTTGTCATTTGTTGATCTATCAGCCGTGAATCAGTAACTTTAGAATCACTTAAACACATGGCAAAAAAGTGATGACTATTACTATTAATTACGTTGTTTGGCAAATGTTTTATTTCAGGATGTGTGTTATGCTGCTTTAGAAATCCGTCAAGCATCACAGAGATCAAAGAAGAAGACAACCCTCAGTTCTGACTTCAGTACATACCCTGCCGTCAAAACCTCGAGAGCCTCTGTAAATTAGTTTTACAGAGTAACAGAAACACTTTTTTTTTATTTTTAACAAATTTATTTAGGAGAGATTACAGATAAATTTCCAAAAAGTTGTTGTCTGATATACATTTATATACTGTAATATTTTTAAAATAGTTAAATTTTACATTTATCAAAGTTGCGTAAAAACAGGGGCAGATTTGTACATAAAAGTGTCCCTACAACAAAGCGCACGTGGTATTTATAAAACTGTACATACCATTCTAATACTGGTGTAGGCACAACCAGCTGCTGATAAATATTATGGACTGAAACTGCAGTGATTTGAATGAAACACCCTCTGATATTCACTGCTAAGATGGACTCGCCCACAGAGTTTACGCAATGGAGGCATAAAAAACAGCAAAAAGAGACCCTCCCTTGAGCTGGAAATGACAAATAAATACTCCAAGATGAAAGATTAGATTGTTTTTAGTATAAAACCTGACAAATAAACATTTTTCATTGACAACCGTACCACATCTGAGGCTTATATTTTTTAATGTGTATCTTTTAAGCATACATGTCATAACTCTTATTTTAATGTTGTGCTTGAGCAAACATTGGATCAGGACAGTTTTCACAGCGCACTGACAGACACGCCTGTAACACTGAGGAGGGACTTCTGCCACGGCTTCTAGACCACGGTTCTCTGTAAGTGACCGCTGCACGTCAAATTAAACTAAGCCAGTGCATAATTTGTTGGCGTCCACC
Organism: Neodontobutis hainanensis; assembly: GCA_024349245.1. Lineage (NCBI taxonomy): Eukaryota > Metazoa > Chordata > Actinopteri > Gobiiformes > Odontobutidae > Neodontobutis > Neodontobutis hainanensis. The sequence goes on from JALDNG010000024.1 coordinate 7,406,248, forward strand.
TCCTAAATTGGGACTGTGACTTATTTGACTGGATCTGCCACCTTTTTTTATTTATTTTTTTATTTTTTTAGTTAATCTGGCCAGTTTGTAAAAGAATTTAACAGTTTCCCATTAGTTTGTTAAATGTCATCATACAAAAAGTTAATGCAGTCTTCATAACGACATACATGTTCCCTTACCTTTTTTTCCTTCTCAAGGCTGGAGGAATGCTTGCCCTAAATATTGTCTCTGTGTTTCCGCACCGCCTATGACCTTATGCATATCTTTTTCTGAGATGTCTAAATAAACCACAACTGACGGTTTACTTTGGTGACATTACTCAGCATTAGCCTAGCATTTCCTGAGAGTATTGTAAAAGCCTCTAATAAATAACACACACAATCATCTAAAATCTTGCGCTGCACATGCTCCTAAAAGTAGATAAAATACTAAACTATTGTTACAGATGAGTGTAAAATGGAATATTTTTAAGTGCCAATGTGCTATTAGTTCTAAATAATGATTTTGCCGCTCAATCAGTACTGACTTTAAACTTGTTTAAGGTGAAGACGTTTCGTCTCTAATTCAAAGAGACTTTATCAATTCTGAGATCAACTGGTAAGAGAGATGAGCTTGTATCTCTACAGGGAGGAGTTTCCAACCAAACCTGAAGGACCAGGCTGTTCTGGTCTGATCGTTGACCATGTAAGGAAAGTTTGACTCCTAATGTGAGAGTCATTAAGGCTCAGGAAAGTTGTTAGTGACTGCTCCATTCAGGTGTTAAGTTTGTTGTTCTAGGGTGAGGCTCTTTTTATTTAGGTTTTAGAACACTGTTATAAAAATCTGAGGCCACCTCCTCTGTTCAAAGAAGGCTTTTCCATTTTTCCAAAAATGGCTTCCTGAACCAGTTTTTGACGCAGCATGTTTCCGTTTGGTTTCTGTGTCCTCTTGGTTTTGTTGAAAGTCCATTTGGGGTATCCACAGTCTCTCAGGGTCTCTCATTCTAAGGTAGTGGGCACCTCGTGTGCTCTGTGCTGAAGAGTCCTGATGACTTCCAACTTGTGCTGCAGTGGGAATCAAATAGCAAATATTGATCTGTGTGTGTAGGCTTCCTATAAACTTCTACTTGGAGAGTCCTGTCCTCACAAATAACCACTGCACAGTCTAAGAAAGCCAGACGGTTGTTTATGGCATCTTCAATGGGGGAACTTGATGTTCTTGTCCACTGCGTTGATGTGTTCTGTGAAGGCTTCTACTTCCTGGGCTCTGATTTTGACCCATGTGTCATCAACATATCTGAACCAGTGACTGAGCACTGCACCTGAGAAAGAGACCAGAGCTCTGTTCTCTACTTCCTCCATGTACAGGTTAGCCACAAGCGGGGAGACAGGTAATCCCATGGCACAGTCGTGTTTTTGTCTGTAGAAGTTACCTCTGAACTGGAAATAAGTAGTGTTATAGCATATCTCCAGTAAACTGCAAATATGGTCCGGGGTGAGGTTAGTCCTGTCCTGTAAAGTGTCCTGAAGTAATCTCTGCCTTACCATCACGAGTGCTTCATTGGTGGGTTTGCAGGTAAAGAGTGATGTGACATGAAAGGAGACAATAGTCTCATCTGTGTCTAGTTGTAGATGATTGACTTAGTAAAGTCCTGTGAGTTGATGATATGGTGTTGTGAGTGGCCTACCCTTGGCTTATGACAACAGCGGCACAATCCAGACCATCCTAGTTGCAACAAAGATATTACACCAGCCACTTGGGACAGATGGGTAAAGAACCTCTTCGACAGAGTTCTCACCCAAACTGATAATGAGGTTCTTGAAAATGGGCTTAATATTCCAGTTGCGTCGAAGCACATCCCCACAGTAGACCTCATTACAGCAACAGAATCAGCCATAAGGAACAATAAATTGTCTGGAAATTAAGCTGAAGAACTTAGACTCAAGGTCACAGCTGCACTGGCCAGTGCCAAACCACCGCCCTCCAATATCACCTCAGAGCAAAGGAGGGCTCTGTCAGCACTGCACACTGCACCAAGGAAGATGCACGGTAATCCTGAACACAGATGACTATGAGTCCAGTATCAACAGCTTACTCAGTGACACCACTGTCTATAAGACACTGAGAAAAGATCCAACAAGTGGTTACAAGAAGGTCATAGACTGTCTGCAGAGGCTGGAGAAGGACCAAGTCATACTCCCAGAGCACCCCCCCACAGGGCACCACGAGGGACACAGTCGAAAGCCTTCTCCAGATCCACAAAGCACATGTGGACTGGTTGGGCAAACTCCCATAAACCCTCCAGCACCCTGGAGAGGGTATAGAGCTGGTCCAGTGTTCCACGACCGGGATGAAAACCGCATTGTTCCTCCTGAATCCGAGTTTCAACTATCAGCAGCATTCTCCTCTCAAGTACCCTGGCATAGACTTTCCCGGGGAGGCTGAGGAGTGTGATCCCTCTGTAGTTGTAACACATTCTCCGGTCCCCTTCTTAAAAAGAGGGACCACCACTCCGGTCTGCCAGTCCAGAGGTACTGTCCCCAACCACCAAGCGATGTTGGAGAGGCATGTCAACCAAATCAGCCCTACAACATCCAGAGACTTGAGGTACTCAGGGCGTATCTCATTCACCCCCGGTGCCAAGCCACCGAGGAGCTTCCCAACTACCTCAGTGACTTCTGCTTGGGTGATGGACGAGTCCAACTCTGAGCCTTCGGACTCTGCTTCCTCAGTGGAAGACGTGTCGGTGGGGTTGAGGAGATCTTCGAAGTATTCCTTCCACCGTCCAACAATGTCCCCAGTTGAAGTCAGCAGATTCCCACATCCACTGTAAACAGTGTTGGCAGGGCACTGCTTCTCCCTCCTGAGGCGCCAGGACGGTTTGCCAGAATTTCTTCGAGGCCAACCTTTTCCATGGCCTCACCGAACTCCTCCCAGACCTGAGTTTTAGCCTCAACAACTACCCGGTCTGCAGTCCTGAGTCCCACGAGCCAACCAGGCTCAGTAGGCCTCATTCTTCAGCTTGAAGTCCACCGGGTTCGAGGGTTGCCGCCATGACAGGCACCTGAGACTTTACAGCCACAGCTTCGAGTGGCCACATCGACAATGGAGATGAAGAATCCTCGAGGCCTCCGCCTTCGCCTGCCCCCCAATCCAACCCCGGGCCTGGCTCCAGGGTGGGGCCCTGGTTGCGCCATACTGGACGACGTCACAGTCCTTGATATAGCATTATTCATAAAGGGTTTTTAACCGTCTGTTCCTGCTAAACCAATCCGGTTACCTGATCCTGACACCCTGGTTCTGTCACCTGTTCCCGCTAAACCGATCCAGTTCCTGAATCTACTAACTGTTTCGGCTGACCTGTTACCAGGTCCTAAATCTTCTGTTCTCACCTCCTGTACCAGCTCATCGCCGTGTGTTGCCGGCCCTCGTTTCGGTCCGACCGAACACGTCCAGTTTAATCCACATCTTCACATCAGGAATAATGCAAGGGTCTGTCAGAAACTCACTGACCTTTTATACACACACACTGATTACAAGCAAACAACTCACAGGTGAGGAGAGCTACCTTTAGTTGTCATTTAAACCTGTTTGTGTCAACTTGTGTGCATGTTATCAGGCCAAAATAACCAAGGTATACTTGGTAACTAACTGGTAAGGTAGCTTTTAATCAGGGTGATTTGGGTAGTTTCTCTTGTCATTATGATTTAAAAAGAGTAAACACATTTGTTTGACAATAAATAGCTTACCCCAATCACCAAGTGTGAGTGAAAGAAAGGTTTTTGTATTATCATTTATATTCTCAAAAAAGTGGCCATAAAATCACAAATTTTGCCAGGGAATGAACACAACAGTATAATAATAACAGCTCTTGCCTGTGTGCATTACCACTAATGTTTTTACTTGTGTTAAAAGTAATCCAGCCCGGCCTACCAAATGCTTTTGTGTGTCATGTTTTCACAGATTTTTGTATCAATGTTCTAATGAGTAAACACGCTTAAGGTTATAAGGTAAATACAGGCTCACTAGTTTGCAGAGTCATTTCTTCATCAAATCACTGAAGTAAAATATGTGTAATGAACAACTAAAAATCTCAGTTACTTTCATTTGGCCTGATCAGCACATTTACATTTCCTTTAAACACATAGCTTATAACATGCGTAGTTACATTGCTAAGCTCTTTTTCATTCGGCCACTACCTTGTGTTATTAGATCATTTCTCATGGGATTTTAAAGAAAGCATTTTGTGTGAGTCTGTAAAATTTTGTTTCTCGTTATGTTTGGGAGGAATGATGTCCTTGAATTATCTGTGTCTCTGGGTCAGTGGTGGATGTGGCAGTCGGCCCAGAAGACAATGTCACTATTTACTGTGACTTTTCATTATCAGTCGGAACGGTCATCGCATGGTACAGGAATTGTTCTTAGGTCAATCAGTTTTCACACATTTTGATACTGAAGAAAAAGTATTTGCCTAATTTCCCCCAAAGAGAAAAGGATGAGTCCCTCGAACTACTGGTCAAATTCCTTAAACCTACTAAGATGAAGGTTTCTTCTTTTGTGGAACTGAGACTCACAAAGTTGGGCAAGCAAATTATATTGTTCCATCATGTGTGTTAAATGTAATACTGCTATAATATTAACTAACTTTTGATACTCTGACACACAACACTTTTTGTTAATAAGACACCAATAAGAAAACAAAATAATTTTATACAAATTGACTTGTAGCTATATTATACACTGTATATTCCCTTACTTTTGCACGAGTCTAAAGCCATGCATGTGTGTTACCTTATTAAACATGTACACGTGTGGTCAGCCAGTGCAACAGGAAAAAGTAGGTCATTTTTACTACGTTTTACTTTAAATGGTATCACCTAAAACATTCAAATTTCATAAGCTTTCAGTCCTTTGTAAACCTATAAACAAAATGACTAGAACTTGGGCAAATCAGAAGATGTGTGCTACGCTGAGTTACAAATCCGTCAAGCATCAGAGAGCGCAAAGAAGAAGACAACCTACAGTTCTGACTTCAGCCCATACTCCTCGATCATAACCCCCAGAGTGTCATCCAAAAAATAATAAAAAAGAACAGATAATGACACAAGTAAAAATGACAATGAATCCAGTATCAATCCAGAAGAGTCACGTTGGGATGTTCGGTTTGTGCATGTTGTAAATTCTGTAGGTAGAGTGAATTTGGACAGTTGTCTTTACCATATTAAATTTTACAATGAACAGATCATGTTCATAAAAACACTGAGTAAAGACACGGTGTTGTAATGAGAGTTTGTATTTGTGCAATGGTACCTATTGTGAGGTCACATTAACAACCACAAAGCGAAATGCTTGAGTTGAGTTTGACCAGCCAATCCCTGCTTACATTTCCTGAAAGTGTCTGTGCTATATGCAACACTTATCAGTAAGCGATCTGTCATTGGTGGTGGTTTTTACACTCGTGGGCAGATGATTTCTCTTTTTCTTTTTCTAGGTAATATTTCTTTCAGTCAAATTTCTCAATCAGATAACTTTCTGTGTAACTTTATGTTCTGATTTTTATTACACTTTTTGCAGGATTGATGTCTTCATGGCATCTCTGGGTCTCTGGATCAGTGGTGGATGTGAATGTCAGACCAGGAGACAACATCACTCTTTACTGTGACTGTACATTATCAGCTGGAGTTCTGGTTGTGTGGTACCGGAAATGTTCTCACCTAAACCAGCCTACACTGGTTCTGAAACTCAGGACCAAATATTTACATGATATGCGAAATGACCCTGTGAGCTGGATAACCCCCTTGCCTGGTTTTCAGTTTGTGAGAAACGACTCCTCTAATTCCTACGACCTGCTCATCACTAACATCACAGAATCTGATGAAGGCCTCTACTACTGTGGAACTGAAGAAAGTAGACTCCAGGACGGCCAGTTCCTTAAAAAAACATTAGTTCATGAGTATGGAAATACCTCACAGCGAATACTATTCAGTAAGTGTTGTAAGAATTATTTCGCAATACAGTGTATGTAATATTTCAGGTTTAAATTCACTTGAGCTTAATGAATATATGCTATCCTAGACAGCCTGTTATTTTTCATTTTACCGTCTGCAGCATTACATTGACATTATTTCTAAAAGGAGAGTGAGAATGTAGAAATATTAATGAAGCTGTGCTGTGAATGTATGATTTTATAAAAAAAAAATTCTTGAAACCAATCTTAAGGATATGGAAAAACAGAATTGTTGAAAATCATAGTTACCTTATGTATTGTATTCATTTACAAACTCTTCTGATATCACAGACTCCCCTGAAACTCCGCACTCTCAAGGGCCTGCTGTGTCTTTGAAGGCACTGATGACAACAGTTGCAGTTTTTATATTTCTTCATATCTGCCTATTTTTTCTTTCTTTCCTCCATCAAAAAACAGGTAATTGTTGTAAAATATTTATATAAATATATTTTTTTAATCTGTTCTATTCACCAGCATTCTTAATCATATATACTGTATATTTTGTAGGTGTCAAAAGTCAAGCAAGAGTACACCAGGTAACTATGACCTAAATATAATAAAGTTGCATGAATTGTTACTCCAAAAAAATTTTTGACATGCTGATTGTTCTCTAGGATGAAGACCTGTTTATAACTACTGTTGTGTTCGAGACCATGAACAGAAAAACCCAGTAGGAATAAACTCAAAGAAGACTCTTGTTGGACGCCTCTACAAAAGAGATGTGTAATCTCAACAGGACGTGAGACAAAATACAATTATAACCTTATTTAAAATAAAATACAAATGCAATTATTAATTTTTGTCAACTGTGTTTCATCTTTGATGCCGCCAATTCGCTCATAAACATTTACATGATACTTTCATATTCGTATTCTATGTGTTATTTTTATTGAGAGGCCATTTCTTTTTAGACACAGGGTTTATTTAGTATCTTTACGACTGGCCAACATCCTGTTTTTTTTAGGTTGCTTATAGGTGTTTGTGGTGAGCAGAAATGTTACACTAACGTTGACATCTGAGCTCGTGTCTAACCATTGTTACAGGCAAAGGAAACCCACAAAATCTACTTTGTTCACAGCTTTAATAAAAATGGCATGTTTGTCCAACCCATGAATGTTCTAAAAACGAACATGACCAAAAGCACATACCTATTACTGAAATTTAAGTGTCAATATGTTGCATTTATAACTGAACAATCTAAAATAAAAACAAAATACAGCATGTGGGTGTGTTAGGAGTAGTTTGTCTAAGCTACATTATGCAACCTACATGCAACAGACTTTCTCACTGCAGAAGAAATGTAGTGTCTGCACTGCCTTTCCATGGGCACACCCTAGCTCAGCAGAGAAAACTTTAAATACAATCTATTGTAACACATTTTAGATGCTGTTTAATCATTTTTTGGGAGTCATGGAAGTAATATACATAACACACAGATGATTTACTAATACTGTGTTCTGTTTCATTTTTTCTATTCCTCAATAAATCCACTGACTATGGATAATGACTACATTTGAGAGCTTCTTTTTGTGTTTCTAAATGAAAAGAGCACTGAGATTAATTTAACCCTCATGTGCTTGTGACGGGTGGTACCCAAGCGTCTCCTAGGTAACCTCCTAAATGGTTGTTGCGTAAGGGCGCCACCATACGCCAAAATACAGCAAAATATGGTGATATACCGCCGTCCACCAGAGGGCAGGCTCCAAAAGTGTAAATATAAGGAGAAACCCAATGGCGACTTTACAGATACAGCCTGGTACAAAAGATGGCTCCAGTCTCTAGAGCTAAGTTTTTACTGCGTGACAACTCTTTTTGATTATTACGTCCGTTTACACTATCTAAAAACTATTGTTTTACTATAGAGTAAAAGCCGAAAAGCCCGGATATAACGGCCATTTTATTGCCGAGTCGTAACGACAATATCAGTAAATAGAGGACCAATGGGCATATTATATCCACTATATAAATAATCAATGGTGGCACCGCGGGGTGTCGCTATGGCGTCAAGCCTGCTCCCTATAAAAGAGTTAGTGGCTGGGTGTCATGGTGTGCCAGGTTCCTGTGGGTGGCCAGGAAGATTGCTGGATCCATGCGGTTGGTTTGTTGACAATTTGATCTGGTAAATGTCTTTTTATTTTGGTGATTGTCTCTGTCTGTCTTGGTTGTATTTTAATTGTGTTTTATGAGACAGGGCTGTGGCTTGGTGAAGACGACCAGGTTGTGTGTGTGAATGACTGGGTGTGGTTGTGTGACACCTCAGGTATGCGGTATTTTAATGTTTTTAGACTTTTTAACTAAATGTGTTTTTTTAGCAGATTGAGATTATATTTTGTTTTAACAGTGATCTACATGTACCGTTACCCGCTGTCCTTTTGTAGTTATTGTTTTTGTGATTAGTTATTCTGCTTCGGGGGCATGTGTGCAAGCGGACTAACGCTTTTCAATTTTTGTTTGTATTCTTTTTGTATTTTTGTATGGAGTTCACTTCTTTGTTTAACTGTTCGCCGATGCTCAGAACTGTTACACCCGATCTGCTTGAGGTGAGCATCTGCGGTGTCTTTGCAGTGGTTTGTTTGCTGTGAAGCTGCTTTGTTTGACGTGTGTGTTGGAATTCAAGCGGGTTTATCCGCCCTATGTGGGGTGGACTTAATTCGGCTCTGTAACAAAATCTGTAAGACAAAGAATGAATAAGAAACCAGGAGTACCCTCCTTAAGTGTTTAATAAATAATATTTAACTCATTCAGGCGTTTGTCCTCCTTACCACCACACACACAGAACACGACTTATAACTTGCTGTTGAGAACATTTTGGTCCTTCAGTGTCATTTTTAACACTTAATTTGGTCATAACCTTTACTGAGTTTTATCAAAAAGAATGATTTTTGGTGACTAACCTTAATTTGAAATATATTTTGGAAAAATTATGTAACAATAGTGAATTGTTGTTTTTTTTTCGTAAATCTGTGATATCACTTATAAAATTGGCAACTAAACAATTAAAATGATGTATTTTTATTTATTTTTTTGATCAGAACAGAGGTTGATTAACAGATTTGAGCAAAAAACGTTGAAAATATTTATCTGATATATTTTTACAGCTGTTTATTTTAGTGGATGTTTTTGTCCCGACCCTAACAAGAGAATTTGAACAATCCACAAGAGTTACGACTGGATCACAGCGAGAATTTCCTTTGACATTTCCTTTTTCTTCACTGGTTCCTCCTTAGTAATCACCATCACAACATGATGGAGGTTCTTAACTATACTGGGGTCTCCCAATATATATTTGCAAATATAGTTTGAAGTGTATTAAAAATTGTAAACATGTATTAGTAACAAGATGACAAAAAAAGGATTAATAAGAAAGAGTTTATATTATTTCGTTACAAGTATGCAACACGTGATATGAGGCAAATACATAGACCCCATATTAAATTACAAATGAATTTTCCAAAGTGTGGCCAATAAGAAAGACGGGGGTAAAGAATTCTAGTTTAGTATGAACATTCACATGGTGTAATAGAGGACTGGCCAATCGGCTTTCACCAGGCCTTTTATGGAAAAAGCTCCTCACAGCAGTTGTCAGTTAAAATAATAATTGTAATGATGCTACTTGATTTATTAATTTATTTATTTTTTTTATTCGTTTTAATGATGTTTGTATTTGTTGCAGGATTTATTTGCTCCAGACCTTTACAAGCCTCTGGATCAGTGCTGAATGTGACGGTGGGACCAGGGGATAACAGCACTCTCCACTCTGACTGTTTCTATTGGGATGTTTGAGTACGATACAGAAAATAAACCAGCCTCCTCTGGTTCTGAAATCAGGATATTCATCCGAAAATGACCCAGAGCCTTCAATTTGTGAAAAATGACTTCACCAACACCTTCTTCTGACTAACTGTATACTTATGGAAATGATCTCACTTCCTGATTTCAGACAAGGCGGACGTGTCTCCCTCTGCTCCCTGCTCTCTGCTATCTGTATGCTTCTCTGTCTTGTTTCGCCTCATCTTACAAAAGTTTCTCTTATTCTTGGATTCTACTGCCTGCTGGACTCCTAAGAACTGATAAACTGTTCTTCTGTGACGTGAGTGACAGTTTAACGGATTACATCAAAGAGTTGCACAATCTGAGGAGCTGATTCGACATCTTCAGCACGGACTGTGGACATACAAAAGGACTTTAACACTGGGAGTCAGACCTGTGAGCAACTACGCTGCTTAACGGATATGAAGGGGTTCCATCCAGAGAAGAGTGGATAACATCAAGAAACAGACCGTTGAGCTGCTGCGTTGTAAACGGTCCTACCAGGAATAGGAAACATCAAGGTTACTCCACGAAATGGACGCACGCCTTGTCCCTCTGAGAAGTCTAATCGGCAGCTGGGTCTTATCATATCCTCTTGAAACTTTCCGTATTCCCATCAAGGCCTCTAATCTCACTCCAACAGATCGCCCATTGCCTATTCATCGCCCCCACAGAGGCCTTGGCTACTATCCTAACAACAACAGCCCAAACCAGCCGTCTGCCATTTAGACATCTGTCTGACCCTGTACTCTAATGCTACCCTCTCGTCCCTCCCCTCCCTCATTATAAGCCCCTGAAAAATCCCATCATGTGACCGTGTGTGCTGCCATACCCATCCTAACTGCAACTGTAGTTATGTTTGATGTTGTTGTTTGATGTCTGCTATGTTTGTACAATGCCTTATTTCATTTTCCATCAGCGCAGCGAAGATCATCAGTGCCGGATAAAATGGCTGCATAGTGTGAATTGTAATCTTTGTTGTGTCTTTATGTATACATGTAATATGATCCACACAAGACTAGTTTCCCCTTTGGGACTAATAAAGTAATCTTGAATGATCTAACCAGGATATTCAGTAAGTGTTTATATATATATATATATATGTATATATATATGTATATATATATATATATATATATATATATATATATATATATATATATATATATATATATATATATATATATATATATATATATATATATATATATATATATATATATATATATATATAAATCTATATATAGATAGATCTATATCAGATACAAGATTCTTTTTTCTTTTTTTACACAACACTTATTGTGTAAGAAATGTATATACATATACAGTATATGGGAAAAATAATTCTGGCGGCATTCATATTGTCATTGCTCCTAATGCTTAATTATAAAATTAATTCTAAATATTTTCTGATATGTACTGTCCGACCTATAAGGCCATGTCATTATCGTTGAGTTTGCATATGGAACCGTGTTGATTATTATGTTAGATTGACTATATTTTAATTTTCCTTTTGTATTCATAAAATGTAATACCTATTTCTGTTTTTCTCTTTTGATGTTTTTGCTTGGCTGCCCAGTCTAAACAAACGTGTGATCTTACTCAGGGGAGATGCTAAAATACAAGACACGGAATAATGTTGGCGTTATTACTAACTCTAGTAATAATAATGATAATGGATTGGATTTATATTGCGCTTTTCTCCCGAGGGACCAAGGGACTCAAAGCGCTTACAGGCCGTCCATTATTCATTCACACACAGTCACACACTGGTGGTGGTAAGCTACAACTGTAGCCACAGATGCCCTGGGGCAGACTGACAGAGACGTGGCAGCCATTTTGCGCCTACGGCCTCTCCGACCATCACCACATACATTCACTAAACATGCTTACACATTTATACGAGGCAAGGTGGGTTAAATGTCTTGCCCAAGGACACAATGACAGTATGAATTGTGCTAACTAAAAGTAGCATAGTTTAGCTTGTTAGTTCAACACATAAAGCACTGGCTGCACAGATGTTAAATGGAGAGAATATGTTTTTATTATTCTTACACTCAGTCTTTGCAATACAAAAGGTAACCAGCAGGTGGCAAACTTTTCCAAACATTCAACTAATGCAAAATATTTACAAAACCCTTGGCTCAAAATAAAACAAGTGCGTGTCTTTCGAGCTTTGACAACCTTACCAAGAGGCCTTTATGTAAAAATGCTGTATTTGCAGAAAGTGTTGGTTAATGCCAGTGTCAGTGTTTACCATCTGACTAGATAGGACGAGATGACAAGAAATCAAATTAAAAAGAAGGCATTTTCTTAATACTTTTATAACATAATCAAAACAAGATACAGGCTGAGGTGCACATAACCCGTTTTATTTCATTTGTAACCTTAACTGAAAAGGACATGACATTTTTGGCATTTTCTTCCCCATGAGCAGTAACTGCTCATTACTACTGACCTCTAGTGGAAACCATATACACTTTTAGCTAGTGTACAAACAAATATTTTTTGTTTATTTAAACTTAAGTATTTAGAGTAATTGCTTGAATATGTTATTATCTAATAGTAAATGTTATGTGCATTAGTTTTTATCTTCAATTAGCACTGACTGAAACAGCCTTCTGACAGTGACTATTCTATTTCTGAAACTCAAGGTATATATAAGGCCTGTAAAAAATATATATTAAATAAAAAATAAAAATCATGGCCTTTATTGCACTCCAAAAATGCATCACAAAACCTACAACAAAAAAGAGCATCACATTGTCTTTCTAATCAAGTGAAATTGCTCTTAAGCATTTGTTCGTTTAAGCATGTCCTTGGGCAAGAGACTTAACCCACCCTGCCTCCGAGGGCTGTAACACTGGTAATTACATTAGAACAATGTAAGTCACTTTGGATAAAAGTGTCAGCTAAATGAATAAAAATGTAAAAAAATAAAATAAAATAAAAAAAGCAAAGATTAACCAAAAATTTACCTATTATCAACAACCTCCTTTTTAAAACTGAATTTGTTCAAGTCAAAAAAAGAAAGCACATTTACACCAACCAAAGCAGCAGCCTCTACGTAGAATACTATTAATAAAAAATATTTTCTTAAAACACATTTTTACCAAAAATAGTTTTTTGTTAGTACTGCTGCAGTCATTATGGATAAAGAAAATTATTTGTATTTTTATTTTGCAAAAGGATAAACTGTTTTTTATATTGTACAATAAATTAATAAATAATTAATAACAATTTTATGTGAATAAACATTTCATTTGTAGCTATCAAATTAAATACATTTTATATTCAGCATTAAAAAGTTTAAAACCCAAGATAACAAGAAAGCAACTAAACCCTGCATTAAATATTTATAACCAAAATAAAGCATGTTCTGTTACACAGAGGAACAGTTTCCTTTTGAATATTCACCCTTTTAATCCTTAAACCATTAAGTATCCACTAATATTAAAGGCAAAGGCTTTCCAACATACCTGCCCCATAACATTAAAATGAGTCCCTGTGGTTTACTGCACATCCAAAACCTCTGCACTTGTAAACACAGGAGGAAAACTTGAAAGGACAATGTTTTTATGATACATTCACTACATATATATTAATGTTCTACAAGGCCATATGTGTTAAATAAAGGGGATTTCCACTGTTAAACAGTTAGTTAAAAGTTTTATAGAAATCATATAATGCACCTTTAAATAAGTAAAATATGGCGATCATATGTCTATTTAAGACTCAAATTCAGGACAATCCCCAGATAAAATATACACTGATCAGCACAGTAAACTTAGTAGTTATTTTTCCTGTTTTTAATATTGTGCGCACTGCCTCTAGCATTCGGCATTTAACATTCTTAATAAAATTTAACTCTTAACATCTTATTATTATTATAGTATTATATAATAGTAGCTATTTGGTTAAAATACTAACAAACCATTGTAGCTAATGGTCAGAGTTTCTGAAGACCACTCTGAGATTTCTCAGGACTTTGCTCACGTTTCTTTTTAAAAAGATTCTTCAGCTTCAAAGATTTCTTGCCCTTGTCTTTTTCCTTGTTTCTTTCACTTGTCGTATCAAGGGGCAATTCTGGAGATGGATGAGCAACATCCACCGCTCCGATCACGCTGCTCTGCTGCAAGTTGGGAGATGAAGCAGAGAGACCTGTTGCGGTGGATTTTTCTAAGATTCCATCATAGACTAGCTGGCTTAGTGGGCCAACACCAAAAAAGTCTGAGGAGGATTTCCATGGTACCTGGGATGTTGCGGTAATGTCTGGCTGGCTGATGTGCTCGGAGTATGTTCTTGATTCAGATGCACCTAAGTCCTCTCTCATTATCAGTTGTTGAGGTAATTCATCAGCTCGATCACAGAAAATATTTCCAGACTGTGTGTCAATTGAACTGTCAGCAATATCTCTTGACATTCTTGGTGTTCTCCTCCTCAGAGAGCCAACAGACATTTCAGGGTCATCTCGCAGCATCCTCCTGCTTGTCAGTTGATCATATGTCAACTCCTGTTTCTCTGTTGCAAAAGAGGCATCAACATCAAATTTCTCTCTAGGGAGCATGCGTATAGCGCCAATATCAGCAGTATACTCCAGCTCATCTCGTGAGATCTTTCTCACTGGGTTTCGATGAATCTCAATCATTTTGTCTAATCCCCCTTTCTTCACAGAGCTGACATCAAATTCTCCTTTATTCCATGAGATTTTTCTACAGCCTGCATCCAAAGACATCCCTGTTGATTCTCTAGTGATTCTTCTAGGCACTGAGTCAAATGAATGCTCTACATCATCTCGCAACAACTTTCTCGAGGAACTGTCCATTGAAGCACCCATCATCCCTCTGGTTATTTTCCTTGGAGCCACATTGGATGCTTCCACTTCATTCCAAATCAGCTTTCTCACATCTCGCGGTAAATCACTTCTTTCTCGACATACATCTCTTGAAGCCGAGTCAGTCAAATCAATCAGTGTATCTCGCTCTGTTCTTCTAGAGAGAAAATCTGAATCTATGTCACTAAAAAGACCCATTTTGACTGCAGCATCCTGAGGAGCTTCAAACATTTCCGGGGATACCATCATTGGATTCTCTTCTTTAGATAGCTTCAAAGACTGGATTTCTAGAAAAGAATCTGTTTCTAGGTCCTGGGCTTTCCTTCTGCTGGCTGAATCCAAACAGGCTTCTAGTTCTTCAAAATAAACTTTGCGAACTGGTGACTCAGTTTGATCTTCCACATCTTTACTCAAAAGCTTAAAAGGCATGGAGACATCTGCTTGCACCTCAGTTTCATCGTGATAGAGCTTTCGAAGGGGCACATCGATGGCAGGACCTTGAAATAACTTGCCGAGTGAAGGTGAAGTTATAAAACTTGGGTCAGGATACATTTCCTGAGAATTTCTGTAAGTTACAAAGAGGAACAAGAAAGGAATAAAAGTGAAATCAGTATTTTGATAAAGAGGTCATTGAAATATTAACAATGTGTAACTTCTTACAGTACAACAATAAGTAGATTACAGTAGATAAGTGTCAGTCTTGAATTTTGGAAAAACAGAAAAGAGCAACACCACAGGCCAGTGAAAACACGCTTTTGTAACAACTAACAACATTTCTAAGCCTTCCAAAACTACATTTAGTGCAAGTGTGTCTTACACAGAATCAATTAATATGCATTTATTTTGACATATGACTTCATTAGGTAGATTTAAATATATAGTGTCAAAGACTTACTGTTTTTTTAGAGTTTTGCGTAGGAGTCCTTCCTCCTCCTCAAAGCACGGGTAAGGGGCTCTGATAGGGATAAGAAGGTCAGGGTCTGGTGAGATCATTGAAGCTGGTGGTTGTGTGACAACACCAGAACGACGTGTGCGAGACATTCTAGAAGCTCGCGTTTGAGGAGAGCACTTCATTGGTGGCACTGGAACTAAAGACAGACAGATGTGAAGATAGCATTTCTAAAAACACATGTTAATTTAAAGATCTAGTTTGTGTCTATACCTGGCATTTGTTGTAAGAGAGGGGTCTCCTCTAGTAAATTCTCAATAGATCCATGGACTGAACTGTGGCATGAACATGCTGGTTGGAAAATTCGCGGCAAAGCAGGAGCAACTGAGTCTGAGTAAAGCTGAGCAGTGAGGTTTGCTAGGCCAGGATTCCTCATTATCGGAAATCCGCACAGGCATTCAATCTGCTGCCAGCGATGGAGGCGCTCCCGTAAACAAGCAGTTACCTCCGATAGAGCATTCCTAAGGACAATACAAATCTGTTAGTAACTGTACCTCCACAGTGAAATATTTATATTGAGCTGAAGTGACTTACTTGGCCTCAAGAATCTTCTGGTCCACCTGATCAAGAGAAGAGCTGTGAGCCATGTGAAGAGTCCCCAGCACAGAACTTCTTTTCTTCTTGATTTTCTCTGCCTAAGAAAGTCAAGTAATAAAGCTTAGTTTTTTCAAAGTATTGTTACTGTGTTTTTACAAGAGCCCAACCTTAGATTAAAATTGGCTAGTGCCAATATGCGCCGATATTATCATTCTATTTTTATCATAAAGTGTTGAAAACAAGCCCTGTGCTTATTTGTTAATGGTGAAATTGTGCTATTTTTCCAGCTGCAAGGCTGTTATCTTGTCACTATTTATTCGACCGGCCATGCGGCACATCTGTTTTTAAGCAGAGGAGCGCCAAGAACACAAAGAGCAGCTAAGTAACGTGAAGCGCATTTTACGTGTTTTTTATCAGTGGTACATTTAACAGGTCTGTGAAAAAAACAACATGTTTCCCTAGCTTGTTATTTCCAAACGTCTCTCATGGAACCTCCTAAATGGTCCTCGAGTAAGGGCGCCGCCACACGTCAAAATACAGCGAAATACACCGAAATACAGTGATATACCGCCGTCCACCAGAGGGCTGGCTCCAGAAGCGGAAATATAAGTAGAAACCCAATAGTAACTTCATGTTAAAAATCATGTTTACAGCCTGGTACAAAAGATGGCTCCGGTCTCTAGAGCTAAGTTTTTACTATGTGACAACTCTGGGAGTAAAAGCCGAAAAGCCCGGATGTAACAATGACAATATCGATGAATAGGGAACAAACGGCTGCATAACATCCATTTTTTTTACAACCTATGGCTATTTCCCTTAAATTGCTTGTGAGTGCATGCTGGTTGTGGAAACACTAGAAGCAAGCTAAAGTTATATATTTAGGATAACCTAGCGTAATTATCCTGCTAAAACTTTGACAAAGACTTTTATGTAACAGTTACGTGTATCAGCATTAAAACGTTATTTTATGTGTGCTTTATGAAATACATTTTTCCTTGAAGTAAACAAAATAAATGTGCCGCTGTTGATTCACGATGCACTAATAGCTTTTCACCACAACACAGACGTTTAATTTAACTGCTTTATGGAAGAGAACAGAGACGAGAGAACAAGAATGCACGTAATTAAAACATAATTACAATGACTAGTGCACCAGTGTTTTTAAACTTTACTGGTATTGACCAGATATCATGTGCATCTGCCAAGAGAACAGCATCTGTGCTCCTTGAACTCACGACCATGCAGACTCAGTAGGCAATAAAAGGTATAACTTAAATGACACCGGTCAATAATAAATTACACTATAATAATAATATGTTAATGTTAGTAGACACCTTCCATAGCGGTATGGAAGCTATCCGCCTTTCACTTCCCCCTAATATCGGTATCAGCCCAATTAAAAATCCCAATCGGTCGGGCTATTTACTCCACAAGTCAATGTAGAAAACCAAACATACTTCTTCTTTGGCCGTGGAAAGCTGAAGTTCTGCACTGTGCTTCTTCACATTGTAGTACTGGACCTCCACCTCATGTGTTAACTGCAGCCACTGTTGTAGTACTTCAGAGGCCGTCCAGCTGGCATGCATGTCCTTCTCTGCCTGCTTCAGTGCCCCACGTACCTTCATTAAGCATATAAATAAATTATTGTAAACCATCAATATCAGTGATATTTGTGGTATCTTGCCTGACCATTATACTGTATTGTTTCATTGTCCAAGCAAAAGGAAATAAAAGAACAATTGTGATAGCCAATGTGAGCTTCACTGAAGGAGATTACACTAAACTGGGAGAGTATTTCACAGTGTGACGTAAATATTGATACCACACAAGGACTTTTTGCAAATTGTTGCAATGTACAACACATGATTAATTTGCATAAATCTACACATTTTTGTTTTTGGTCTTTTTTTTACCACCTTTTGTGGAATAATGAGGAATCACTTCCCATTCATTGTGATGGAATTGTACTACAGACAGAATATCCCGCATTAAAACAATAGCCATATTTATAAATGCACAGCCAGTTAAAATGTCAAATTGTGAAGCCCGTACTTGCTCCAGTTCCTCTTCGGCGTACCACAGGCGGCTGAGTTCGTTCACAGCCCCTTTTCTCAGCTCATGGAGACGATGGGCTTCTTCCTGTGCCCCCATGATCTCATCCCTCATTTTCTCCTCCAAGTTCTGCTTCTCTTCTGCCACATTGCGCTTCTCTTCCTGGGCTCGCTCCAACCTTTGAAAGTGAAGGTTAATTATCAGAGAAAGTACTATAAACCGTTTGTGGACATTTACTGAACACTCACTGTTCTTGAAGGTCTGTAAGGCTCTGCTCTGCCCTCTGAAGACTCTCCAGATCTTTCATCATTTTGCCAATGTGGACCTTGCTGGCTTTGTTTTGAGCTTGGGCAAACCAGCAACCTCCGACTCCCATAACAACAGATACAATAAGTAGCAAGTCTTTCATGTAGTTATGTGGAGGACCTAAAGACATGACGATAGTGTCATATAAAAGGTAGCAATGCATTTGGTACATACATAAAATATATATTACAATATAATAAAAGAAATAAAAAGGCTTGAGATAGTATTAACTAAAATAAAAAATTCTTACGTGTTGGTGGTCCAAAGAGCACAACATCCAGCGCTTTAATGTTAAGTTTTTGTTTGTCCCTCTGGTCCTGAACTTTTAGATGGCCACTCAGGAATGAAGGCTCGTTTGCTGCAATCCTGCACAATGAGGATTTCAGTTTGATGGGATGCAATGTAACACCAAATGCCTTCTTAGGACTACAGCTCACAGAATAGAACAAGAGTGAGTTGCATCAGAACTAGAATAGCGTTTTTATTGGCTGTTCATACCTGGGGAGCGTATTTCCAGTGACCTTAAACTCTTTAAAGTTCCTCTGATACTGCGGCAGCTCGACAAAGTCCTTTAGCCAGCGAAGCACTTCATCTTGGGTCCAATTATGTACTGAAAGGAATATGGCTTATATATGATTTATATTTAAACAAATGCAGCCACACACACACACACACACACACACACCTTCAGAGGACTTCCAACCCCTCCACAATTCCTCTACGGTGATGTGCTGGTCTTCTCTGTGCAGGTTGCTATGTTTGTTTGTCTGTTGTTCTTTCATATCCTCAATTATGAACTGTTAAAACACATAGTTGTAAAAAATGTTACAATATACACATATATGTACCCTTGGTAATCTTAAGTAGGTTTAGACATTTATTGGAGCCTTAGTGGTTTTGAAGTTTCAAACCTTCTACTGACTTTACTTTCAACGACTATTATATTTTAACTCAAGTAGGTCGTCGTGTACCTACAATGTCCAAACAAAAATGACATCCTGTACAACCTGCAAACTACCATGGCAGCTAACACTCACGATTATGAATGAAATGTATTACCTATACAGCCTAGACATCTGCAGCTAAAGTCTATTACACACATTTGCCGGGGGAAGTAAATAGACACAATGCCATTTCCTGTGGAAATTTTACAGCCATTTCTACTGTGGCACTGTTTGAGACACAATTGCTATTTCTATTAAAGTCTTCAGTCGTGTGTGTGTGAAAGAGATTCTCTAAAGCCCTCAAAAGCCCCTCGTGACCACTGTGTGTGTCCTTGGCTGTAAACTCGATAAGATGTAGAAGACTTTTAAAGCTGTGCTCTGATGCGCCTGGGCCCCTCCCTTGATGTCTCTAAGGTAACCGCAACCTGAGCCCCTGGATACAGTGACCCAGAGCTGCATTCTCTGAGCGCCGACACCACTGAGGCATACTGAACTTCTGCCTTACCCTCAGTGTTACAGAGAATTTTTGAAAATTAAAAAACCCGAAGTAAAACAAATGGGACTTTCCAATCTCTGCTTTTTATTATTATTATTATTATTATTATTATTATTATTATTATTATTATTAATTTTTATTTTTATTTTCTTCTAACAAGAAAATTGTGTACAAACGTGTTTATGTGGCATTTTTATATTGTTATTTTAATGCCATCTCTTGAGCAGTCCTCAACGTCAACAATCCTTACTAAAAACCTTTTTTAAAAATGTCTATGAAGGTCATTCCAATAGGTTACCCAATCAAAAGCAAACTTATACTGTTACTATCTGGAAAGTCACTTGTGTTGTGGATATCTGTCGGTTTACTCTTTAATCCTGTGGCAGACACATTACAGGAAGTAGGATTACGTACCTCAACACTCTCCTCCACCTCAATCCCTCCGTCCTGGTCATCGTCCATCATCTGATGAATGTTTCGCAGAGCTTCCAGGCTGTAACGATCGGCCTCGCTCATACACGGTGGAGTCACAACCATGCATGGACCTGCCAATTGTACAAATAATAGATTAATCTTTTAATTTTTCTATGGTGTATTTTATAAAATTGTATTTAAACATAAAAAAACTAGTGTGGCAGCAACAATGAACTATATTTCCATCACTGTTTAAAATCTCATTCATTCAATCTCATCTGCTTTTTGACCAAATGACCACACAACTTCTTTTTCACATCATGTTTCCTACTTAGAGTAAAAAAAATAAACAACATTTTAAAAATATATGTTTGTGACCTGGAGGCAACCTTCTTGATCATCACACATCAAATAAATTTCTGCTGTGCATTACTGGAAAGATGACTTATGACTTATTGACCTCTGAGTCAGAAGGCAATTTTGTTGCAGTGACGGGAAGTGTTGGTGTTTCAATGGGTTCAAAGGGATTGGGGGTCAAAGGTCTGCCAACTGAAGCCACTTAGAAAGTCAGCTCCAATAACACTGGCCAATTACAACCTACCATGTAAAGAATGGTACAGCCATTTTGGGGGAAGCAACTTCTGTCAGAATTATTTAAAGACAAGTTAACAATTTTGAAGACTAACATAAACTACGAATATTAATGTAAAATTTAAAAAAGAAAAGCAAATCTCTGCAATTAAAGGACATTTTTGTTTCCTTCTAAACCCGCAATTAATTTTGTCTTTATTATTGGTTAATTTTAAAATCAATATAAACCCATACTTAGGTAGCTTTCTTTAAAATAAAGAAGAGACATGTTCATTTCCACAAGGTAAAGGTTAGTCAGCATTAATGAAGTATTGTGTGTGTATTCCTTGTCCCTGTGGAACATCTGACCTCTGTGTTCACAGGTCAGGCGATAAGTCTCCTGCATGTGTTCAGGAATGTGGAACAAAGAGGATTTTAAGGTCACTGCAATATTTGGAAACAATGGATCATCACATATTGGAATAGGCATATGTCGGTGAAGGTTCTCAGTCATCCAGGACATCTTAAAAAAAAGGTTTAAGTAAAAGCATCTGGAGATGCTTTTACTTAAACCTTTTTTTTCTATAGGCCTATTTTACCAATTTTAGGCCTATTTTACCCTATATATATATATATATATATATTTCATCTGGACAACTATCTACAACCTTTTGCAACTGTGCACCAAATGGTAGGCTAAGTCAATTGGTGAGTTAATAAGTAGGATTCCGCTCTTTGAATAAAGGTCCACAGCCTACCTGTTGGGTCAAAGGCGGTATGGGGGAAGCTGATACCCGGCAGATCTCCAGCGCTTTGTGCAAGAGCAACTAATGCGGCTGGGAACACCAGCAGCAACACAGACGAGACAGGCAGCATTCTAGTCGACGATAATGTCCAGAGCTAAAGTTGTGTTTAAAGCATTAAAAAGCAGTCCAGGGTTTCAGCCCGCTCTTAGAAGGCACCAACAGGCTTCCTCTTTGCGCAAGGGTGAAGCGATCCGTGTTGCTATTACGAGTGCAGTCGGGAGCGTGATGTGACACCGATGGTTCAGTTGAGAAATCCCTCCTGAAATGAAGTAGTGTCAATGTTTATTTGAAAAAAAAAAAAAAAAAAAAAACAAGTTCGCAGAGCTGTCCACATACAAAACTATGGTGCATAAAGGTTTTTTTTTTTACCAAACCTAATCACATAAACTTCAAATGCACATAATCATCGCGTATATAATGCCAAGAAAGATCACATTTGACACATGTCAAATAAGTCAGTCCTGTTCACTGCGGTCCTCGTGTGTGTGAGCTCTTAAGTTTTTTTATGGCCTACAACAAAAGGCCAGCTGGCGGCTCCTTCACTCTGTCCTGTTTTCTCTTCTGACACCTTATTCCCAACACAGCGTGGATTTTGTGACGTTCTTGTGGAACTGGCCTCCCCCCCTTCACCCCTCTCTCTCTCACTAGCAACTGGCCCCCAAGGGCTTAACTGCATTTCCTCACATGGTCCCCAAACTACATATACAGGTCACAAATGTCAGTATGCTTTGGAGATTGAACCAGTGACCGCGATCATTTCTTGACAGTTGTGACAACAATAAAGGGCATGTAGAACAGAGAGGCATGTAGCAGTTAATGTTATGGTGCTCTCCGGCTCCTGCATCCTCATTTACAGGCTTGTATTCACTGTGAAGGTGAGTTAGATCGTGTTTAATAGTGAATCTAATAGTGTCTCGGTGGTTTTTACATTTCTTGGAGATGTGTGTGGAAAGTTGGCACACAAAGCATGCTCACATACTAAAATTATTAGTTCGAAACTTCGAGAGACACAAACAGACCATACCAAACACACACATACACAGCATCAGAGTCAGGTTTCATAGCAGCAATCCTTGTCCCAGTTTAAAAATAGTGGCAGTAGCTTTGACCTCTACCCTGTTGAGCATGCCCAGGCAGCGACTGTCCAATAACAGCTCAGACACGTCTTTGTATAAATGCACCCTTTATATCATTTCTATATTGCGCTAAGCTGGAAGAATACACCATAAATATAAAAGCTAAACATCATGAATACAAAAACAGTAACAGTCAACATTCTTATTAACAGTCCTACAGTCCATTTAATTTATGGCATAAAATATGGATATGTGTTGTAATCTCTAAAACTGCAGATACAACTTTATTTTTTTAGTTTTGTTGTTGTTGTAGTCAGGAATGAAATTTATTGGAAGGTGGAGCACAACAACTGTTATTCCTCAAAGACCAGTGACATAATTGTTTAACTAAAAAGGCAAATGTCTGACCAGCTTTTACTGTAATACAGACACAAGATGTTCTGTAAATGGTTTTACAGCTGACAGTGATGATGCACTCAATTGGGTAATTCATTTATCTATCCAACAATTAAAATAAAAAAGCACAAATGCAAGCAATGGTCTTCATGATTGTAGTAGTTATTCATGATTCAAAAAGGCAGCAGCTCAACACGACATGCAGCAGGGTTTAAAGCAGGCCTTGTGTTCACTTCCTGCAGCATGAAACCTAACCATAACTATCTCAAACTGTAAGATAAGTGGCTATGGTAATCCAATTTAGGGAGCTCTTTAAATGTACATTGTTTGTTTTCAACATGAATCACTTTGTTGACTTTTCTTAGCTTATATAAAATAATGAGTGAAGGTTAAAATACAAAACAAGAGGGACTGCAGTGAAATTATTAAACCATTATTCTACCATATCCAAACGGCTCATGCCCACAGAAGCAGGATGGAAGCAAATAAAAGTGAACTATCAAACAAAAAATGTCCAAAATGTACCTTGATAAAAGCTTATAAAATATAATATGTATAAAATAATATAACAATATTCCTTGGTCCATGAAAACAGTTGTTGTTCCCTTGCGGATGACAGAGATGTCAACAAGCTCTTCACCTCAGTGGAAAGACAGCACAGTGACAAAGAGAGAGTGACAACAGCTTCGCTTATAAAAAGACGATTAGATAAAAATAGATTTGTCTTGGTTTTTATTCCAGGGTTTGTGTTGCTTTTGAAAAGTCCATACCAATCCACAAGAGGGAGCTAAAGAGGAAAATGCTTTGTCCCAGAAGTCTCTTTTCGAGGATGACTTTTTTTGAGTGCAGCTTTTTGCAGGTCCATGGGCCTCTTTGGAAAATAACATTCACAAATGTGCTTACTCACAGAAACACAAAAGCTTTTACTATGACAGTGACAGAGATGATCCCCCTGATGAGAAGCCTGAATCACTGCCACAGTATGCCCCTTGGCTTTCCCCGAGCCCCCCTAGAGAGGATGACGGTGAAGAGGAAGATGCTGGTGATGACGAAGAAGTGCTTTGTGATCGTAGGATTGCCCCAGCTGCACTGCAGTGAGGCCGGGGTCCTGGTTCAGGGGTGTAAGTGAAGGTGAGGGCAGTGGAATAGATTATTCCGTCATTACGAACGAGAGCGACGGGGACCTGCACCGGCTGTCTCACCCAGCGCCAGCCCTCTCTGAAGGCCGAAATGTCCGGGACCACACACAGGACACTTTCCCCACATCTTGGAAAAGAAATACATAAAACTTAATGTTGAGTTCTTAAACATGTAGAATTGTTATTTTTATATTACACTTACTACTACTTTTGAGAATTTGAGTGTAATAACAGTATTATCTAATCTTACCTGTACATGGTATCAGCCTCCACATCTCCAAACCACACTCTAAGGTTAGGGGAAAAGTTCTGTCCTGTCAGCTCCAACATTGCCACATCACCTCCACCATTTAACTTGACAAATACATAAACAAACCGTGTTAGTGTCAAAACAAGACTAAGACTTGTTCATTTTGTCCACTATCAGATCAGAGAATAGAGAGCAGTACCAACATACAACACACAAAGAATAAACTGCAACAGGACCAACTTAATTTAAAACATAAAACTGATTAAAAAAAGGCATTACATATAGCCAGCCCTCCTGTTTTAATGAGAAAAATGTTCTATTTTTACAAGACAAAAGTTTGTTTTTTTTACAAGATAAAAGTCTTGAGTGCATGATGGTAAATGTCCTGTCAATGTGAGGAGTAGTGACAGCGGATTGGACCCATATTCATTTGAATCTAGATATTTGCTGTTAATGGGGGGTACATTATTTAAACCAACTTACTGGAAATGGATTAATGTATAATCGTCTATATTTAAAATTATGCTACAGCTTACAGCCTGCATGCATTGAAAACTGTGTCTTTAAACACTTACACATTTATATACCAGTGTCACAGCTGGACCACCACTGGTAGTGAACAAAATATTAAACTCATTGGTAAATTTTTTCTCTCCTCAAAACGGAAATTAGTTTTTAACTAAGTGAATAACTTTAGGAATAACTTCCGTACATAACTACCAGTATTGCAACACCATTTGTCTGAACATGCTGCAGGTGAGAAAGTGCACAGGTGCGGCATTTCCAAAGTTTCATGCTTCATTCATTCTTTTACTTCCGCTTATTCCCGTCAAGGGTCACGGGTGACTGAAGAGAGCCTATCCCAGCGGCTTTAGGCCTGAGGCGGGGTGCACCCTGGACAGTGGCCAGTTAGTTGAAGGGGTGACATTAACAGACAACCATTGACTCTCACATTCATTCTTTAAGGACACTTTCGATTAGCCAATTAACCTGTACATGCATGTCTTTGGACGGTGGGGGGAAGCCGGAGTACCCGGAGAGAACCCACAGTTACCCAAAAGGACATGCAGACTCCTCACAGAAAGACCGAGTTGGCCCTGGATGTATAGGATGCAACCTATAACGTCTACTTCAAAACATTTTTCATGAGTAATGCATTAATAAGAATGATGTTAGGGTACCTGCAGACTTTCCACGACAGGGACAGGCGTGACTGGTGTAGGAACTGGTCCCATGCCCTCATAAAAAGTGTACTCTGCCTTGTCCGTGCTAATGATCGTCCAAGACGCCCCATCATTAATGACTTCCTTATTACTTTCTTTAGAACATGGTGTCGCCTGGGGTAAAAAAGATAAGTACATTTAGAAGACAGCAGATTCAACTTTTTGTTTCGTTTATCTCAATTGAGTCATCTATAAAAATGTACCAGCATTACAACAATTTAAGTCTTAATTATTTAATCAATATACAATTAAGACTATGACAGTTTAAATAATTTTTGATTGATTTCCTGACTCTAAAACCTATTTACATTAATGTTAAGTATATTTAATCAGAGCCGCCTCAAATCCTCACCTGAAACTGAATAATCCGTTCTTGCGAGAGACAAAGATACATCCTATCTGTATCTTTGAGGTAGAAGGCACACTTGTGGAGCTGAGACACTGGGTCATCTGCATCTAATAATGCATTCTGCTTGTCCACTTTGCGAATGACCTAAGAAATTATAGCACAACACAAAGAAAAAGTATGGTTGCATTTAAACTGGAAACACGTTCTTTACAGTGTGGCATAGACACACATACCAGTCTGGGGAGAGCCATGCCAGTGACCGAACAGACCAGTTTGACAGTTTGGCCATAGTGAACATATCCGTCTCTCACAGCAAACTCCTCCCCTTCAGACTCCTCATCATCCACTAAATAACAGGTCACACATTAGTCTATATACAGATACAGGTGCAACATTTTCAAAACTGGGTACAAATGTCCAAGAAGCAAACTCACAAAGGTGGATGTGGAAGGCACCCCACTGCTGGGAACTTGCATGAAAGTTTCCCCCTTCTACATGAAGATATCTGGTGCTAACTGTCTGAGAACGCAAACGGTTGAACAATGCCACCTTTGTTCCTGAAGCTATACACACTTTGAAAGGGAGAAAAGCAAACAAGACAAAACATACATATTGGTTGGCATAAGATGATAAATGACAGAAAATAGTCTATATGAGTGTGGATATAGTGCACCACTTACAGTCTGCGTTTTTTAGGGACTGTTTCTTTTTTGATGGTTTGGAGATGACCTTTATCCTCTTACTGAGGAAGACTCCTATGTTGGCACTGTTTCCATACAGCATCTTCACAGAGAGCATGAAGTGTTTTCTTTTGTCCGAGTCACTGATGTACAGAGTCTTTGCAGTGCAGAAGTGCTAAAACAAAGAAATATGGTTTATGTTTTTGTGCGCGCATGTTTGATAGTCCTCAGTTTAAGCCTTCCTCTTTTGATAAATTACTCTCTCCAAATTATTATAGATAAAGAACTACAAATGAACAAAACTAAAATAAAACTACAAACAAATTTTTTGTAAAAGCCAACTAACCTTTCCCTCCAGATTGAGTTGCTGCATTTCCTGCTCACTGTTTCCTATTCCAATAAAGGCACAAGGCTGGGCCTCCTGCTCTGTGCAACCTTCCTTTTCCATTTTCTCCAACTTCTTTTGCCAACCACTGCCCAACAGGTAAACACAAGGCGGTGGGCAGAAAAACCTGTGACAAAAACAGAAAATGAAAAGTGGAAAATTCAGCTTTAAATCTGTTTAAATATATCTATAACCCAAATTCTAAAAATGTTGGGACGTTTTTTAAATAGAAGATTGATAACATGACAAATGTTTACAGTGAGACAGTGTTTCACTTTTATGCACAGAAGGAGCTCATTTCAAATTTGACGCTTGCCACGGGTTTAAAACTCTTCTTTATAAAACTGTTTGAAGACATCTGGGCATCAAGGTTATGTTTTTCTGGAGTTTTGGTCCCATTCTTGCATGATACAAGTTCCCAGCTTCTGAAGAGTTTGTGGTTGTCTGATGTATTTTTTGTTTAATGAATCAAACGTTCTCTATGGGTGACAGATCTGGACTGCATGCAGGCCAATTCAGCACCTGGACTCTTCTACGATGAAACCATTCTGTTGAAATACCTGCAGTATGTGGTTTTGCTTTGTCCTGCTGAAATAAACATCATCTGGAGGCGAGCATATTTTGCTCTAAAACCTATAAATATCATTTTAGCATTCATAGTTCCTTCCAAAACATGCAAGCTGCCATACCATATGCACTTATGCACCCCCATACCATCAGAGATGCTGACTTTTGAACTTAGCACTGATGACCCGCTGGAAGATCTCCCTCCTTTTTAGCACGGAGGAGACGGTGTCCATAATTTCCAACAAGAATGTCAAATTTGGACTCGACTGATCAAAGAAAACTTTCCAACTTTGAAACAGTTCATTTTAAATGAGCCTTGGCCCTCAAGACACAACACCGCTTATGGACCATGTTCACGAGGGACCATGGGCATCCAATAAAGGTCTATGGCCTTGTCCCTTATGCACAGATTTCTCCAGTTTCTCTAAATCTTTTGATGATGGAATGCACTGACGATGACTTTTGCAAAGCTTTTGCAATTTGACGTTGAGGAACATTGATTATAAAATATTCCACAATCTTTTTACTCACTCTTTCGTAGATTGGAGAGCCTCTGCCCATACTTTACTAGACATCTTTTTAAAGCTTATCATGTTCCAGACCTGATATCAATAAACTGAATTAATCGCTCGATGTTCTCCCAGCTGAATATTTTGAAAATTTCTTGCCTTTTTTGCCATTTGTTGCATACTAGTTTGAGAGCTGTAGCAGGCATCAATTTTAAAATGAGCTCATTTTGTGCATGAATCTGTAAATCTCTCAGTGTAATTGTTATGTTATCTATGTTCTATTGTGAATAAAATATTGGCTCATGTGATTTAAAAGTCTTTTAGTTTTCATTTTATTCAAACTTTAAAAAGTGGAATTCAGGTTGTATATAATATTTCTATGTTCAAATATATAATATATGGAAATGTCTAGATTCACACAAACCTTTTCTCATTGCCATATGACTTTTGGGCCACTTTAGCATGCAAAATGAGAACCGTCTGATCATCTTTCTCCTTCAAGTAGTTCCTCATGGCCGCCCTAAAATATAACACATAGCATATAACACAATAATAATAATAGTAGATATTCTGCATAGTTAATGTGCACTGGGTGCACATTAGATAATCACAATAAACACATCTTTCCTGTACCTTGTCAAATGCTGAGGCTGAGGTCTCTCACCAAACTTCCTGCAAAAGAAAACATTAAAGTGCAAGGTGACTGCAACTGGAACAAAAACAGACTGTAAATAGGGTACCATAACTGGACTAGCACTACAGTAAAAACATCACAGAGACGATTTTCTGTCATGATAGATTTATGACTCATTAAATACACAATTAGGATCAGTTTGTGGGCATATGTTATAACGATACATAATTATATTATTAGAAATGACTTAAGGTTACTTTGAGCAGTTCTTAAGACTAATCAAAAAATACAAATGTATATAATAAAAAAGGTTAGGGAAACCATTACGTCAAATTATTATGCAAGACTTTTTTTTGTCTAACTGAGAAACATTAACATAGACTGTGACTAAAAGGCAAAGTGAAATAGATGACAATAGCAAGATGAGATTCCTGTAAAAACGTTTTTGGGGAAACGCGTGACGATAGTTAAAGGCAGTCAATGGCAGAGAAAACAGCCGATACTATGAAGAATAGTTCTGAACAAGTGAACCCACACCAAGTCACATAACAGACTGTGTGGGCTCAGAATACAAGGCAAAGGTAACACCAACAGGAATCATTGGTCAAATAGGAAACAGCTTAGCAACGCTCTAACAAAAGAAAAGTAAACTTTTTAGACAGGCTTGTACTCTAAACTTCACACTTACCCCGTTGTTACGGGCGCCATCTTCCAAATAACTCTCCCCCCTAAAAAGTCCAACAATCGCGAGATCCCTCCCCTGCCCCCTTTCACCAGAACCAGCCGCAAAACGGAGAAAGCAGACTGGAAAGAACGAAGGGAGAGAAAGAGGGGGAGGCGTGACGGGGTAAAGGGGTGAGAGAAGGGGGAGGGCCGACGGGCAGAAGGCAGACGCCAAAACAACAGGCGTGGGAAAGTTGTAAAGTCACGCGAGAACTAAAAAACTCTCACAATAGACATTGAATGACGGAAAGCCGATATATCGCGAGATAAAGAGGCAAACTCACAAAGTGCCTTTTTTCACAAGGTACCCACTGTAACTAGATTCCCACGCCTGGTTGTGCAATAATGTAAGCCACACCTCTTCGCGGTGAGGTGCATTTCTGTACTGTAGGTTTTATAGGTTGGCATTTAAACAAAAATGTACAGTGACCATTTTTTTTACCTACTGAACAAAGAGATGTTATTTTAAGGTTGGGTAAAAAAAATCACATTCCAGGGTAAATTATTTTGACTTTTTTTTTTTATAAAATCACAAACATGCTCTCCTCGACACAATGAGTCATTTTAGTTACTTTCACTCTTTGAGAAAGCCACATTTAGGCCTATTTGGGGTTTATGCCAAACAATGGATAGTTTGTAACAAGTTGGGCCGGATTCAGCCACTTAAGAATTTTTTAAAGGGTTTTACATTAAAGTATTTTTTAACTAACCCACCTTGACCGGCCTTGACCTCTATAAAAAATAATTTTGTTTTTTGGCTGAAATCCACGATGTTGTTTCCCAGAGAGACATGCCACTTCTTGCGTCAGATCAAAATCTAACAGTGGGTGTTTTATATTAATGACGCAACTGTATTACTTTAATAAGCAGTCAAAAAGACAATGTTACTTACTACTGTTGGTGCTACTGTACTCAATCTCCAAACTTACGATACAATAACTAAAGATGATGAATTCCCTAAATATAAGAACCACCTGGAATACGTTTGCACAAATCTGAGAAAACATTGTATTGTGATTTTTGATGATGGTAAAGTTATTCGATTAAATTAAAGGTATCAGCACTAGGCCTGAAAGTAAAACTTAATATTATTATCCAATGCAATTAAATAATGTTGGCTTCTATATACTGGATACTTGGGATTAAAGGAACTTAAGAAAAAGCATAAAATGAATGCCAGAAATACCATATAGGCTACAATTTAGAATGAAATCTAAAATCCAGTTACATCTGTTGTTTTATATTTTTAACTGATGTTTTACAGTCTGGGGGAAATGGGTTAGTGGAAAAAAAGACCTGGTCTTTCTGTCTTATGTGAAAACAATGGCTTGTTTTGCACTATACTACCTTCTAATCCATTTAATAGCAACCTTTAGGGTAGGCTAAATGACACAAATAACTTTAAAATGTATTTTATTTTATACGTGTTTCTTCAAATATCAGTATACTGTTATGGAATGGTTATAAACATTTAAATTGTTTTATTTAAAAGGCATGAGTATAAAAGTTTGAAAATATACAGTATATATACTCACCTTTAAGTCAATAAAAGATGACGAAAGTTAGACCAGCACCTAGCTACTTCTCAGGTATCCATACTGATTCTATTTAAATATACAGTATATATGGCATTGTGTGATGTAAGGTGCCACAAATACAACTCTCTATAACACAGAAGGTATATGCTTGAAAGGTAAAAGGTAAATCAATTTTGCCACCACAGGCACAGATGGATATAGCTGAAGAACAATTACAAGAATTTCTTTCATAGTGCCATTCAATCTGAAATTAAACACCTCTTTAAAAAACATAAAATCAGATTGGAAAAGTGCGCTCAATTTCTCAAAGTATTGTGAATAACTGCTACCTGAGTTAGTTTGGCTGGATTCAACTGCTTCACAAACATTGAGAAGGTCTTTACATTACAGTATGATCATATAAAGTCTTAAAACACAAAAAAGGCATGTGTTTTTTTTTCAGATTTTTACTCCAACAATTTTGATGTAAACATGGTTGTCATTGGTTGGGGCTTTTCCTTTAGATTTTCCAGAAGATCTTTTTCCTGTACAGTAAATAGGAGATCAAGACCCAACAACAAGTGGCAACAAGGTTCTGGGTGAGATGTTCAGCATGGGATTGGTTGTTGATCATACGCCAACGGAAGGGAAAGTATTCTTCGAACACTTCATGACCCACAAACACAATAATGGAGTTCATTCCTGGAATAGTTTGAGAAAACATTGTAACAAGACAGACATGGATACTAATGAGTAATATAAAATTTGAAGATTTTAAAGTTAGTAAATCCAGGGTGAGAGTTATTGCTCTGCGAATATTTACCAGGGTAGTAGAAAGGTGCTCCCGACCACCACTTCTTCACATCAACAATGTAGTAAATCAGCACTAGCAGCACAAATGCAAAACAGGCCAATGTCGTCACGTAGGACAAAGACCTAAAAGTAAAAATAAAAAAACGTACTCAATGTTCTCCAATGCAAGTCCATAATTGCTTACTGTATAAGAAATGGAAGGAGGGTTACCATAGGTTCTTGTTGACAGGAATGAAACCCTGGTTGGTGGAACATCTCGTCAGAATTGCTGATATGGTTCCCTGTGAGGTACACAATTATGCACTCAAAATAGGTTTTTAAAACGTCAAATGTACCCACACAGATGTTCTTACCAAAAGGAGACCCCATATAAGAAACCTTGACATTATACTTTTGTGGACATCTCTGTAGTGTAGAATTATCTTCCCTGCCTAAAATAAGAGTGTTTCTTTAGTTTCATCAGACAGTATTATTAAACTGAGTCTGAGATGTTTCAAGTTGCAAACCTGTAATCCAAGAAAAGCCATGAGAATGGAATTTACGCTGCCAAGAACACCTTCTGGGTCATAAGCCATGTGAGTTGCATAAATCACCTACATTTTATATGAAACAGAAACAGGTTATGATCAACATACCAGACGTCCAAGCTTAATATCTGCAGTGTTCAAAAGGCTAAATATGTCTAGTGCTTTGTTCCAGTTGTTTTGCTGCTCACTAACCCGTGAAGAGGGAGTCTGATAAATGTGTTTCTCTCCGAGCAGCCAGCGGTCAATGTATCCAGCAGCTCCTCCAGTGCAGTTAGCATACATGCCCATGTCCCCTATTCCTCCTGGACCTAGATAGCCACTGTTTAAACAGAAAAGACAGCTTATTAGAATTTATATGTAGTATAAACACTGTTTTAAGAGACTGGTAGACATTCTATCTTCTCTTAGTTTAGTTTCTGTGTATTTATTAAAACAACATTATGTGACTGTGACTTTTTAGAACTTGCAGATACCGAGAGGCTGTGCTGCAAACTCACACCGGACTGTTGCATTTCAGTATGTATCCTGTTTATAGAAAATGTGGGAAGAGATGCATGGGTTTTTGTGCCCCATCACTCAGAGTTACATTATGGGTATGTTGAGCTGTTTGCACTATCAGGGCATATTGTTTTAACTACTGTAATAAATTGTTAGAAAGTGAGTTTTACACTGCATACATAATCCTGTTGAACATTTTTTCCAACTCACGTGGGACAGTCAGGCACAGGGAGCAGAAGTGTAAGGCAAAGCCAAAGGACTTCTAATAGAAGAATGCACAGCCAGGAAGGCCAGTACAGCAAAATATCAATAACAGGGGACCACCAATTATCCTGAAAAATATAGTGTGAATTCCCTTTATAAAACATAAACACATAACAAAACTGAAGAGCAAAACAGTTTTTGTGTTTTTTTAAGTAGACACAAAATCTGCTAACCATAGCGATGATATCAAGGTGAGCTCTTGCTACTAACAGGTCCAAGCAAGCTACCACCAAGTATGACCAGGCCAAGCGCTGCAGCACACCAGGGATCCGCAAATTGTCCCAAGACACTAGCGTGGGTATAAGTGCATAGTGTAATTGGATGAAACATTGTTGACATTATTATACAAGCAAATAAAATAAACCTAAAAAAAAAAATACAAAATGTAAATATTATTGGAGCTTTAATGAAATGTGAACTAACATGGTCCCTGGCAGTAATTTGGGTTGATGATGAAGACCCCAATAGCAAAAAGCTGCAGGCTCCTCCACAGGACCTTCTTTAGAAGAGAGGAGCGGCTCGAGCCTGAACGCAGCAGACTGTTGATTGACAGGGCAATAGATGTCCCCATTATAAAGACAAACCTAGTATCAGAAAAGAGCATCAAGTAAACATTAGAATTGTGATAAATTATCAGCATATAAAAGCATTTTTATTTAGTGAAACAACAAATGGAGCTTACCAAGGAAAGACTAGATCAGCAACAGTAAGACCTATAAGGAAAGAAAACAAGACATATGTTACTGCAGTTAAATTGTAAACACTATACAAAAGTATAAAAACAAAGTATTTACTTGTAAGACTTACCATTCCAGCTTGTGTGTCTAAAGAACCAATATCGTCCACCTCCATAGTTCACAAACACCATAATTACAAGAGAGATACTAAAAAAGGGAAAGGGAAATTATTCAGATTAATTTAGACATATAGAGAACGTAATATGTCCAAGAAGGAAATAAATATGTACCCCCTGAATGTATCCAACGATCGAAGCCTCTTGCTGGGGCTGGGAGAAGGAGGTAGGATGTTGTCAGTAACTGCTGTAACCGTTCTGTCAGGCGAGCCCAGTTCCTAATCCAAAAGTAAAATGAAATGTAAGTAATCATTTTATTTATGTTTCATTTCTCTTAAGAGTAATCACTTACAGAGTTGATCAACCTCTCAGTTTCCATAGAACCAGTCAACTGGAAAACGATTCTCCTCACCACACCGAGTCTGGATTGAAAAAACAAAACAAAAAAGAAATGAACCAGTGAGATATAGGACACATCGGATTTGCATTCAGCACCAGTGTATGTTAGTGTTTAAATGGAATTCATGAAAAAACGTCATGCAAGACAAATCAAATGTTTCTATTCAGATATATATAATATTTAGCACATACAGAAATCAAATGTTTCTATTCAGATATATATATATATATATAATATTTAGCACATGCAGAAATCAAATGTTTCAGCTTTCAGTAATTGCTTTAATGATTTATTTTTCATCTTACCCTAAGATTATTCTCCCAATAGCAAAAACTACAAACAGTCCAACCAGCACAAGAAAGGATACTAAGATTGCTGTGAAAATAATTAGACAGATATGAAGTTTACTTATACAGTTCTCATCAAAAACTCAAAAGAATATGGTTGGTTTCATAGATGTGTTACTCACGCATGTAGCCATTTACTGGGTCTGCGTTCGTGACCACAGAGCAGTCAGCCTCTGAGTTGTTGTTTAGATTTTTCACCCAAAAAGAGTAATTCCCCTGCTCTCCAAAGTGGAACGTCAAACTAAATAAACAAAGTTTAAAGTGAGAAAATTATTTCACCATATTGTTAATCATTATAATGTTATACAACCCCTAGAAAAGTTAGCTTGTTATAGCTGAACTTACTTGCAGAGCTGCTTGGCAGAAGTGTCGTTAAGCCTTACTGTAAGTTCATGTTGTGTGCCTACAACAAAGTCAGCTGTACTGGGTTGGCCAAAACTGGGAGCTGCAGGTACCACTCCAAGTTGCTGGTACAGACACTAGCATAGAATCCCAACTTGAATCACATAGCTCATAAAAAATATAAATAAATGTGTGTGAATCTACCTGGTAACATTGCTGAGAAACCCAGGTCACTATTACATCAGTGTCCAGTTCATTGTTGACTGTTAGTAAAGCCTCGTCCATTTTCAGGATACTGTGTTTGTGATGTTTGTTAGCTGGGATAAACAAATGAGCACTGATTAAAAGCAAAAATACCACGTATATTCACTCTAGGCTACACTGTTTAGCACTTTAGCTTAAGCTCACCGCAACGTAGTTTTACAGTTTTATAGTTTCAAGCAGAACAGATTGAAACTACTCAAAATCAAAAGAGTTCAATTATTGTTGTCAAATATGTTCCACAAAAAAAAAATATTAAAAGCCTAAAGCATTTAAATCTCATTTCTAAATGAGTCGCTTTGCATTATCTCTTTGACTCACCTCAAAACTATCCTAACAGACTAGAAATGCACTCCATACTGTCGAATTTAGAGCAAGGACGATAACCCAGTGAGAGCAGGACTACTTCTGTGAAACAAGCTAACAATACACAACTCAAAGCGGTCAAGCACGTGAGAGAGCTGAAGCTATGGCCGGAGTGTCTGTGGTCACATGCTAAATAAGTCCCTAAAACCAGCCGAGAAGGAAGTTCAAACAGCAAGACTCTTTGTTAGGTTCTTGATCCAAAGCTATGGAAGTAACATGAAAGCTAACACTCTTGTTAAACGCGACACACAACGTTGGCATGCACTAATCTAAAGTTAAATGGTACATTAGTTTGAGAGACACCATAATGGCCGCTGTGGTTAATAAATTATCCCGTAAAGTTTGTGTGATAATTTACTGACCAACTTGGCAGCTAAGCTAACTAGAGTGTTCATTATATTAACTCGCGTTTGGAACACTCTGAATACTTACAAATTGACATTTCAGCTGTCAGTGGTACCACACAAACAGCTATAACCAAAGCAAGAGCGGCAAAATTAAATATGTCACATTTGTCTTGTGATTTCATTTCTTTCTGCGTTGTATGTATGTTCTTCTCCACAGAGGATGTGTCTTTTGCGGTTTTATTTTGTTTCTTTTTTGACATAGCAAAATTTCTCTTCCAACGCTTCCTTGTTTTGATTTTCTACTGGTTGCGGCATGGGACAAATTGGATTAGTAAGCCTTACCTGTCCGAGCACTCAAGCTTTAATGGTAATTAATTATTTTGATATTCTTTTTAGGTACCAAACGGGTCAAGACTGTTTACTCTTTTAAAATATAATAAGAATCACCTCGGACAAACTGAGCCTGACATTTTCTTAGAACACATTTCTCAGCTCTTAGTTCTTACATTTTGTCGTGTTTTATTTTTTATGACCATTATTGTTTTATGTTTAATTTATTTTTACTATTATTTTTTATATTTTTGAGTCACAACTAGTAGCAAATGTTTTAAACTTAAGGACTAACATATTGCCTTTGTTTAAATCTGGATTACAGTGAAATGCAGACTGTATAGACGCTCCTGGTGGGTGGCGGTAATGTCTAAAGCGAAGATAACTATCCACTTTAATGCAACAAAAGAAGAAGAAACCAGCTACTGCAGGCTGTTTAATCGATGAAAGAAAGATTCAACAGCACCTCCCGAAGAAATCCCATATCGCAATGGCTGATAAACAAAACGCTCAGAAAAGGTACTTTTTTGTTATATTCTTGTAACATCTTACTTCTCGCTTAATGAAAATTGAAAGCAATAATATGTCTGTAAAGAAAAACAACACTTGTATTACATACGTAGAGTATTAACAAGCTAGCTTGTTTAGCTAACGTTCTTTCGCCGCTTTTATTATTTTTAGTGTCAAAATCGCCGCTGGTGCCGTAGTTTGTGTTGAAAGTGAAATCAGAGGAGATGTCACAATAGGTAAGATTTAATTGTTTTTACCTGTAAGTTTAACTTTTAAACACAAATAGGTGTGTGGGTTGCATGTTGAATTGTCTTTAAATAGTTCAATACATACAGTAATAGTTACAACTTAATCAAAGTAAGTTACTCATATGACACAAGAATTTTAAATATGGTTTTTCACACAGGTCCCAGGACAGTGGTTCACCCAAAAGCTCGCATCATTGCAGAAGCAGGACCTATAGTTATTGGAGAAGGAAATTTGATCGAGGAGCAAGCAGTCATTATTAATGGGTAAAGCCCACAACTTCTTTATTTAAATTAGATTTAGTTTTCCAGTATAGTAAATACAATTTTATGTATTTAGTTACCATGAAAACATTACACCGGATTCTGAAGTTGAACCAAAAACGATGACCATTGGTATCAACAATGTTTTTGAAGTTGGCTGTAGTATCCTTTTGTCCAATCTGCTTCAAGTTGAAAATGTCTTTTGTTTATAATGAAAGAAACATTTGCCTTAACATGCAATAGCATCACAATCTTTGAAGATCGGAGACAATAATGTAATAGAATCAAAAGGTAGGTTCTCTGCTGATATTTTTATTTGACACTGTCAGTTTTTGTTAACCTCGCAATATGTCCGTTCCATTCCCATCTTTCAGCTGATGTTGGCAGAAATGTTATCCTCACCAGCGGTTGTATTATTGGCGCTTTCTGTCGAGTCAACACCTGTGAGGTCATACCTGAGAATACGGTCATCTACGGGTCAGGGTGCATGAGGAGAGTTCAGACTGAGAGACCACAGGTAGGGAAAAAAAACTTAAATGGTAAGGAACCTGTAATCATTTACTGCATAATAATTGAGCTTTATTTGCCTTATAGCCCCAGACTCTACAACTGGACTTTTTGATGAAGATTTTGCCTAACTACCACCATTTAAAGAAAACTGTCAAACCAGGCCACAATGCCAGCTAAAGAAGGAGCTTGGACTTGTGGTTTATGAGAATCGGTATTAAGTGCTTAAGTATTTGAACAAATAATTTTGCATAGGAAAACTACAAT
This sequence comes from Neodontobutis hainanensis, assembly GCA_024349245.1. Taxonomy (NCBI): domain Eukaryota; kingdom Metazoa; phylum Chordata; class Actinopteri; order Gobiiformes; family Odontobutidae; genus Neodontobutis; species Neodontobutis hainanensis. The sequence goes on from JALDNG010000024.1 coordinate 7,444,481, forward strand.
AGTACATTAATATTTCTGAATTACTTCTATACAATGTTTCCTACTTCAAATATCTATTTATCCAACTTGGTTTTGTATAATTAATAAATTACCTAAAATAATGTTTTTAATTTCATTAGTTACAGAGTTGCTTAAATCATTTGCACATTTAAGAAAAAAAAAACTGTAACAATATGAATTTATTAAAAAAAGTTTTGAAATTGCAGAAACATGTTACTATTTCAAAAAGTTTATTTTAAATTATAAAGTTTTGCCCATGCCAAATTACATCTTAATGACGCATCACAAAACACTGATTGGCGAGGACTGCTGGCCTTCAAATAAAAGTGTCACACATCTCTCTTCCCACTTTAACACATAAAACTAAAACTAGTGGGATTATAAGAATGAGCTATACACTTTAAAATGTAGACGGACCCTCTGATGTCTCCATAATCTCCCTCAGTCCTCACTGATTGAAAAAAAGAATAAAGAAAACAACAGTATTCACTTTTATCCACAACAAGACCAATGATCACCAAGAGTGATGGAAGTGAGGAAAGGAGTCTTTGTATTGTAGCGTGGCCACGTCCAGCCATTTCTGAATTACAGCTTTTACATCAGTTTCTGGCTTTTATGTGAAGGAAGGCATTTCACTTTTTGGCAGGTACACCATCTGAATAATCCTCCAGAACTCCAGCCAAATGATTATTGTGGGTCTTGAACAGTCTCTTTCTCTGTCCTCCTTGCTTCTTTCTCTTCTGAGCTGGCATCTGCAAGACACAATAAAACAAGCATTTTATGAAAAGCATCTACACAAGTATTTAAACAAGGAGAATGAGGTTTAAATACACTAACCACTTTCTTTGGACCCGTTTCTTGCATTGATGAAATGCCTTGTTTCTTCAGATACTCATCTATCTTTTCTTCATCAATGGAATCCACAGGAACACTCCTCCACAGCTTTTGAAACTCTGCTCAACAGAGAAGCATACTTTTAGTTTTAGTGAAACAAACGTTCATCTATACATGCAGCAAGTGCCATAAAAAGCCATGGAAATAACATTTCAAGGTCTTTTTACGGTTAACAATGCTGAGGGATACTTGCCTTCATCTACCACAAACTGGCAGTGTTTGTCATTATAGAAAAGAATCTTCTTCTTGTCTGGCCTTGTAACAAAGATTATCTGATCTCCCAAAGCCTGTGCAAGATAAATAAATCGTTTTTATTGTTATTGGTGCATGTGCATTATAAGTCAGCTGAATGTACAGAATGTATTTGGGATCATCTGTTCATATATACTTAATGGTGCGTTACCTTAATGGCCTTGGCAGCATTAGGAAGCCCCTCCTCTACATCGTCCAGAAGCACTCCTCCTAGGCCCAGCTGGTCGTGTTTGTCCAGCAGCCTTAGTAGGGCTTTTTTATCCTTTAGATTGTATTTAGGCTTAAAGCCATATGTCCCATCCCGTACATCAATTTTTGGGTTGTTCACTAGAGCCTGCAATATACATACTCAATGAAAATGAGAAACTGAAACCTTTACATTATTAATTGCTATTGTCCGAGTTGAGATCTTGGCATAAATGTACAAAGCCAGACAATGTAATCTGTTGAAAATGAATAGTAACATCTAAAACATAGCAGACCTCATTCATGAGCCATTGTTTCTGTTTCATGCCAATGTCAAGGAGTTTGGTCTCATCCAAAATCTCCTCTAGCGTCAGAAAGTGGGTGTCACCATTTTGATGCCTTGTCTGTAGTAAGGATAGAAAAACATAAATTAATAAAATTCAAAACCAATGTATCTGGACTATTATCTTAACCTTTAGGGGTCCCTTAATTATTTGCTCCACCTAAGTCCCTTGGACACAAAATAAATGTGTCCAAGGCACAATTATTTTATTTTTATGAATGTCATGAAATTCAGTCCTCACCATACAAGATTTATACATTTTCTGAATTTTTAACCCTTTAAATGCCAGGTTTAGCAAATAGTCTGTTTGCATTTGATGAAAAGAAAACAGTTCCATCCCATAAATGCAAATTAGATTTTTTGAGAGGTTCCTATCCAAATCTGGGACTGTCCAAAAACCTTGATAAAATTTTTCTTTGCTCAAAGTTGCTTGTAAATAAATTGCTCCACCTGGGTCCCTAGTACACAAAACATGTTAATAAATGGTTACCATGGAAACAAGGAAGGATTTCAGCAGCAAGGAAGAAAACATATATATTATTTTTTTAAGCCAAATCATTTTGAATAGGAGTCAGTGAAAAAAAACAAAATGCCTATTTAAAATCAATGAACATTTTTATTCACCCCACAATACACAACCTGCCCAAATGTAATGCCTTTTGCATCAACACAGACAAATTTATTACACCAGGATGTTAAAGTAACTTTGTCCAGGTTTTCTACTATCAGAGTATTATGCACATATAAAAATTGTAATCAACAGATGGCATAAAAATGCATGCATTCAATGAGAAAATCTGTCAAAATGTGTGGTACTTTGAGTCACACAATCGGGGCCTGGTTACCACTCTACAGAGCCAGCACATGATAAACAAGCTGTTAAATTAAGAAAGAAACAAGGACCAAATGTTAAAAAGTGGAGGCATCTGATTCAGTTGAGTGTTAGGTTTTTAAAGAGCAAAACAGGGCTGATCTACAGTTGTGCTCATAAGTTTACATATCCTGGCAGAATTTGTGATTTTGTTGGAATATTTTTCAGAGAATATGAATGACAACACAAAAACCTTGTTTTCACTCATAGTTAGTAGTGACACCATTTATTGTCAAACAATTGTGTTTACTCTTTTTGAATTATAATGACAACAGAAACTACCCAAATGATCCTTATCAAAAGTTGACAAACCCTGGTGATTTGGGCCTGATAACATGCACAGAAGTGACACAAAGAGGTTTGAATGGCTACTAAAGGTAACCATCCTTACTCACCTGTGATCTGTTTGCTTGTAATGCCAATCAGCAGTGTTCAAACTAAATAAAAAGTGGAAACCAAACCAAAGCCAGGTAGACCAACAAATATTTCAGCCACAACCTCCAGGAAAATTGTTCAGGATGCAAAGAAAGACCCACAATAAAATAGCTGAAATACAGGGCTGTCTAAAAAAAAAGTGTTGTGGCTGTTCCAAGATGCACAATAAGGAGGCACTTGGTCGAGAAAGCCATTACTATGCAAATGCCACAATGTATCCCTCTTACATTGCGCCAAGCAGCACAAGCCTCAAAACTTCTGGAACAAAGTAATTTGGAGTGATGAGACCAAAATTGAACTTTTTGGCCACAACCATAAATGTTACATTTGGAGAGGAGCCAACAAGGTCTATGATGAAAGGTACACCATTCCTACTGTGAAACATGGAGGTGGATCACTGATGTTTTGGGGATGTGTGAGCTACAAAGGCACAGGAAACTTTGTCAAAATTAATGTAAATATGAATGCAGCATGTAATTAGAAAATACTGGAGGGAAATTTGCACTTATGAGCCCAGAAGCTGTGCATGGGACGTACTTGGACGTTCCAACAGGAAAACAATCCAAAGCACAAGGCCAAGTCGACCTGTCATTGGCTACAGCCGCTTAAACTGAAGGTTCTGGACTGGCCTCAGTCTCCTGACCTCAGTATCATTGAGCCGCTCTGGAGAGATCTCAAATGTGCAGGTCATGCAAGACAGCTCAAGAATTTACAAGAACTGACAGCTTTTTGCCAAAAAGAATGAGCAGCTTTACCATCTGAGAAAATAAAGAGCCTCGTCCACAACTACCACAAAAGCTGCAACAAACAGTATTAAGAAGTAGTGTATTTTTGATCAGGGTCATTTGGGTAGTTTTTGTTGTCAATATGATTTGAAAAGAGTAAATTGTTTGACAATAAATGGCTTCACCCAACCACTAAAATGATTGAAATAAATGTTTTTGATATTCATATCATCTAAAAAATGAATAAACATTTCTGCCAGGGTTATGAGCACAACTGTAAAATGTAGATAATAATAATAATAATCATCATCATCTAAAATCCTGGTCTAAAATAAATTTCCAAACAATTGCCACATACCTTCATGTAATTAACTATTTTGGCCAGGCATCCAAACTTGTAGCCAGAGCTTGCCTTGATGTTAATATTGCCATTACTGGATTCTGTGAAAAAAGTAAAACAGTTAGTGATTAGAGTGTTTAACTGTTTCATAGGTTCAACAGAATAATGCTGAGATATATGGATCAGGGTTTTCTAGAAAATACAATAACTAGGTTGATAATGATATGAACTGTGACATGTGAATCTCCCTTTTTGGCAGAATAAAAGTTTAACTGTATTCACATTAAGTTCCACTGGTGCTACTCACAACCAGTTGATTTAAAGCTCTCTTTATCCAGTTTTTGAGTGTCAATATTTGTAAATCATCATATTCAAGTCATTCAGTGTTATATGGATATTGCGAAAACCATACAGTGATATAATGTGCTGCTCTACTATGGCTATGCTATAACATAAACTGGTGCTCTTCTTTTATACTTATAGTCTAGTTTTTGGCAATAGCAGTCCATGACCCTAAGGGAAATGTTTTTGTGGTCAGAAATATGGCCTACTATTGTTTATGCTTTGATATGAGTATGATATAATACCACCAGAGCATCATTTCAATTGAACCTGTTAGGAGTGATGTGAAGAACAGCAGGCTGGTTCTCTTAACCGTTAACTTCAATAAGACTGCTCCCCCGTGGAGACAGTGTGGACCCAGCTCTTGCCAATGGAAATTGAAAAGCGACACTGAGCCATGAATGATTCATGGTGTGGGCGGGAGCTTCTGTTGCAGTGTGTGCTCTCTGTGGGCAGGACACTGAAATTTGTGACAAGCTGGTAAACGAATGGTGCAGAGGCAGGGCTAAAAGCCAGGAGCCAATGACAAGAGAGGAGCCTGCGCCGTTCTGTCGAGCCATTAAGAGCTGCAAGGAGTGGCGGAGGGAGCCATCGGGTGCACGGGTGGCGACTCAAAGTGCACAAGGAGGAAAACGGGTCGAGGAAAGGAAGGTTGAGGGAGGGAGGGAGATAGTGGAAGTCAGAGTGATAGGTGGAGCCCCCAAAACAGAAAGCATCTTTTGAAGACCAAGCCACACACTGGTAAGAGCGCATTTCGTAATAACAGCATCCCTAATGTTCTGTGTTGACTTTAACATATCTGGTGAAAATTGAGGATACTGTATGGATGTGACTGAAGCTTTCAGATGAAATATTCCAGCATTAGACAGCTAAAAACACTGACTGCAGCATGTTTAGTCATTAATACAATGGAAATAAGGCAAGTCTATTACGTAACAAGACCTAAAAGGGTAGATGTAATCATAATATTGAGGACAAGACTGCGGACAAATGTATGTGATTAAGAAAAACATGGATCTGTCTGCTCTCTTCCCATATGAACACTGTGCATCATGTTTCTGTGTGTGCTACAGGGGCAGGATGAATGTGGGACGGCAGATGTGAGAAGCCAGTCAGGGGTAATAATGTGCAAGTAGTGTAGTCCTTACAGTCGTATCTGCCCCTACAACACCTCACTGGGGTGGGGCTCATTTGGGGTTAGGCAACAGATGCTATAGGCAGGTCCTTCAGTGTGTAACTGACTAACAATAGGGGCAAGTAAGACCTAGGGAGGTAAAACCGGAAGAGGCAAATTAGCAGAACAAATTCAATTGTTGTCATGTTAATGACTTAGGTTAATGACATGAGCTGGGTCTGTCATTTAAATGATTGAGGATACAGGGAGTTATCTTTTTCAATTACATTATGATGTTCAATTAAAAAAGGGAAATACCACACAGATTATAGATGAGACATTTGGAAAGTAAAATAACATTTTAATCTATTTATCCTAATTGGAAAACGTATGGGAAAATAAAATTAACTATGTGCAGCACCTAAATAATTACAATTAGATTCCTCTCATGCCTCTATATTCTCACAGTTCTGTCTGTTACATGCTCTTTTGTATTTGTTGCTGTTCAGAACTGTATCATTGGATGAATGGGCATCACTGGAGATTTGTGCTACTTTAATGACGTTTCCCTCATGAAGCCACAATGTCAGCTTCATGTTATGGTTTCAGATCGCATGGAAAACAAAGTTAGCATTCTTTCTTTTTAACATCACTGTTTACATTTCTTGTTATGTAGCAGGCATTAAAAATGCATTGAAACTGAAATAATGTGGGTCAGGACCAAAGTCTGAACCTGAGTGAGTGGGTTTTTTGTGACACAAAGTGGATCCAGGCAAACTTCTTCCTAAGGATTTAAAGTGTGAAAGGATATTTAAAGAGAAAAAGTGGCTGATAATTAGCACAATTTTAAACTCCCTCTAAAGCACATGCCTGAATGTTTCTCAGATAGTGGCACAGTGGTTAGCTCTGTCGTCTCACAGCAAGAAGGTCCAGAGTTTGACTCTCTTCTGTTCCCCCCGTGCTCGGGTGGGTTCTTCTCCAGGTACTCTGGTGTCCCCCACCATCATCAAAACATGCCATGGTCTCCGGTTAGTGATGTGACCTTGGTACCCCCTGGTGGTGGCTGCTGACATTGAATTTCCCCACAGGGATAATAAAAAAAAGATAAACAACCCAAAAGGCCACATTTGTCTGTTTAAGTTCTAAGAAAATTGGCATCAGTGGGTTTGTGTTTTTTTTTTAAGTTTAACTGAAAAAAAACATCTAGGTAGTATCTTTTCTTTCAATACAATCATGGCAACAAATGTCCCTCAACACTAATTTTGGTCTCACTAATGTTGTCTCTAACACAACAGTGAAACTGGACACACACCTTGACAATAACCATTTCTTTCTTTCTTTTTAATCAGACGCTATGGCCAATTTAACCGCCACCGTACAGCCAAGTCCTTTCCCAGAAGCAGTGCCTTTGTCCTTCGCCTCCATGCAGGTCCAGGAGGTCTACCCCTTTCATGATGGCTGGAACGTGGCCTGCTTTATCATCCTCCTGCTGTTCATCCTCACAGTCTTGTCTCTGGCTGTTTTGGCCGTGCTCTACGAGCTACTGGACTGCGGCTGCTGTGCCAAAGGAAAAACGCATCTGCAGCTACAGGCGGAGGGCCCTGGGAGCTGCAGCCGGCTGATGACCGGCATCTGCAAGGCGCCGGAATCCCAAACAGAGATTGTATAAAGACGGCAAATATGAAGGGGAGAAAAAGAAATTGGGCTTCAGTCTTGAAATGAGCTTTATCACAGCATCACCAAGACTCAAAAAATGTCCAGATTGTAGTTCAATTCAACTCACTGCTAAGAAGATGTGAATGGAAGCAACAACATCTCAAATTAAAAACGGATTTTATTTGTTTTTTTCAATTTGGAGACTGTATGAAGTGTTTTCTTTTTAATATTTTTTCACCAAAAGATCTTTAAACACTTTCGGCAAACAAAGAAGCTCACCATTTACATCTGAAGTCCAACTAAACAGAGCACACGGGTAGTACATAATAGTAACAGTCTACTATTAGTACTCCTAATACAATGGCCACAAAACACTTGACAACGGCTTTGCTATTTGACGTTTTCATGCTTTGTTTTCTTGGTGAACTTTTATTCTGCACGTCAAAGGTCACTTGCACTAATTGTTCTAAAATCCTAATGCTATATTTTCTGACAATGCTACTGTGGGGAGGTATGAATATATTTGTGTTAAAATTTAATAAAAAGAATACTGTGCAATCTAGTAATGTGAACTTGTATGTTCATTTTTTTACAATATTTATTTTTTAGCATTATTTAGTACATTACAGACATTAAATGTGTAAAAAGAAATTCTATAAAAAGGTTTTGAGTAAAATATTTACACCACTGCAACCCAACCCGTGAGCTTCTATAAGCCTCAGAAAAACTGAACACAATGAATGCTATGGAAACAGCAGCATTGCTTTGAGGTAAACCTGTGTTCCACTGTTCTGTAGTAGAAGTACACCAATGTTGTAAAACTGTTCAGCAATGCAACATAAAAAAATAAAATAAATCAGTGACATTTTTGTTGCTTTTCCAGTGACATTGTGCACACGTGTTTAATTTTATATGCCTTACCACAACAATGCCTAATAAATGGTCACCCCTGAGCCACCCATGAGTCTATTCTTCAATTGTAGCTTGTAGAGTGTTGATGTATAACAGGCTTCAACTGCAATATCTGGTAGAAATTTAAAGATTACTCCACTTTTTTTTTATCAGAAGCTACAGCAAAAAAATAGTCAGTCCTGTATTGTTTTTAATTCTTACTTAATATTACACAATGTAAATAGTAATCTAACAGCATCAGGTTCAAATTGACTTTATTTTCAGGGTTAAATGTCCTTTCAAAAGGTTAGAGAATAGTAATATTTCTTCTGACATCTGTATTTACATACTATATTCACAGAGCAACCCAGGTTTGTTTAATGATTATTAAGAGTTGCTCCCTGTCATCCACTTATATAGTTCCAGTCTAACACAAAAACACATCTTCAGAAAAACATGTAATCTTATTTTTCTTACCTGCACTGTGTTTGGACCCTGATGAGCTGTCCTTCTCAACTTTGGGTTTCTTCTTCTTATTTGAGCTTGTGTCTGAGGGAGCAGGTCTTTTCTCTACAGCTGGAGTGGAGAGAGCTCTCTTCTTAAACAGCTCCCGCTCCCTGAGTAGAGCTGGATCCATCCTGAAACAGAATATTGTTTTTAGATATTTCTCAAGTCCAAACAGGAATTACTTTAATCATATGCTTTAGTGATAGACTATATATGACTATCCCATTGTTACACAAGACAAAGCTCACTGTTCCAAACACTAACTTATATGACATTGGACTTGTATTTATTTGGTAGTTTCCATAACCGTATAAGCATCAGCATGACATATGTTTAGTGTAAAACGAAGGTTAAGCCATTCGCTGATAGAGAAACAACAACAAAAAGAGAGCTAGCACGTTTGAAAAGCATGACATGTTTGCTTGACGTTGAACAATTATAACAGCTTATGAAGTAGCTTACATTACCAACCACACAATATGCTTTTCACCTACACATAGCATCTCATCAAATAAAAAGAAACTTTCGGAAAACGTTGCGGTAAAATCATAACATAGTTAGCTAGCTTTAGCATTCTTTTAGTTCAGCTTTATCCCTTACCTGACACTTCGTTCCTATTCGCGAAGAGAAACGGTTTTGTTCAGGAGGATAGGGTTAAGTCGTGGAAAACGTTTAGAAAGACACCCCAAGTTTCTTGAAATATTTCAGCAAACGTTAGCCGAGAAGCTTAACCCAGGGTTTAAACCACAACATTTAATTCGGTAATAGTTCTCATCATGCGCTTCCGTTTTTGCTCGATTTGTCTGGCATCGACTCGTAATCCTTAAACGTCATCACGGCCATAACTATCAATGGGGTGAGTAAATAAAAAATAAAACTTTATCATATACATTTCACAGTTTTACCACTTTAACACAGCTGCAGTCAACGTACGCTTGAATATATGACGTTGCAAACATATAATTGACCCTGCTGACATTTAGAAATGATAAGGACGTAACTTATCCCCAATAACGTCTCTCCCCATGGTCTTTCCCGTTGAAGATTGACAAGTGTCGCCACCTAGTCGCAGTCATTGGATATTGCATGGCACCAATTTAGAATCATGTTTTTTAAAGTTTTTAATAACACAGAGATAATAAAAAAAATATGAAAATAGTCCTCACCTTTCAGCTTTCTACTGACAAATGCACCTAAAGTAGAATTAGATACTACAAGGCGTAAAGTGACTGAACATTATTATGCACCCATAATTTAAATTCTGCTGAGGCTATAATCTGTCCTACGCACAAGTCAATAAATATGACCAACACATCTATAGAGAGCTGTCTGTGAGGCAGGAGGTGAATATAGCATTGAGCAGTGGCAGAGGAGGTTAAATAAGGTGGAGGTATTACCTGCTCACTAAAGCTGATCTAAAGCTATTGCACCACAAGTAGAAATGTATATACACGCTCTTCAGCACTCCAATAGACAACAATTTTGTCATCACAGTAGCAATAATGGTATGCACTGATTGTGTAATATGCAGCAATTTGTATTGTCATATTGTGTTGTTATATTGTCATTGCAATTCTGTAGAATTTCTAGTAGCCTTCAAGGTCTTAGAGTCAAACGCCTTTCCTTTAGACTTGGTCTAGTCTTGGTCTTGGCCACGGAGGACCCGTCAAGACCACAAATTCTCTTTTTTATATACTTTTTATTAAATTTGTGCCTTGACAATGACTAATGCATATTTTAAAGTTTAAAGCTATGACTTTTCTGGACACAATTGCACAATCTGTCTTCCCTAATTTTAAAATAATAGCCCCCTGATTTACTTCACCACTTTATTGGACACAAGGACAATAACACATTCATATTTTATGCAAAATATTTACATAACAATAGTTTTACTCTGCCCTTCTTTTCAAATGCCCAATGCTAAAGAGGATAATAAACATCAGTTTGCACAGTAACCCTGTATCTGTAGTGGTTTTGTTTGTGGTGGTGGGCAAAAGTCCTTGATTTGGATTATTATTCCAAAAAATATGCTGAGTCCTTGGTGTATAATCTTGTAGAAGTCTGACAGTATGTTCAGGTACAAAATATATGTAAACATAAAAGCACATTTATCCAACTTTGAGATGTTCATGCAGTTCATGGAACGTGCATATTCAAAACTTGCAATTAATGATTTATCAGGCTAGTCAAAGAAGTGCGTCCACATAAATGATTAAATATGTGCTAACCTAATTTAGGGCCTCATTCATAATAAATAAATTACACTGTTTAGCTATAGCAGGGAGAAATACAAGACAGCAGGAGAAGTTTCTAACGCCAGAGAGTAATTAAACTTAGAAAGTGACTAATGTCAATTATAATCTGGATGAAGTCTCTGTTGCTTTGAAGCCAAAAACCCAAAGTACCGCTCTGGACTGAAGAGAGTTGTGCAGTGGAAGAGAGACCATAAGCAATACATTTTTCATGTTGTGCAACTTTGTGCCATTTTGTCTTTCTGGTGTTTGCAACCAGAAATACCATAATTTATCAGAAAATACCTGAATTATGTTCACTGATAGGTTTGGGAATAATGAGTGTATGATTATTAAATAGAAGGGACTCACAAGGAATGTGAGATATATTGATAACACAACTGCAGCCCACCAGTGCAAATCCCTGAAGAGGGAAAAGTCTCCCATTGCAGCTTACAGTGTTATGGAAATGTGTGAGCTTGTGTTTGTGTATGTATTATGTATATACAGTATGTGGAGTTTTCTGGTGGGTCCATGTCGGCATACAAACACATGCACATCTGGTGTAAGGGGTTTTAACAGAACACACCATTTTTAGCCTTTAGCCATAGTTGACCTAAACATGAGAGTTTAAGGTGATCTGATTGGCCAGTGGCAAATGAACCTTGGAGTAGTTCATGACTCTATCTAGTGGGACAAAGTGATATAACAGGCCTGCCGAGAGTGCCGTTTTTGTCTCCTGTTGATGTCTCCGTAGTACAACAAATAACTGTTTTATGCACACTTACAAGATTTTTTCTTCCAATCAATCAAATTAGATTTAAGTTAATTTTAGAATAGTTCTAAGTAAAAACATAATATAACGTTTTAATACAGCAAAGCATGCTTTGGCATCTTTGTAGTTGGATGCAAAACATGGAAGCATTAGTTAGCATATGCCCAATATGGCAAAGGTCTAACTTATACATGGTCTAACAACTGAAAGTTACTGTCTGCTCTATAGAGAGGTGCAGGTCACATGCACACTAGGACTACACTTGGCATCAGAGGTCACTACAGAGTCACTACAGGGTTATGAGTTCTTCCACACATTTATGATTTGTGCAGGGCTGTAATGGGTGCTTAACTAGAAGAAAACTGATTCAATTACATTTTTTATAGCTTTACAAATCCTTTGAATTTGGATATAGCCTTTAAAATGTGCGTTACTGAATATTTATTTGTTATATAGAGAAATAAAAAAAGTCTGACAACTTAAATTAAGCCAGACCTTGTTTTGAATCTGGTTCTCTAATGTGGTCATTTGTATTCCAAACTGGAAATCCCTTTTGAGTGAACTGATCAGACAGAGGTAATTCTGTGGAATTCTCTGCAGTGACCAGTGGGTGGGAGCAGTGCTGCAGTGTTTCCTTCTCCAGCAGTGACTCATCTCCAAGCAGAGAGCTGCAGCCTCTCAGGCGGACTGAACAGATAAAAACAGTCAAACCTGCTGTATTGACCCCAGTCTCGGGGCTGTAGTTCTTTTGCCAACCTTTCAGAATGAAGAGCACACTGGTGCGGCAAAAGCATCTAGATCTCCTTGTTAAATATAAATTGAGGAGATCATGGGACAAAGCATCTCTAATAGAGCAGACGCAGGGTGCTGACATGCTGTCGTGTGCTAAATCAGAGCAACGGTCGCTGGCTTTGTTCACACACTTTTTAGTGTGGCCTTTCGTCAAACCTCGTATCAAAGAAATCAATGATCTGATTTTTACTGACTGCTGAGAGGCACAACGGTCAGGCCAGGCAATCTTTTGCTAAATCTGACCATTTAAGAGCAGGAGGAGAAGCCTCTTAAGGGTTGTGAACAAACTGGCTTGCTGTGCGGCGGCTGTTAGTGGTTATGTAAGACTGCATAGCCACTTATCGATGAGTTCTGTAGCAGAGGCAGTTTCTTTTAAGTATTCTGTACTTTGTAGCAGAAATAGGGTCCCAGAATCACTCTAGGAATGTAACCTGATAAAAACATTAATGCATTATTCTGCTGTTTATGCAACTGGGGAAGTCAGGTTTATGAATTTAAAGCCAAGGTTAAAAGACTACTTTTTCCTTTCCATTGCATTTCTCTCCAACACTCTTTTTGCAAAAGCCTTAATTTGCCAGTAATTCTCTTAAGTTCATCTCTTTAATGTCAGCCTTCATCAGTAAATGCCAAACAATAGTTCTTACCTGACCTGTGTGTTTGTATCTGCACTTCCACATATGTGTGTGGTTCTGTGGGTGGTGTCTGTGCGCTCTAGGATCGCCGGGTGAAATGAGTGTGCTGGGTCCAAACTCTGCGGGGCCAAACTAATCCAAATCCTGACGTTTAATCTGACTATTGAGCTCTAGCAAGGGGTGTGCAGGTTCACTCCAGCACCTGATGGTGTAGAGGTCAAAGCTGTGTATCTGTGTGTATGAGTAATGCTCCTCTTACCCTTTCCAAATGTCACAAAAGGGCCAACTCCCAAGGAGCCCATCCATAATGTGTGTATGGGTTATGGTATTTATTATGTTATGAGGTTGTAAATCTGTTTCTGTGATCTCACTAACATTAAAGGTGTAACATGAATCGTTAAGATTAGCCACGCTGTATTAGGCTCAGAAAAATCAATGTGAGTCAATGAAATCCAGCTTTAACACAATCAGTTTGTGTGTGCATCTGATAATTACCTCGAGGTCTGTATCCCTGATATATTTTAATGCACATTAAAGAGTGCTGATGTCTGTGAAAACAAAATAAGGTTTAAAATATGCCTTGGACAACACGCCAATCAGATTGCAGAGGCTGACACGTATAATGACATTTGCAATAGTTAATAGTTCGTTATTGGTCAATTTCCCGCCACACTTTGATGACAGAGCTGCTTCACTAAAACAACGAGGGGATTGCAGGAGAATAAGGCTTACATTGGCTTTCGTGAGTTCCAAAGAGTGTCAAAGAATGACCAGCTTTGTCAGCCCTGCCTCAGGGTATGTATGAGATATACTGTCACTGTCATATACATAACTGTCACTGGTCCAATTTCCATTGACTGTCGATGACACATAATGTACACCAGTTTTCAGCTTGAATAGTTGAATTAATTTATTAAGATCTGATTTGAGATTTAAATGTCCCTATGTAACTTTTTATAGTGTATCTTTTCTTCTCTGTCCTATTTTCTGTTTTGTTGCACTTTCCATAAGTGACTCACAGTACAGTGTTGTTTACCACTAATAATATATATATATATATATTTTTGCTCCATTGTTTTGATGTCCTTTAAATGTTAAATCACAAGATAGTGCTTTCTATCCACATGGATGACACCCGGCTAGCTTCACATGCCTTCATTTTTTTCTCTCTTCTGCTCAAATGTATTCCCTTCCCATATGACTAATACTGGTGATAACAAAAACAAGAGCTTCACAGTGATTTTCCGGGCTAGCATTGTCCGCCTACAGTCTGTCACCAGTCGCTCCTTTTCTGCTCCTCACTGCATCGGAGAAAAATCAATTCACTTCCACGTTCGCTTAGGGAATAATGACCATCTCCGCAACTCAGGAAAAAAAAAAAACAACATGTCATTATTATGACTATTTATAATTTTTATTACACCAATTTGACTCACAAAAATATTAAAGCACAACATGTACAGGCCTGGTTTTGCTAAACAGATCCAATGCCTTTGAAATGTTTCTGTATTTGATTAATCAGACATAGCAAGTTGCATATTTATGGCTCTTCACATCAGACTCTGCAGGGGATGGTGGGTGGCAGTAATTCCGATGGCAGGGGGTCACACAAATAAAGCTAAAGTGCAGTTTATAAAACAGTTTCAGTGACAATGATGAGGCAATGGGATGCGTTAGTCGCAGACACGCCATGTAATGATGGTGTTTGAAAGTTATATTAAAGCCATCAAACTTCTACATTAATGCAACATTTATGGTCAGCATGAAAGAAACATATGATTTGTGTTCAGATAATACAGTGTTTAATAACTGGCATCTGATGTTTTTTTTTTTACTTGTTAACAAATCCTATTTCCTACCAAACAAACAGCCCTCGTTCAGTCCCACAGAGCTCTATTATTTTGGCGCTAAACAGAGAAGTAAACCCAACGACTGCAGTGAAGGCATACAGTATGGGCTCTTTAAAATCAAAGATGCCAGTGAACATTTTTTATTTATTGAGCTTGATTTTTGAAAATGTCCACATTATTACAAAAAAATAAGAGTTTCTAGTTGAAAAACGTTGACAAATAGTCTGAGAAAATGTCTCAGAATGTACAAAGAACGCCATTTTAAACATTTTTAGACAATGCAAGGTTTCTCCTCTGTTCCTCGGAATCTGTTCCCGATTCTTGTTCATTGAGTGTAAAACCTATACATACACTGTACAATGTTCTAATATTGTACAGCATTCAGATATTGTACATTCCTTAAAAACTTGGACAAGGTCAACAAATGCCGCTATGATTTATTTTACAAAAACAAAAAACACTATTTTTGCCCCCAAAAAAAGGTTGTGCTTGTTTCTAGTCGGATCATTGTGTCTTTCCTCCCAACTGTTGTGGGAGCTTTCATCTGCTTGTGTTTATGGGAGCTTAATTTATCCAAGAATTCCCCTGCTATCTCAACTGGCTCACATCACTCACATCCCCTTTTCTCGTTTAACAAATATCCCAGAAATAGAAAGTCAACAGAATAATAAAATACCAGCTCCAACGAAACTAGCTTTAGTTAGGTTAGGTATTATATATAATTGCCACAAAAATGTAACATAAAACTCTTGATATATCTTCTCCTCCATCATGGTTTGTAACATTTTATTCTGTCTTTCACACGCTGATACAGAGCATTGATGGAAGGTTTACATAATCATTTTATTTTGGGAACAAATGACATAAATCAAACTCAGCTGTCAAGAACAATAAGCCACTTCTGATCTCTTTATCTTTTTTTCTGAAGGTCTTATGCTTTTTATAAGCCTTTTATGTTTTACTGTGTGCCTCTCTGATGTTTCGCTGTGTCCTGTCCTGTTATCAATTTATCATTTTTCAAATCTCTGAAATAACCACTGACATAAGTTTTTACTGCTGTGTGTAATTGATTTTCTCAACCAAGTTTAGAGCTGCGGAATGAGCTGTAAACACCAAATGTGGCATTATTAACTTCTAAAGTTGCTTCAGTGCACAAGGTACAAAAACATCCATTTGTTTGCTTTTGGCCATATTTTTTGTTTAGCAGATGCTCCACTGTTTTTACTTTGGCAGCAGGCAGTGCACTAGTTTGATCAGGGGGCTTTTTCCTTTGATTGTTGCTGATAATGTTTGTGTTGTGTGGCCTTGGAAGCGGAGCAACAAGCTTTTTGCCATTTTGGGTGAGATTTTACCAGTCATTAGAGAGAGATGTCCAGCTTTCCTCCCACCTCCCACTCTCCCTTTTCATCTGTGTTTATTGAGGCTTCCGCACTTTGAGCACATGCAGCCGTACATCCTTCAGAAGACGACGCAGTAGCTACTTAGTGGCTTCTGTATAGGCTTCTGAAACCTGCACACTTACAAACTTGTCTGACAGAGACATAAATACTCACATGTAATTACACACAAGCTTGAAAATATCTCTTCTGCCAAGTCTCCGCAATCATTCGACTTTGGCATGAGTGTGTGGATGCAGAAAAAAGTTTGTGGGGTAGCAGCATCCTGCATCTTCCCGTTACACATTTTAGGATAGATCACATTTTGGTGCATTTAACCATGTCATTGCTCTTGTGTATTTTTCCTTATTTCCATAAAGTATACTCTGATCGCTATAACATTAGGATCTCTGACAAATAAAAAATGACACGTAAAAAGCAAACATTTGTGTACAACATGACCCTGAGAGTACAAATATATAGAACATCCATACAGATTAACTTTAGATTCTTATGGCTGCATCTGAGGCGAGGAAATGCACTAGTCACATGTACTATTTCTGACCACACTGTATGAAGATCGCTCTGTTCTGTGCTCAGTGCTCTTAATGTAAAGACCTCTGATCTCTGTATAATATTCAGTCCTTTAGTGCAAGTGAATAGTCTACAGAGTAAATGCTCACAAAATGTTATTTTTTTATTCACTTTTTAGAGAAAAAAATAACAATTTCGGCTCACACTTTTTAATGAGGGCCACAAAATGCAAGGCATACAAGTATCTCTTAATTAAATGTTTTATCTGTTGTACATTCACACTAAAATGCTATTGTGTGTCTGTTTTGTCTCACCTCTTTCCTTCTCCCAAGTGCTACACTACAATAAGCAGTAGTGATTTCATAGGTGAGTGTATTATTAGTCTCTCTGGAGAGCTAAACATGTAAACATGTTAGGCAATTGTGAAAGGAAGAGGTGAAGGTAAAATAGATCTGGAAGAAACTAGGAACAGGAACAAAGAATACAAACTGAATACCATTGCAAAAATGTAGCCTGAGACTGTTATCTTTGACTATTGTTGATACAGTGCATTGTATCACATCTGGAATAACTGTCGATGCTCAAGTCACCTCCACTTCATGTTTTAGTCTCCCAGCATACTGGACTATACTGGCCTGCAAGAAAAGGTCTATTAGCAGAAATATTTAGCACTTATCCTTTGCTAATTGCCTTGAGTTAGAAAACGCCTGACTGGGCCCATGCCGGTAAGTATAATGCTACATCGTTTATTCCAACTGTCCGGATGCCGTGTCTGTGCTATTTTGGCCTAATTCATTGTTGCAGCTCTGTGCTTGCTTGCCAACTGCTGTCCATGGCCTAATGGGATGTGCACCACACCTGAAACCTACTAACCATCCAAACAACTGGATCTATGACTCATCAGTGAGTCACTGGACCACGCCACATGTTGCCAATTCCTCAGAGACCAATTACCAAATTGTCACAAGCCCAGGTGAGACACTATGTGCAGTGTCAGGTGTGTAGATGGCTCCACTGGTGGGTGTTCTTCTCCCATCCATGAATCTTCTCATCTTGCTGAACTGACCGACTGGTACTGAATGGGAAGACTGTAATCCTAAATGTCCACATTAATCTGTAGATGCTGGTATAAAATAGTTTGCACAAACTTTTTTCTTTTCAACTGACCAGTAGCAAAGACCCAAAAGTGCTCCTTTACCATAATAATTTGTAAGTTTTTCCGTTTAAATCTTTGCATTAAGTTTAATCCAGATAATGATAATTAATTGATGACATTGGAATGGCAGGAAAGGTTTTTACTTCTGTTTTGTGAAATGTTTAGTGTTTCATCTGTGTTAGTGTTTTATGGTATTATGTGGTGTTTTGATTTAAATGTTTAAAGGGGTAGGCAACAATAAATCTCAGACTTAACTCAGCTAAATGAACAGTTCAAAGAGCTTCGATATAAGGACAGTGTTATTTGTGAAGGCATCACACACTCTAAACACAATACAAAGTGGCTTTTTGTTATTAAACAAATCAAAATAAAATTGAATTGTGATTTTATAATTTTACTATATTGTGTTTTTTCACCTTATTTGGTGAAACATCAAGGTGTAGCTTATCATTTATATGTTGTTTATTAACCATAGATTCTAAATAAACATAGGTGTTGTGTGCTCCACTATTCACTGATACTGGCCTTACCACAGGGCTTTTCTGCTGTAACACAGTAAAACAATAGTTTTCAGTTAGCATAAATGGACGTGTTAATCAAAAATTTCTCCTTATATTTCCGCTTTTGGAGCCTGCCCTCTGGTGAACGGCGGTATATAGTTGTATGATGGCACTCTTCCTCAGGGCCATTTTTAGAGGTTCCATGAGAGAGGCTTGGTGTAAAGACAAATTTTTATTTTTACTGGAATCATATAATACTACATCAAATACAATAATTAATGCCACTAACAAAAGACACATATTCAATACTGTTTGGCTGCAATATTCTGAAAACTTAGTCTTTATTAAAACACCCCTCGGAAATTCACATGTGAATATTTGAAACGCTCTTTCAAAATGCACTTTTCTGTAGGAGCAAAAATAAGATTGAGTGCTTCCAACATGTCAGATCCACAATTTGTGCACCCAGCCTCCACTCTCCCAGTCTCTCCTGTAAACTCTTGCCTTTTAAAATCACTTTTTGCTATCTCCACACTTCTCAACCTTTTCACAATCTCATTTCCTCACTTACCCAACAATCTTTTTAAAATCACTTCCTTGATTCGCATCTTTGCCCTCCCCATTCATGAGCACTTTATTGAGAAGCAGAGAGGTGGCAGAAAACCAGATATAATTGCCTATGGGTGGTAAGTTATTGGAAAATGGATGAATTGCTTTCTTTCGGGGAGGAGCAGTGATAGTGTCAGGAATAAAGCAGTCTCCTTAATAACACTGAAGGTCAGGTGCAGGGATGTTTGGGAGTCATTTCTTTATCCCCCAGCAGTATAATAGATGAATAAACACACTTCCTGCATTTGCAATTTGTTTTGGAGGCTGTCTGTGTTGGTGGCACATCAGGAGATACTGGGAGGTACTGGGAGACACTGGGAGACACTGGGAGGTAATGGGACACCTCATGTGGTTCTCTGGCAGTCTAAGGCTTCTGTGTTAGAGTCATTCAAGTTCATTGCCATGGTTACAATCAGACAGCATAAAAATGGTGGAGTTTTGTTATGCAAGAGCAGATAAAGATAAAAAAAATAGCTGAGAAAGGCAGATACAGTTAGGCTAATAAGCACATGAGTGTGAAGTCTTGTCCTGCCACGTGTGTATTTGCTACAATATTTGTGTCATTCAGCATTCTGCTGGTTCAAAGCTGTAGTTCAAGTTTGAAACATACACAACAGCTTTTTACAGATCAGAAATGCCAGTTGTGGAATTCGAAGTTTTAATGAAGCATCAGTTCCTCTCTAAATTCACTTTTGTTTAGCATAGTGTTGAGTTTTCCTATTTGTTTAAAAAGATACAGAAAAAACCCAAAATACTTGCATGCTTGCAAGTTTGTAACTAAATTAATATGTAGTTGTATGTAGCTGTAGGTCTGTCGCAATAGTCAATGTATTGACCTATCGCACAAGTCATGAAAATGAGCGTGATAGTATTTGGTGCTGCAATTCATACCGCAGCACAGTTCACCTGGCCATGCTGCTATATCAATGCACAATAGGCTACACACGTTATTACTAAAAAGACAGGGAATAATCTAATATGGACTTATTTTATTCTGAGTGTTAGTTTACTCCATTTAGGGGCGGAGTGGGTTAGTGGTAGAGCAAACAGAAGGTTGGCGGTCCGATTCCTGCTCTCCCAGCCGTTCATACTGTAGTTGTGTCCTTGGGCAAGACATTTAACCCACCTTGCCTTCTGTGGTCAGCTGTAACACTGGTGAGCTGAAGCTTAATGTAAATTGCTTTGGGTTAAAGCGTCTGCTAAATGTAAAAGTAAACGGCTTCTATTATTTATTTTTTCACTACAATGTATGTTGCTGCTCTCTCTGCTCTGAGACGGTTCAGCAAATAGTTTGTTAAATGAAGGTAGACCTGTGAAGGTATTATCACAAACAAATCATGATATAAATATAGAAAATAAATTATCCCTCGTCATTCAGTTGATATTGTAGGTCCACAATTCAGCTTAATAAGCAAAGAAAATAAGAGTTTCAAATCTTTGATTGCATTTAGTCTCTGCAGTAAGATATTGTAGACTATGTGTTAGATGAATTATTATTACTTTTACATCTCCCTGCCCCCAACACCCCTATGATAGGTCATGTGACCTTTGACCATCACGCCAAGGCACTTTGCCCAGAGGAAACTTTGCAGCATAAATTGGTTTTAACAACGCAATAAAATTGTTTATTGCTATTAATTCTGGTGTAATATATATTTTGCACAACAATCAGTTGTAACAGCCCTATTTATATGTTTCTGTGCAGACAGCACCATTCTCTCTCTACAGAATTATTTTGAGGGAGGTTAGGGAATCTGATTTCTACGGAGCCCCTCTGGTCTCACTATGTAAAAAAAAAAAATATATGTAACTAAGTCGTGGCCACGAGATACGCTAAGTCGTGGCCACGAGATACGCTAAGTCGTGGCCACGAGATAAGTAAATATGAAAGCATGCACGCTAACTCTGCCGCCCATAAGGCTCATACATACAGCCAGATGGACCTAAGCCTACAACGCCCTCTGCTGACGTTTTATCGTAGGCTACACAGACATGCTTTTCCAAAATGTCAAAGACTTCAATAATTAATAAACCAGTCTGCACACTACTATAGACTCTCTTAAAATCACAATCAGAAATACTTTATTGATCTTTATTGATATCGATAACCCAGGGGACAATTGTTGTGTCACAGTTGATGTGCACATCAAGACATTTAAAGAAATATAAATAATAATATAAGTTGGTAAATAAACAAGTAGCCTATACACATGTAAAAAGTATATGCTAAATAAATATATGCTATAAAATATGAAGAAGAGTTATAAAGGACCATGGATATGCAGCCTACAAGATTTACATTACTGTATTAAAAGAATTGAATTGATTGTGATGAACAGTACTAGTAAATAAATAGAAGCAGAACTGCAGCAAACTATATTACACTGAATATTAAAACAGATAATATTGCACAGAATGTGAAGTATTACATTGCACTACAGTACAGGGTCCATTTAAATAACAAAGGTTATCGATATCAATAAAGATCAATAAAGTATTTCTGATTATGATTTTAAGATAGTCTATAGTAGTGTGCAGACTGGTTTATTAATTATTGAAGTCTTTGACATTTTGGAAAAGCATGTCTGTGTAGCCTACGATAAAACGTCAGCAGAGGGCGTTGTAGGCTTAGGTCCATCTGGCTGTATGTATGAGCCTTATGGGCGGCAGAGTTAGCGTGCATGCTTTCATATTTACTTATCTC
Organism: Neodontobutis hainanensis; assembly: GCA_024349245.1. Lineage (NCBI taxonomy): Eukaryota > Metazoa > Chordata > Actinopteri > Gobiiformes > Odontobutidae > Neodontobutis > Neodontobutis hainanensis. Next base: position 7,466,199 of record JALDNG010000024.1, read on the forward strand.
GTGGCCACGACTTAGCGTATCTCGTGGCCACGACTTAGCGTATCTCGTGGCCACGAGTTAGCGTATCTCGTGGCCACGACTTAGTTACATATATATTTTTTTTTTTACATAGTGAGACCAGAGGGGCTCCGTAGATTTCTGCCTCATTATGTAAAATTAATCTAAAGCATTTTTATTTTTATTTCTCAAAGTTTATCAGTCTATACTTTGTACATTAGCCTAAATTTGCCACAATGCCAAAGTTGCTTGCTGTCCTTTTTCTCTCTCGTCAGCTGCAGCTTTGTGATAAGACTGGGCTGAAGAATTGAAAATGTTTAGTCCCAGTGTCCACAGATAAACCAGCTCAGGTGAAATGGGGGAGAAAGAGGTACCGCTCTGTCGCTAAAATACTTGCGTGGGTCAGTCTGACAGCTGTCAATCAATCTGTCCCTGTGGGTGTCAGGTCCCACCCCCGCTCAGCTCCACCCTCAGCTCGTCTCCTCTGTCTCCGACGGGCTCTACCCACATTTCTAGGACTTTTCAAATTTAGACTGTGGGTGGAGTTGTAAAGTGTCCACCCATTTATAAGGTCCTAGGTTTGAATCCCAGGTAGTATGGGGCCTTTCTGGGTAGAGTTTGCATGTTCCCCCCGTGCGCGGGTGGGTACTTCTGTTTCCCCCACCAGCATCAAGCGCTTTGAGTGCCTACTTTGAGTGTCTACTACAGTAGGTGGAAAAGCGCTATATAAAAATAAATATTATTATTATTATTATTATTTTTATTATTATCAAAAACATGCTGACAAAAACAGGAACATCCATGATTATGTCAGGGGTCAGTGGCTGATGTAAATATGTTAAAAAGTATTAGAGTGGAATTTAAAGATATTGAAGCATCTAAACCACTAAACCAAGTGGCATCCAGGATTTTAGACTGTGACCAGTGTCTCATAAGCTCCACGGTTTCCACAAAGAAATTGTGGAATTGTGGAAGGGGGAAATTTGAAACCAGTGAAACTTTTATAAATATTGTTGAACGGTGATATATTAATGAAGAAAAGGTTAAAGCAAAGGCATCTGGACTGTCCAGAAGGTTTATGCTTTCACCTTTTCTTCAAGATAACCTGGATGACTGAGACAGACATACATTCATTATTACATACAGTCAAGATTAGATCAGTGTTTGTTTCAGGTGCATTTCCCAGTTTCTAAACACAGTCACTGATAGTTATTACTTCAGCTTTGCTCTGACTTATGGAACATTCTTAAAAGTCGTATAGGGCTCAACTGTCATTGCCATCCCACTCAGAGTCTGGCAGAAGGGAAGACACAGGCCCCATTCCAACACTACACCACTTGACACGAGGCATCATTTTTGTGTTGCTGCCGCACCGCCTGTCGAAAACTGATGTTAGCGAGAAAAGAGAGACATATCCTCTTCATTGTTAAAAGTTACAGAAACAGGAGACAGGCGTCTACTCTGTATAGCTGTTTCATTGTTTTGGATGGAGAGAAAAGCTGTGCAAAAAAAACGACACTTAATGTTTTTTGTTTACATGGCTGGTTTCAAATAATGATCATATTTTTACCTTATAAAGATGTCAAATACAAACGAGTTGTTATGGTCCTAAATGAAAAAGATGGTGTAATTACAGCACTGTGCAACCTGCGCTATTACATTCCTGTTCGGCTGATGTAACATTGAATCACATCTGTAATGGGTTTGGCTTGAGGCGAGTTAGCTTGGAAATATAACAACAATAATGGGAGGTAGAGAGAAACAATGTCTGCATGTCTGCACGTGTGAGTGTGAGACAGAGAAATGAAGTGTCAGGCGACGGGATATGTGTGGACCAGATCTTATCATGTAATTATAAAAGCGTTTGAGCCAAGTTGTGCATCTGTTTTGTATTTCTACCTATATATTCTTCAGCTCCTATTTTCTATACTATTATTCTTCCAAAAAGATTGTGACCTCACCAATGTTTAGCTGTAGTTTATTAAAGTCGTTCTACTCCGTTCAATCACACGTCTTTAGCACTCTCGATCTCCCCACGTCAGGGATCTTTAAATTTAACACCTTTATCATGGGTCTTCACTTCTTAAATTGTTCTCAAGACTTTATACGTCTTTCTCAAAGGGAAGCTGTCAGGGATGTCTAAGTCATGTTGGTGCAGATTTTCAGACAAATCACAGCTGCAGAGAGATGTTGTCAGACCTTTTAATTTTTTAATTGTGATTAGTATCTTCTCAGAAGTACATTTTTAACTTTCAACTCTAAGGAGTTTGTGTAGCCTGAAGTCATATTTGTGAAAAATGTCACAGTTTAAAAAGATAGAATATTTGCAGTATTGAGGCTAAAGCATGACTCTGCATGAATCTGAACCGCAGTTACAGCAGGTCTGTCTCCATTACCATGCTTTTAAAGACGCTTTAAAGCAGCAGCTGCACTACAAGCCCAAAACTGACCTCCAGAAAAGAAACAATTTGTTGAGTCTGTGAAGGTTCTCAGTCATCCAGGTCATCTTGAAGAAAAGGTTAATGCAAAGGCATCTGTACTAGGTTTTCAAGGTGAAGACGTTTCATCTCTTATTCCAAGAGACCTTTTAAAAAAATAGTATAATCACTGGCAGACTCAGAGGGATGCCAAACATACTGGATTTGTGAATGTGCATTGTGCATGTTTGAAAGCAACACAACGTAGCTTTTTACCTGAAAAGTCCTAAAACGTTTGAAATGACAGCCATCACTTCAAGGACATTTTAAATAAACTTAACCTCCAAGTGCACCTGCTATTTTGTGTATGTTTGAGTGACAGGGTGAGAACACATTTATTTATTCACATTTTTTATTTATTGAGTTATAAGTTAAAGGTAAACCCATGTGAGTTTGCAGCAACATTTGCCTCATTTAGAGTTTCCCGGCAGGGGTTGCCACAGCGGACTAATACACATTAATAATTTGGCAATGTTTTTTATGCCGGATGACCTTCTTGCTGCAACCCTCTTCATTTACCTGGGCTTGGGGCTGGCACAAATAGACTGTGCTATTGTGAAGGCAGGTTGGGTAAAGTGTTATACCCAAGGACACTACAATCTGAACTGGTGAGAGCGGGGATTGAACCACCAACCTTCCGGCTATAAGACAACTACTCTACTACCTACACATTTTTCAGGATGTAGGTATACATTCAAAAATAGAAACGTGTTGCTTTAAAGGTGCACCCTCCCAACCCAACCTGTTCTATCCTGCGTCAGTGGCTAGAACATTGGAGAAAGTGGTGTATTCGGCAGAGTCTATTTTGACAATATTATGATGAGTAGCCTGTTGTGTAATGCATGACATTGACACTGGTGCGCCTTTTGTTAAACCTGTCTGCCACTGGTTTATATAAAAAGTAAGAGGCCAGAATTATAAGTGACAAAAATATTTAGGGGTTCTTTGTGACTTTCAATGAAAGGCATTTGAAGCATTGATTGAAGTCAATCTTTACTGTGTAAGAGTCATAGCCAACAACTGATCCTAAAATCCACCATCTCTACTGTCTAAGATCTATAGGCAAGAAAAACGATTCACTGCCAGTGAAGATAAAAACTGTATACTCAATGCACCTCAGTGCACAAATCCAACTTTAAAATGGAGATGTTCAATAATGTGTGTGTGTGTGTGTGTGTGTGTGTGTGTATATATACTTCCCAACAAACTGTACAAGAGTTTGTTGATGATAAAGTGGGACAAACTGTTCTGGCAGGGGAAACGTCTGTACGCATACAGCAAATCTAACTGTTTGGCAGCCAACAAAGTGGACGGCAGAGCAGAATGTGCACCACAGTAGCCTCAGACACACACAAACAGTATGCAGTATGTGTGGTTTTTAAAGTAGCAGGCCACAGTGGCAGATGCAAAATGGATGACATCTGGCTCAAGCAAGGTTTTCCTCCTCGTGTTCATTTTGTCTTATTATGCTGAGAAATGGAGCAAGTTCTAGATAAATTTAGTTCAGGAAAATGGGAAAGTAAACACAATGTACCTTGGAGTAATATTAGCTGAAGATAAATCAAAAGCGAATGTATAGAAGAGCAGCAGAAAAAAGTAAGGAAGCCTCAAAATAGTTGTAAAGAAGTTGAGATTGGAGCAGAGGTAGATAAAGGTGGACGGGAATAGTGCAGGAAGCAGAAACAGAGGAGAAAAGACACAGCTCTCAATTTTTCTGGCTTTAATTTCATGGTTCTATATCCCTCCACGCTCTCTCTCTCTCCCATGGGAGCTGAGTTCGGAGTTGCTTGAGCTGTTTGTAGGTGCAGCACTTTGTGTAACTCTGTGCGTGTGGGTGGTGGTAAATTGAGCAGGTGTAAAAAAGTGAGATTAGGTACAAAAGATCTGTGAGTTGCTTATCGTCGTGCTTTGTGTGTGTCCGTGTTTGTGACGTGGATTCTCTGTGTGTGAGACTGTGCTTTTGTAACAGAAGAAGAGGGAGTCTGCTAATACTGCCGACCAGGGGTTTTGTGAGGGGGGAGTGCCTACAGTGAACACACACTCATACACTCAATACACAAATGTAGATACTAATGATATTTGCAATTCTCACAAAGTACTTAGAGATGTAAATACACTGTTGATTGTCTCTTGCTTTGAGCCGAAGAATGGCTCAGATTCCACATTGGGACCATAACATTTTAAGTATGTTTCATTGTGTGGTACAGGTCAACCCTTTATGGTGCAGTTTGGTACAGGTCACCCATGACATACAGTAGCTTGTGTTTCCAGTTAACAGCAGAAGATTGTTTCTAGTTTATTGGCAACTTTGTTGAACTGTAAATTCAGGTGCAAGGTGTATTCTACAGATTAGTGGGGACTCACTATTAGTTAGCTCACATGTTATAATTGTGTTTAATGTAATGTAGTCAGTGAATAGAATGTTTTTAATTCTCAAACTGAAACAGTTTCTTATACAGTTTTCTGATAAAATACCACATTTAACTTAAAAACTAAACCACAGAGATGGAACCATAAAGCGAGAGATTGTTGAAGTATTTTTGAACAGTTTCTGACACCTCTTATGACAATGGAAACTTAACTGACCCAACTGACCCTATGTCTCTAGTGAACACAAGGCGTAAAGCTGGTGTAACCAAATGGGCATGGCACTTATCAGCAAAGCAAGTAAACATTTTATCCCTGTAGACAAGCAGAAAAATCTAGTTGCAAAGATTTGACTTTCACATTGAGCCTCATTGTGATCATTTAACAACTTTAAGCTCTCACTGAGAGCCACAATTGAGCATATAAATATTAGAGGTGTAGTTTAAATGTTACTGTTAATCTCATAGTGAATAACTATAACGTGTGTAGTGGTAGTAAGAGTCCTTGAGATTAATGTTCCTCACAGTCTTGACCAGATGCCCTAGCTCTCAATATCTATGTAAAGTTAAGATCAATGTATTAAAGTGTCAGTAGAAGTAGTGAACAAATAAACGTTGATGGCAAATGTGGGACCTGTATTAAAGAAAAAAACACTGGTCACGGAAAAGACTGAAGCAAAGCCATTCAAAAGCATAATCTTTGTTGTATAAAAGACGTATAAATACTTAAGCAGATATACAATCATTTCATAAATCAGCTTTGATTGGATCTTTTTTCTTTTGCTCCTTTTGATCCCTGTCTTTTAGAAGTTTAATGAGGTGGAGCGTGGGTGCAATTTTAACACTTTCTCTCATTCTTTCTTCCTGCCTCGCGGCACTGTTCTTCTTTCATCACCCTAGTCTGCTTAAACTGCCTGCACTTTCCTATGGGGCTAGTTACACCAACTGTGGCACCAGTCACTTTTAACGCAAGTTTCATGGTGAGTTTCAAATAGTCTGCCACAAAGTGTAAACCTGTTCAGTTGATACTATATTTGACTAAATCAGTCGTTCAGACATGGAACAGAGTTTACTGTGTGAACAGTATTTAAGTTGTGATATTGTTGTATCTTCAAGGGTTAATCAAAAGATGTAAAATAGGTGACAAACTTTTATTCGTGGTCGCACAAATTGTTTGGCATTGTAATTGCATTCCTGTTAGATACCTTATTTATAGATGTATTCGTTATACGAATAAGCTACAAACACTATTGTAGGTTGCTGTATAAGTGAATGAGAACACTGCTGCTTCCAAAAGCTTCTAAGCACCATTCAGAGCTGTAGTTCCGTTTGTGATCATGGACATAAAGTTTTAACCTCTATACTATCTGAGAACAAAAAAATTCCTCTGTAGAAAAGCGGGGGTTGATCCGGGAGCAGCACTGTAGACCATGAGTACTTGGCGATTGTGTTAAGAAATGTAACTGTGTAAAAAAAGCACATCAGTCAGATGGGATTGTGTACATACATAAAAGGTGACAAGGGTCAGGAAGATTGATTGATTAATGAGGCTGACAATTAATATGAAAATGGATTATAAATTTTTTTGCATTTTGTTTTGCGTTATTGCATTTTGACACTTTGAAAGACATCTTTTTCATATTGATTTCTCAGAGAGCTTCCATTTCCTGAGCACTTTTATTCGCCTACCTGTTTTTTTATGAGCTATTCCACCTTATGTGCTGAGTGCCTTTAACTCCACTGGGATTCGAGCCATGTTTCGCCATGTTCCTCTGTGATTCTGGAGGCGGTGGACTGCACAGCTAGATTATCTTCAGCAGTGATGAACACTCACAGAGAGAAGAAAGGGCAGACTGACAGTGAGACCTGCTAAAAAAAAATAAAAATCTCTTGTAATAAATACGGAAATGTTTAGCATTTACAAAAAACTTCCCTTTTCTCATTAGAAGCTGGCACACGTCCTTGCCCAGATATGATACCTGTAGTGCAGTGATGGGTATTAAACTTTTTGTCAGTATGTGTGTTTTAAATGTACGGGTCATAACAAAACTTTAGCAGATGATGAGAAGTGTTGTGTTAATAGAGAAATGTCATTATTGGTGAGAGGTTGGCATGTGACAGATGGGATGTGGGTGCCAGTATCTCAGAGGATGAGCTGGAGCTTTTATTTATGCATGTACTGTGGGCGTAGAGGCCTTCTTACCTGCTCTTGCTGCATATCCTTCGTTAGCTCTGAGTGCAATTTATCTTGCCTGGTACAGAGAACCCAGGGACACAAAGAACTGGTGGCCCAGTCATCTTTATTATGTTACATTGTTTATTAATACTATCCACTTAAATGTTAGTAGTGTTGGAAGTGAGAGCAGGAGGTAATTTAATCCAATCTTGTTAAGTGCCGATAGAGTTGCTACAAAAATGCTAAAGCATTTAGTTGGCAACACAGGTTTAGAGATATCAACAAAAGACTCAGAAAGTGCCATGAAGGGTGGCCTGTTGTTCCGTGCTGTATCAACAGGTCTAATTATTGATTTAATCTGTGTCGTCATTGCCTATTAGAAAAAAACACAAAACTGGAGTTTAAAGTTTTGACGGTCTCTGTGTGTAATGGGTGCCATGGCAACTGTGGGTGCAACTCTTTCAGGCCTTAGGTGTTGTTTTGTCCAACATAAAGTGTGGCAGAATAAATATGTGGGCAGATAATAATGCATTTGCCAGCCACCTGGACTGTAAATGTGCATGTGTTAAATGTTAACATTATTCAAGGCAACAAGCTATAGAACTGTATTTATTTTCTCCTTACAAAGGCTCAAAACCATCTGTACACTTTCAGCAATGTGCATTTCCTCTAGACACGTATTATTTTTTTCGAAGCGGAACTAAACCACAATCAAGAATTGTCTTATGGGCAGCACTGTGCTGATTTGGAAAAAATATGTATTATTTTTGTAAGAAAAAGGTTATTCTCATCTGGACTCAGTTTTCAAGGTATTTCAAGACGTTTTGTCTCTAATTCCAAGAAACTTTATCAATTTTGAGATCAAATGGTAAGAGAGCTGAGCTTATATCTCTAGAATAAATACAAAGAAATTAATTATTTTGTAAGAATTTATTACAGAAGGCTGTATCTAAAAATAAACATTTTATTTATTTATTTATTTATTTATTTTATATCTTTCTTTATTGCTCTCTTTTTATGTCTGTAATATCAATGATATCTACAGCATGCTGTTATTACAAAATTTTTATTTGTGCTTAGTTTCATCATGATATTACCTGTGAGATCAATATAGGACCAATAAAATGACCAGTGCTTGAATAAAGCCATATCCTGGGCATCATTAAAGCACATGTCTATACATTTCAGGGACGAGAACTACTGCCATAGATTAACCTTGAAAGAGTAATTTGTAACATTCAAATGAAGATTTAGGATATACTTGGTTAAAATTGGTCAATGCAAGATGAGAAGTGTGGGCTATAAAGGCCCAGTGACATGCTACAGTCACCCCACCAGCTATGAACAGATGTTGGGTTCTCAGGCCTCCACCAGCATGGAGCCCCTAAAGCTGCCACTGTAGGACACTCACCAAAGCACTGAACCGTTCTACCCTGCTGCACTGGATAACGAGATGCATCTGCAATGAGATGATGAAAGCGTTGTCAAATGTATTGGATAATTTCAATCACACACAGTTTTGGTTTGACCTAATGTGGCATCTATGTTTTTGTTTTGATACTTATCAAGACTCAATTAATCAATTCATTGTTATTTAAGAGGTTGCCCCTAACATGCAAGATCAGGAAGGGCATTAGATTTGCTTGAGTAAAAATAATAAAGAAAACAACTATTTTCTTTATTGGATTACATATATTGCCCATGTAAGGCAAAATAAAAAACTCAAAACCAGTTATTTATTTACTTATTTTTTCTTATTCTCCAAGCAACTTATTTATTTACGGCGCAACACCACATGACACTTGATTATAGCTTTCAAAAAGACTGCAAACAGAATTTCATATACTGCAAAGCTCTGCACAGAGCTGTTACTCATGCTTATTGACCCAGAGACAAACATGTGAGTGACAACGGGAGCACTGGGTCAATGAACATGTGGCAGGAGATAAGAGACCTCAACAGCGTGTGATAAATATTTGAAGCCTAGCACAGTAAAATGTGCAAGCCATTCACCAGACCATAGCTTCTCTGTGTAAATGTACAATGATGTAAGTGCAAGTAAAAGAGGTGCCCATCACTGACCACTCACTTTTGAAATACAGAAATACATCCAGGAAGTAGTTTATCTCTGTCTAGTGGTTGAGAGACCCTTGTGTGGAATTGGAAGTCAACAGTGTCACTGAGTCAATGGGTCACGACAATCACTAGAATCTTTTGGCCTACTTTCGCATGCTCTTGCCTAAAGCTATTGTCCGCCTACACTAAAACTTTACATACTTAAGAAGGTGATTCACATACAGACTCAGTGGTGGCTACTGAACACTCACTGAGCTTTTATTGTTGCTATTTATCACCAACTCACAGTCTTAAGGCACTGGCATGTACACGGGTATTTTTATAAACGTACACTTTTATCTGCGTTTCTGCCTTCATCCGCACATAAACAAAAGTTTTCAGGCCGCATTTTTTAAATATATTTAAAAAATGCCTTCCAAAGTAAAGTGGAGACGTGTGGACGGACCAATCCCCATCCACGCTGACTTTACGGCTGTTGATGATGTGTATTGGGCATGCATGTAACAACTACAACAACCACAGCAGCCGTTTACAAGTGTGCTAATAAGTTTACATACCCTGGCAGAATTTGATACTTTCAGAAGAGTTTTACGCTGACAAAACAAAACAGACTCACTGCACATGCTCTGAATAATCCCCTGTGCTTTGTATTTACTGCCATTTTATGGTGAAGAGAATAGTTTTATGCGTTTGTAGTGGAGCTGTGTGGATGGAGTTCCCTTTCAAATGCTACACTCGAGGCTGCGTAGAAATATGCCATGGGGAACACTCTTTGTGTCACCGGTTGTGAAGCACGTCAAACACGCCAACAATTGGCCTAAATAACCTCGGCTGAAGACGTAGCTTGATCACCTGGGTGTGAGCACACCTTTAGGTTATAAATACACGTGACATGGAAACGTCTCCAGGTTTCTTTGTCTTCAAGGACCGTATTGTGTTGTGTGTGATCATGCAAACCTCATATCATATTCAAATAACGAGCATCTGTGGCTGAACCTCACAGGCCCCACAAGGACAATTATAGGTCTTTCCTCCTTGATGCACCCATCTCAACTTCCGGCCTGTTGCCACTAGGTTATGCGAGGTGAAACGCTATGAGGAAGCATTTGTCAGGTTCTTTCCCCGCCGTGCTCAAGTGTTGGGACCGTCGGCCATCCAGTCCTGACAAGGTCCGGCTTCTCTCAGGTGTAAAGCTCAAACGAGAGTGTGGTGAGTAGTTCCTTCCCTTGTAATGACTGTGGGGCGGCTTGTTGCACTGCTCAGTCTGGCCCTAGGAGACCTATTATCTACACCAAGAACAAGTCCTGAAACTGGCGCGCCCCTCCAAGGGTGTGGGGGGCCACCCCGGTCCTGTGATTTTATAGAGACTCCTTTTTGGCTACCCCCAGCGGCCGCTGGTTTTTCTCTGCTGCCACTGGCATTTTGGGGAACAGCAGTCTCCAACAAAATATCCTGCTATATTTCAGAGCGCTGGATGCCTACCATCCCCCCAACAAAAGTGTCAGCATTAGTGCCCTATTTTGGAGAAGCTGGTAGCATGGAAGCTACTGTCAAATATCTCCCCTTGAGTATTAAGGACTGTAGAGAAAGGCTACAGAATTCAATTTGCGCATCATCCTGCGTGTTTCAACAGTGTGGTCTCTACTTCTGTGAAACCGGAGCAAGTGCATTTGTTGACACAGGAATTACAGACTATGCAATTCTTTTTAAGAGTGCTGGGTCTTATGGCCTCATCCTGTTACTTGTGGCACCCCCTTGGCCGACCAGAGTATGGTTCTCAGATCTAATATTGCTCCTTGACATTTAAATTTACATTTATTCATTTAGCAGATGCTTTTATCCAAAGTGACTTACAATGTTCTACAGTAATTACCAGTGTTACAGACACTGGAGGCAAGGTGGGTTAAGTGTCTTGCCCAAGGACACAACAACAGTATGAACTATGGGGAGAGTGGGAATTGAACCGCCTACCTTCCCATTGAAGGACAACCGCTCTAACCACTGAGCTACTGCCGCCCCGCCCCCTTGACAGCTTGCCCAAGGCGATTTTGGTCCGGAGGGAACTTCTTTCTCAGGCACAGGGGACAGTGTTTCATCCTCAGCCCAAGCTCTTAAACCTTATGTTTGCCCCCTGAGGGGGACCAATTGACAGATACTGGGCTTCTAGCTGGTGAAGTGGAGACTATTCGAAGTGCTAGGGCTCCCTCTACTAGAAGACATTATGCTCTCAAATGGTGTGTTTTGGTGGCTTGGTGTATGCCACACCATGCAAACCCAGTTCACTGCCAAATCTTCTACATAGTGAATTGTCATCGGGCTTATGCCCTAATACTCTCAGAGCCTATGTGGTCACTATTTTGGCTTGCCACGCTCTGACTAATGGGGTCTCCGTGGGGAGACTCCCCCAAGTTGAATGCTTCATTCGAGGAGCCAAGTGGTTGAGGCCTCCCACTAGAGTCACAGTCCTTAGTGGGACGTGTCTTAAGTGCTTGAGGGACTCTTTTGAACCACTGAAGTCAGCGCCTTTTTTGTTTCTGACTCTTAAGATTGTCTTCCTTAAAGCTATTATTAAGAGAATCAGGTATTTGCAGGCTCTGTAGGCTCTTGCCATCCTGCCTAGACCTTGCCTCTGGGCTGGTCAAAGTTATTTTGCACCCTCACCCTAATTATCTCCCGAAGGTTCCATTTTTGCTTTCAAATCCAGTCATTCTTGAAGCCTTCATGCCAACAAAGCAATTCTTGGCATGTTTGACACACATGCTTCACAACCTGTCACACAAAGAGTTTTTCCATAGCGTATTTCTACGTAGCATCTCGTTCCCGCATTTTCAGGGAACAGGATTGCAGTCAAGCAACCTGAGACAATATTCTTCCAAATACAAGAGATATTTTTATAAACGAAGACACAAAATATCGATTTATAATGTTATCCAAAGTATTCTAGAAACATAACTGAAGGTCTTTCACTTCATAAGGATATAAAGAGCAAGAATGAGTGCAAGGATTTCCCAATTTGTCCTCATGGTCACAGGTTGTACGACTGAATCAACAGGACTCTTGATTTTATATGGTGGAATTGGGTTTGGAGTAAGATGTCTTGTTCTTTTTGTTGCAAATGTACGCATGATTTCAGAATTTAGAGTGGAATTATAAAAAATAGATAGGCCTACTTACTACAGTTAAAATCCAGTCAGATTGTACTATTGTTCACTCTTTAGTCATAAACTTCTATAATCCAAGGAAAACAAGATTCTTAGAGAAGTAAGTTATAGTAATTTAATGATAATGTTTTTTTTCTAAATTGACTGATCTATTTGTCTGCCCACTCCGCCACCCATACAACTCTGAATGTTGTTTTTTCCGTAACAGTTATTCTAAAGTCTAAATCATCCAGAGGAACCCATTGTTGCCCATCCTTGACAGTCTTGTGTCAGTCAAAAGAGTATCATCCATCAACATCTAGTAACGGGCGTATGTACAATGTGTTTTTTCAATCAGAGGTTGAGATATCCTTGTAGATGTGACTGTATGTGCGTGCATGGGAATAAGTGGTAATTGAGGCGCTTCATCTCTGAGTTTTGATAAGGCGACTAATGGTGCTTGTGGTTGCTGTGGAAACCTTTGTTTGAATGTGAAGTACAAGGATCTTCATTCCTCCACGCGCAACACACGCATAGGCTTCCTCTTTGTGTGTCATGTGAGAGCACACTTCTTGCATCAGTGATTTGAAAAGAGGCAGCAGATACATAATGAAGAGTCCTTGGACGCTGCAGCAAAACAGACGCCTTTTTAATCCTTTTCCCTGCCAGGAAGGGTCGAATATCTATCACTGGAGTGTCAGCTTAGTGGAGTTTGGCCACATCTCATAAGGATGCAAAGAAGTGAAAAAAGGCTATTCAAAAGCACGGATAAATATAAACATGAGCGTCTACACAATATCCACACATTACGCATACACACCCACACACATCTTCACAGGTTACCGGTATTCATGCTGAGAGCATGTTGGTAAATTGTTGCTAATATTGTGAGCTGCATTGCCGCTTATACATTTGAATGCTTCTTAAATTACATTTTAAATTTAGATGAGCTGTTTCACTTAGTGACAAATGTGTTGTCCTATTCTCCTGTTGCTATGTGAAGCCTCTTTGCATCTATTATATATATATATATAAATATATATATATATGATGGTGCCTTCAGGCTTTTGTCTTTTTTTCCCATTTTAATATTTCCATTAAAAAGGTCTTCTTTTTAGTGGTTTCTTGTTCTATGAGACATCTTTGTATTGTCAAGGCCAAAATCATTTTAGACGTTGCACTCTGTGGGCAAGCGCCTCTCCTGATATTTCCAGGGAGCTAAGATGGGGGAGAAGACAATGAAGATGATGACGGGAAGAAGACATTATGATAAATTAGAGCTATTGTACCTTGCTTTTGGAGATTATGAGGTCTTGGATGACAATTTTCAGCAAGGTAAACAGCATCAACAAAAGCTGGTTAATGTTAAATGGTGGCACCCCCGTAGCTCAGTCATGCACATAGCAATTACGCAGGAGACACAAGTTCAATTCTCAATCAGTCATTTACCCAATGTCCCTCCCCTCACTCTCACCCAGTTTTCTGCATTTTCTGTTTTATTGGTTAATACTATAGTCATTGTTCTCTTGTAGTACTTGATACTTGTCTTACTTGAACATGTAGTACATGGCTTATTACAATCGTCACATTTGTAAATTGTAAACTGTAATAAAGATAAGGATACATAAAGTATCCCTCCATTTTCAACTAACAGCCCCATGTTGTGCCACATAATCCCACATTCTGAGCATGGAATAATGTACAATGTGTGTATGTGCATCTCTCTGCACACATGCGGCGTTCTGTTAAGTTTTGGGGATGTGAAAATTAATTAGCAGTCCTTCAATCAGCCACATCCATTATGGCAGGTAATCGCGCTAGCAGAATTTAATCAAATCGAATGTTTGATGATGCTTCAGCAATTTCTTCTGTAAACTCCAACATTTGCACAGCTCCTTCTCACACAAAACTCTGATTGGTTATTGTCAATAGCCTACTGTACCGAAGCCGACTCACCCACTGACTCTATGCAAATATCTATGATCTATGCAAATAATGCAGGTACATGCACTGTGGAGAGATGAACCTGGAAATATTTGCATCCGAGATCCAACCCACACACTTCACTAGCACACAGCCAAACCTAATGAGGCAAACATATTGTTGTCAGGAATTTTGTGCTTGAAATGCATTTTGATAATATGTGGGAGATATTGATAGCCTTTATTGATTTGAGGTAAAACATAGAATTTGAGAAACCGCTGACATTATTTTACATAGCCGGTAGATAGTATCTGTAATCTTCTTTTAAAGGCTTTGAAACCTGGATTTGCTCAAACATTTGGCTATTCTTTGTCTATTGAATAGCGACTCAGGACTCAACCCTGTACCATCGCAACAGCTTCACATGAGTTTTATGTGAAAGAGGCTTAAACGAGGGCCACCTAGACCAGGAGCACTAAAAAAAGAAAGATTGACAGAAGAGTCTGGTCAAATTTATCTGGCAAGGTGTCTCTTTTAGCCACAATGTACTGTATCCATAGCAACTGGCAGCCAGCATCTCCTGAAAGAAACGAGAGAAGGATCCATGATTCATATCCAAACAACAACAGCCGAAGAATCCAAATATACCGAGGTAAACTGCCACCCCCAGACAGTCAGGTTGACAGCTGTGAGGAGGAGGGGCCAAGCACAAAACAAATAAACAAAAATCACATTCAGCCTCCATTCGCCTCCTTCTAAGTGCCGCTTGTGGTCATTGTTTTGCTTTAAAGCCCCCTGTGGTGTCAGCCGTGTTGACTGGTACAGACAAAATGTGTGATGTGAGAAGTAATAAGTTTGTCATGCCAGCAGGAGAGAAAAAAACTAGGACTGGCAGCTTTGCAAGTGAGACAACTCCTGGGACAAACAAGCAGGGTTACATCACTCTACAGATAAACTATAGTATAGATAGAATATATGGCACTAATGAGAGACTGTAACAGGATGAATAAACATTGTTTTGGGGCAGCCAATGGTTCAATGCAATAGACATACCTATTTTAAACATTATTATACATTTCTTAAAGAATTCTTACTTCAAAGGAACAAATAACATTGTTTTTGTCATTTAGTTTTGGGGGCATGTGATACTGATACATGAGACAGGTATACAGCAGGTAATTGTCAGAACACTCCCAAGTTCAGAGAAGCAGAAAATGTGGCACTGGCACAGGTTTTGATTTATGTTTGGTCATTGAAAACACATTCAAAAATCTACTACTATCAGCACACGGAAGTAGCAGGTATTTACATGCATGTTTTCATCACATAATTCCTTTTTACACAGTTCCTTGTTTACACTGTTTGCTATACGCACATCAGCAGGTGCACAACTATTGACTTTTTGAGAAAAAAAAGGTAACTCCGG
This sequence comes from Neodontobutis hainanensis, assembly GCA_024349245.1. Lineage (NCBI taxonomy): Eukaryota > Metazoa > Chordata > Actinopteri > Gobiiformes > Odontobutidae > Neodontobutis > Neodontobutis hainanensis. The sequence goes on from JALDNG010000024.1 coordinate 7,481,780, forward strand.
CACACTCTAAATATTGCACTTTATTGACAATGTTTCAATCCCCTTACAGATCTTCCTCAGGTCTTACGTTTACACAGCCCATGAATCGACAGTTCATTTGTACAAGCACCTCAATGTGGGACCTGAACCAGGATTTGGGGCATCTTTCAGCGACATTCAGTATATTGTGGAAAAATCTCCTTTGGAATACACAGAGAAATGGACAATGTAGTACAGAAGTTCATTGTGTTAAATGTTTAAAAATCCATTTACAGTCGTAGATGGTTAAGTCTGTGTGGTTTTACTAATGTCTGCTTCTCCAAAATCGGAGTGTGTCGACAACTGCCCACTGTCGGGAATATATTAGCTATCCAAAAATCTCTAACAGAACCACATTTACCAAATACCGGGCCAACTCTTTAAATGAAGGTGGATAACAACTCATAAATTTAGCAGCAAACCATCTTAAACAAAGCTGCAACTTATTTACATGGTGTTTTTGAGTGTCATAGCTGTCACAAAGCAAATAAATGTCACAAAATTGTGTTGTCAGCATTATCAAGTCTGAGAAGTTGGATTAGCTGAATATTTGTGTTTAAGCTCAGAACACAACAGGCTACATGTATCTATTTTCTGTATTCATCCTAATGCAACCTAAACCGATGAAGCAGTTGTATGGCATGCTCTAATGACATGTGATGTGTAAAGCATTAAACAGCATGAAAGTATGGACGTTCAAAATAGTTTTTATTGTCAATTCACCGTCTGTATAAAACAATAGAGAAATCAAAAGGGTGTTTCTCACAGTGTTACGGGACATGATGAAGGTGCTTGGATAAAATCTGTCTGAAAAAGTAGGCTAATGATAGTGCTAGTGCAGTAAATAGACAATACCCATGCAAAAATCCATTCAAAAGATGTAGGACAGATTTTGTTTTGAACTACAGACACTTTCATGAACCAGAATATGAAAATGAGAATACCATTACAAATCATAATCGGTTTATTACCAAATCCTTCACTCTTCACTCGCCAACCATTTATACGGTCTTTTTGCTAAAATAAGGTGCACCAATCAAGGCCGCCCCTGCTGGGGCCACTACATGGCAGCTGTGCCTCATTACCAATCAGAAAAAAGGAGGAGATGGGCCCCTGGGAGACATCGTTTTGGACCGCTGCGTGCTGTGAAAGATTAAACACAGAGGATGGTGTTGCTTTATTCCAGTGTCTGCACGTCAGTCACACCTTACATCTCTCTCTGCTCTGATGCTATTTAGCTTTTTTTTCCCCCCAGTGGTTGCTTTCTTTTGATGCTTTTCATTTCTGCTTTTATCACACCACTTATTTTGTATTCTTGGCAATTTGTTAGTTTCTTTTAAAGGGATGTCACCAATATATTTGTGTTTTTACTCCTTTACTGTCACAATTGTGGCCCGAAACTTGTAGAGTATTTTGCACTGAACAGAAGCAAAACCGGTCTGTTGTTTACAGATATTCCCTACATTATAGATATATTAAAATACATGAAAAGGGTTCTAACAAAAGACACAGGGACATTTTCTTATTGGGTATTAAATAAAATAAATAAATAGACACCATCTTCTCCATCAAATTTGGAAACACCTTCTGAAAGCAATTATTGTGTACCTTTAATTACATTTTTGTTCTGACAGCCCGTTTACTGCTTATCTTCAAGCCTTATTTATTTATTTATTTATTTATTTGTGTCAGAGCTTTGCATTAATGTTTTGAAAAAAAAGGAGCTGTTTTAGGCAGACAGGGTTTGTGACGTGCCTGGGATATTTATTTGCTATTTGTCAACTTTTCATTCAGGAGCAGTTAATTCGAAAATTCAGATTTTAAGACTGCATATTTTTAATAGATTTGAAAAAAACATTTATTTCCTTTTGTTAGATTGTTTTGACCTGCAGTTGAATTATGAGAATGTCCTACAAGCAAAAGGTTGTAGACATTTGAGTGCTGACTCACTTCTGGAGGGGCTGCTTCAAACACACTCTGAATCAGACTGTCATGGTTATGCAAAGATACAATATGAAGCTAAAATAAAGACAAGACATACACTCACCTAAAGGATTATTAGGAACACATTTTAGTCATTTTAGCAGACAGTGGTACAGCTGGAACACCACTGGAGGCAAGGGAGGTTAAGTGTCTTGCCCAATGACGCAACGACAGCGTGAACTGTGGGGAGAGCGGGAATTGAACCACATACCTTTCGGTACGACGACCCTACCACTGAGCCACTGCGCTCCCCCAGAACACCTGTTCAATTTCTCATTAATGCCAGTTGCTTCAGTACATTTAGGGGTGTGGTCCTGGTCAAGACAATCTCCTGAACTCCAAACTGAATGTCAGAATGGGAAAGAAAGGTGATTTAAGCAATTTTGAGCAAGGCATGGTTGTTGGTGCCAGACAGACCGGTCTAAGTATTTCACAATCTGCTCAGTTACTGGGATTTTCACGCACAACCATTTCTAGGGTTTACAATGAATGGTGTGAAAAGGGAAAAACATTCAGTATGCGGAAGTCTTGTGGGCGAAAATGCCTTGTTGATGCTAGAGGTCAGAGGAGAATGGGAACTGATTCAAGCTGATAGAAGAGCAACTTTGACTGAAATAACCACTCGTTACAACCGATGTATGCATCAAAGCATTTGTGAAGCCACAACACGCACAACCTTGAGGCGGATGGGCTACAACAACAGAAGACCCCACCGGGTACCACTCATCTCCACTACAAATAGGAAAAAGAGGCTACAATTTGCACGAGCTCAACAAAATTGGACAGTTGAAGACTGGAAAAATGTGTTGCCTGGTCTGATGAGTCTCGATTTCTGTTGAGACATTCAGATGGTAGAGTCAGAATTTGGCGTAAAACAGAATGAGAACATGGATCCATCATGCCATGTTACCACTGTGCAGGTGGTGGTGTAATGGTGTGGGGGATGTTTTCTAGGCACACTTTAGGCCCCTTAGTGCCAATTGGGCATCGTTTAAATGCCACAGCCTACCTGAGCATTGTTTCTGACCACGTCCATCCCTTTATGACCACCATGTACCCATTCTCTGATGGCTACTTCAGCAGTATAATGCACCATGTCACAAAGCTCGAATCATTTCAAATTGGTTTCTTGAACATGACACTGAGTTCACTGAACTAAAATGTCCCCCACAGTCACCAGATCTCAACCCAATAGAGCATCTTTGGGATGTGGTGGAACGGGAGCTTTGTGCCCTGGATGTGCATCCCACAAATCTCCATCAACTGCAAGATGCTATCCTTTCTATATGGGCCCACATTTCTAAAGAATGCTTTCAGCACCTTGTTGAATCAATGTCTCGTAGAATTAAGGCAGTTCTGAAGGCGAAAGGGGGTCAAACACAGTATTAGTATGGTGTTCCTAATAATCCTTTAGGTGAGTGTATATAAATGCTCTGTATCAGATTGGACAACAGGAAGTGTTAAATCCAGATGTATAGCATTATTTTTAACAACTAAATTGGCCCTGAAATACAAATACAAACACTAACAATTTGTAAAGAAACACTTTTCAGAAAATGTTGTGTTTTGGAAAATTACATGTTTTCTAAAATTCTGTGTTTTTAAAAAAAACAAAACGTTGTGGTTGTTTCATGAGAAATTAGGGCTGGGCAATTACGCACAATTTGCACTTTGATAAACCCTCCATTAAAAAGTCTGTCTTTTTAATTAAAGAAAGTGGTATTTGCCCATTCGGGAATTTTACTAATTTGACCACCTCTGCTTTTTTAAACTTTGACAGAAGCAAATGATGATGTAAAAAGCAGTGTGACACGGCAGTGGCCTACTGTACTAGTTGTGCTAAAAAGAAACATTGGCAGTAACCCAGCGGGTCTCTGTCATATACATTGGTGACTCGCCCTCTTCCACTTGCAGCCATCCCAGCGATCGTCTAAATGTCAGTGTTTTCTGGGCTCCTAATGTGTTCCTAAAATAGACTCCTCCATTGCTGAGCCTCAGAGTGTGACTCACAGCACAGGCAGCAGAAACACCACAGCTTCCCAAAGCCAATTAAACATGCATGGGGGTATTTGTGCCCTCCAAAATCCACTATATTTGGATGGACACACTCTTGCTCATCGTTCCCACTCTCACTACACCCTTATGCTTTTGGCAAGGCTCTACTTTCTCCCCTTTTCCCCCCAATTAGAGAATTCTCCCAGGTAGACTGATAGCACCTGTTGATATTTTTCCCCCTACAGTGACAACTCTAGAAGAAAGTGGAAGTAAGGATATGATGAAAAAGACAGTATATGTTGCACCACACATACTAGGCAGCACACTCAAATGGCTTTACAGTTTAGCAGAGAACTTTAGGTCAGAGAAAGGATAACCATTGACATCTTTTTATCACAGTAAGCATCCAGAATGGCTCTACCATAATGATGTCATTTTCAGACAATACAATTGGAAGAATGTGGCCCAATAATAAAATTCATGTTACAGCCTTGGAATTCCACATCCCCTGTATATTTCTTTCTCTTCTATTCCAATTGAACCTAACTAGCTTCAACATTAGCTGAAAATATGTCTGGTGTATTATAGTGCTTAGTGGTGCAGAAGAAGGAAATGGGATGGAAACCTTCAAATGTCATACTGTGTATGGATAGGCTGATTTCCCAAATTTAATCAAATTCAAACCCTTTAAATGTCATTGTTGCCTTAATTAACAGAGACCACAGCGTTATATCAGTTCCACAAAGGGGACAGCTTGTTACCGTGCCATTCATTTGTATTCATGGGTAATGCTGTAATTCAAAGTTGCATCATTTAGAGGCTTGCGGGGAGGGAAGCGCACACAGATCAGATTTAAACTAAATAAACACCTGTATTTTATGAGCCAGCTGACTAAAATGTGGTAAAATGATTGAGCATGAGCCGATTAGAGCTAATGAACATTGATTTGTTTGAAATAACTGGCATCATTATACTGGAGCCAGATTTATCAGCTAACCTGAGGAGAAAGGGGAGTCAGCCATCAGCTTCCTCCCATCACATGCATGTATATAGGTCAATTGGGAAATCCAAAATATTCCTAGTGAGTGAATGGCTGTCTGTCTCTAAGTGTCAGCCCTGTAACCCGCATAAAGCTCAAAGTTGCTGGTAAACCTGTGTCTCCTAACAGGACTAAGCAGAAGACAATGAATGAATGAAAAGGAAATTAATATATTATAGGAATAATAGTAATTAAAATAAAAAAAAACGTGTATGTTATATCCTCTCTTTACAGCCCATCAGACACCAAAAGAAACTAAGCCACCTGTCACTGAGTTGTGCTGTATTTCTCTTTCTTCTGTGAGCTGGGATTGGCTGAGACCTTCACACTCTAAATGAAAAAAAAAGGAATAAAAAGGGGGAAGTGCAGACACAATACACTTGGTTTACAAGACGTTCACCTATAGAATGTTTTAGAGTGCAATAAAAAGGATTTCCGCTGTGACTTATTTTTTGTGAAAGTCCTTTACCAGTTGAGATTATATTAAACTTTTTATTTTTTAGTTTGTTCCATTACTTTGTTCTGGGGTTCAGTTTTCAGAAATATTAGTAAAAAATAGCAAGTGTTGCCTTAGCAAACCATTAGCAACCATAATCACCAGAGTGCTTTAGGTCATCTTGCCTGTTTTGTGTATGCAGCCTTCTACTGGAAACAAACAGTCATCTTTGATTCTCTATGGAATTACTTACTTAGATTTCAGCAACAACATGTGCGTCATGTCTGTAAAAATGTGGAACATGTTATTGTCAGTATGTTAACAGTCTGATTATTCGGACGCTAAATCATTATTTTCATTATTTGAGAAACATTATTTATGTGCATTTATGTTGGTAATAGGGTTGTTTTTTTGGTCCATGTCTTATCCTTCCACCATGTTTGCTGTGATAGGTACTGTTCTGAATTGTGTCTTCCAATTGTTCTTGTGTGTCTGTGACATCCTTAGACATGTGACGAACATTTTTTATGAAGCTGCCATATTCATTGTCACATTCAATTCAGAACTATTTTGAGCTATGCAAACTTTCCAGGAAGGATTGTTATTGTGTGCCCTTTTTGAAGATCTTTGTAGTTTGCTGCATTACAACTGCTTCATTTAGATTCCTTCTGCGTTCAGTCATTAATTAATCATATACAATAAACAGATTGCTTCCCTTTTAAATTTTACCATGGCTCATCCTTCCAATCTCATGCCTTTGGTGTGTTAGCCGAGCAGAGAGACATGTCACCTCGTAAGACATAGCCTTCCCTTGAAGGAGGGAAACAGGGAGCGGGAAGATAACACAGCCAGGCAGCACTAACCGATCAGAGCACTCCAGCAGAGATATGACCCACATAGACCACTGCTCATTTAATCAGCCTGCTACTGGCAGCGTGGCGCCAGGGAAGCAAAGGAAGGAGGGAGGAAGGGAGGGTTAGGTGGATCAGTTTTTAAGAAAGCTAAAATTTCTTATGAAAAAAGCCTTTCTTACTATGCTTTTTTAAAATTCGCTCACATCTCATAATCCTCCTCTTTTACTCACCTGGGCTGCCTTTCTTCTTACTCCCCGTACTGCCATTATTTTCTTTCCGTTTTCTTTTGATAAACTGCATCTATGATCAAAGCAGATAAGGGATGGGGCAAATCTTTAATATTACACAGATGCTGTGCACGGCTCATAGAAAACAGGGTCACGAGAAATGTTTGTCTTGGCACCACTCGCTTTAGAAATCCAATGTTAATATCTAGGAGCTATTGATATTTATTTTTTCTGAAATACATTTTTTTCTTCTCATACAGTTAATGAAATTATTGCAGGTCAACAGCAGATGTTTACTTTTTTTGACCAAAATGACATGGCTTTAAAATCATATCTGACAACCTACAATAAAGCCATGGAGACGGAGAGATTCTTGCAGAAATAGATGTTTCTGCTTTAATATGCAAACTGTGTTATCTGTTTAACCATACATAATGCATAATGTCTACTGATGAACCTGCTGAATCAGTGCACTATCTCCTTAATGGGTGATTAATTTGACATATTAACAATAATTTTAAAACAACGATAGCTTGCTAATTGCAACCAGGATCCTGATAACTATACATTTTGCATAATTTTCAAGACACAATGGCTGTATTCACATAATGTACATTTCTTAATTCAAATGACCAAGAGTTATTTGTCTATTCACATTTTAAAAATCAGAGCTATTACTTGGTGAAGTAACATTTCATGACTTACAAATATCAATAAAACTTAGACTTTATTATTTTTAATGGGCATTGTGCTGATTGTGTTAAGAACTTTGTCTGTGAAGAGAATTCTAAAATCTCTTGAAGCACTGTGTACAACAATAGTGCAATAAATATGCATTAACATAGAACCTCTTCTGAGTAACTAAGTGTAATAAGTTCAGAATAGATTTTTGAAATAACAAAGCCACTGAACCATTTTGTACATTGCTGCGAAGACCTTCAGACTAGCTGTTGGCACTGTCTCCACTTTTACTTTCATTTTTTGCCTTTAGAGCCCGACAACTTGTTAATTTGATTTATGACAAAAAGTATGTGGTGTGGATTATTCATTTTAGGAGAAACATCTACTGGGACTATTTAGAGAGGAAGGATTTGTGGCCTGGAGCTGAAAAAAAAAAAGCATGGAGTGCTATGGCGTGTAACCTAAACCTTAACATATGTCCGTACATCCCAACATGCAACCTGGCACCGCTACCTCCACAGCACTCTCACCCCAACTGGCTTGTTCCACGGCACACATTTTAAGTGTGGCGGCAGTCAAAGCACAGGTGACTAATCTCATTAACAATGGCTGAGTTCCATGAGCGAGGGCCAGAGAGCCACACCGTGTGACAGTCGGTGAACCAGCCAGCACTATGCCCCCAGCCTCAAACTAAAGCGCCTCAGTCCAACATCGCCATCATTCATTCTCTAATTTACCTGTGAGAATCTACTCATCCCACTACTTTGTAAACTAAAGCACAAAGAAAAGTACAAAGGCTGTTTTGTGCTGCCGATGCTATTTTTAATCCACGCCCTTAGATCTATAAAACCCAGGGAGTTTGTTAGAAGTTATGCCTGTGATTGTTGGTGTTAAGCTTTTTGGTTCAGAACATAAAGACAAAAACAACACTCTAATTAACTAAATATGTGAATGGCTTTATGGTGGTAAATACATAAACAATAACAAGTAATTAATCTCTGCTGGCACTTCAGACTCCTCCTACTATCCAAAGACATACGCACATATATCAGTTAACTGGTGACTACAAATTTCATAAATTTAGTTTAAAATTAGTCTTTGATAACTACATGAATACATAGACTATTGTGGATGAGGCTCTTTAATTTCTCAGATGGGAAAGCTGTCTATTCTTCTTGGCTAAAAGCCTCCAGTTTCTGTAAATTCTTGAGCTGTCTTGCATGAACTGCACGTTTGAGATCTCTCCAGAGTGGCTCAGTGATGCTGAGGTCAGGAGACTGAGGCCAGTCCAGATCCTTCACTTTTTGCTGCTGTAGCCAATGACAGGTCGACTTGGCCTTGTGCTTTGGATCGTTGTCATGTTGGAATGTCCAAGTACGTCCCATGCTCAGCTTCCGAGATGATGAATACAAATGGGGGTGATTCTCAACCATGCAGCCCTTTTTTTATTCAAGTGCCTTCTTATTGTGCATCTTGAAACAGCCACACCACTTTTTTCAGAGAGTCCTGTATTTCAACTGAAGTAATTTGTGAGTTTTTCTTTGCATCCTGAACAACTTTTCTGGCTGTTGTTGCTGAAATTTTTGTTAGTTTACCTGACCTTGGTTTGGTTTCAACAGAATCTGTAATCTCTCATGTCTTAATTAGAGTTTGAACACTGCTGATTGGCATTCTCCTTTCCATGGATGTCTTTTTAGATCTCTTTCCTGTTTTATACAGTTGTATTACCTTTTCCTGCAGATCCTTTGACAATTCTTTTGCTTTCCTCATGACTCATGAAACATCAGTGCAGCACTGGATGAGAGTCTGTCAGGAGGCCAGAAACTCACTGACCTTCTATACACACACACTGATTACAAGAAAACAGATCACAGGTGAGCATGGTTACATTTAGTAGCCATTCAAACCCGTTCGTTTCAACTTGTTTACATGTTATCAAGCAAAAATCACCAGGGTATGTAAACTTTTGATCAGGGTCATTTGGATAGTTTCTGTTGTCAGTATAATTTAAAAAGATTAAACACAGTTGTTTTCCAATTAAGTGGAAAACAAAGTTTTTGTGTTAACATTTACATTCTCTGAAAAAGGGCCCAAATAAAAAAAAACACAAATTCTTCCAGGGTATGTAGTAAACTTGAGCACAACTGTACATGCCTTTTCAAAAAACAAAATTCACAATTGGGGTATGCAGCCAGAAGAATACTAAGCTCATTCATTTTGGACTATTTGTCTGAAACTAGGATTTCTCTTTTTTTCCCAGCTGGGTTTTTTGAGTGTCTAAGCAGGGGAAATTGACTAGTTCAACCTGTTTGTCTATTTGCTGTCTTCTGTCTTTTGTTCAGCTCATAGAGGCAATTGTTTATATGACACTGGGCTATATATGGACCCCCATAGCCTTTTACATGAATACAAAAAAACTTGTGTCAGTCTGAAGGAACATAACAGACTATATATGACAACTGAAAAAGACTTAGCTCCAAGTGGCAAATAAAAGGTGGAGCTGGAAGAGGTGAGTATCTCAGTTAGGCGAACATGTCACCCACTGAGCTGGACTCTAAAGCCTGCCTAAAGCCTTCCATAACTTCAGCTATTCAGAATTGTTATTTGTATTCCTTTGAAGCTTACACACATCCTACTCATTATTTACAGGTTGACAAAGAATTCCTTCGGAGAATAAAAAAAGTGTTGGTTTAGAAATGTGTGTGCATATAATCAAGTGATGTGTGTTTAAGTAAAAACACTTTTCTTTTTGTATATTTTTTCGATTGAGGAGACTCAAGAGGCCACAAAAACCACAAAAGCTATGTCAGTAATTTATTTGTTGGCAAACAACTTTCACTGTTACAACAAATATTAGTTATGAGATCATTCAACTTGGAACCCATACAAAAAGAATAAATAATTAGCAATAATATTGTAATAATCATGATCATAATAATTTAAAAAAGAAACCAAAAAAACAAAGCCAGTGCCACTTTATTTAGTCCTGCCTCTAAGCCAGCCTTCTATCCTCCAAGCTTGTTTTGCTGCCTTTAAACCAATAAACAGATAAATAAATAATTTGTCTCTTGGGGATATGGAGGGGACTTGTGGGATACTTGTGCAAGCTAGACTTCATACACTTACGAATTTATTCTCCTACATAAGTAAACATTGGCGTTTCCACACTGGACAGTGCTGTGGTGTGCAGAGTTTTTCACATTTGTACTACACCTATACAGTGTAATCTTGGCATCTCAAGGGTCAGCCCCCTTTTTCTCTTCTCCCTTTTAACAATGACATTTAGAATCCATTTTCTTTAGTACAATAACATGTCGACCAGCACATTAGTTAATGTTGGGAAAGTATTTGGCAAAAGAGAAGATATGCTTTGTATATTGTTCTTCTCATTTTTCACTGTGGGCTTTAGAGAAGTAAATGCTTTCAAAAACAACTGAGATGAATCACGCTTTCTTAGCAAATACCAGTATCTCCATAGTAACCATCAATGCAACTTAGCCACGCCATTTTTAGTTTGAAAACAACACAGTGGTAAAGTATATAGTAACAATGGATCTCAAAAGTGAGTGAGAGTGGTGTATCTATTAAAGGTCCAGAACGAAACGTGTTTAGGGTAAATGCGTAATAATGAAGTGCTTCATTGTCTCTGTATTGAGGAAAGTGTGACATGACAGATTGTTCCTTGCTCGTTCTACATGTGACCAGAGCATTATGACTTTGCAGAACAGTTCCACAGACGAAAGATTTGTAAATTAAATGTAAAAAATAAAAGACTTGGTCATATGCAACATTTGTATCTGTATTCTGTACAATACATAGAAATAGTTTGTGATTTCTTCATAATCCTTTGATAACTGAAAAAGCTTACAGAAGAAAGGAAAGATAACCAATTATCTTTTTTTAGTAAGTCTGTTGTAATATGGTCTTCCTTCTTTGTTTTCAGTGAAATACACAGTAGCCGCAGTCACAACAAGTCGCAGGAATGTTACAACAGCCCGGACACAACTCCATTTTAGCAGATACGAACAGGAAGAGAGAACATCAGAGTGATATGTTTACAGTTCGGTCGCCCAAGTCATTTTTGGGATGCTCAGTAGTGAGGGTATATATATATTATACATCCTCCACTTGATTGGCAGGTAATGGGGGCGGAGCCTTTTAACGGCCTGTATATGTTGTGAACCCTTTGTAGAGGCTTCATCCCAGTCTTTAAGAGTGACAGAGAGACAGACATACAAACAAACAGACAGACAGCTCCTTTACCAGGGGCCATTGGAGACTATATGCTATGATCTGCTAAAGGTCCATATTGGGAGATTTGTTGGGCTACGATCAATCCAAAGATTCCATATTAAAGTAATGGTGAGAAAAATTACAGAATCCCTCCCCCCTCCTTTCATTCCCATGGTATTTAGTTCTATTTTAATTTGTCTTTATGGTCCGCCCACTCACTCTGCACAATTTGACAATACATTCAGTTCCTGCTTGCACTTTACTCGCAACCACATAGTCAGGAGTCAGTGTCACACACTTTTTGGCAATCCAGGGCGGGCCAGCTCAGTCTGTCTGTCAGAACTGGAGGTTTGGAAGTGTGGGAGTTGGCTACGGGGAGGGATAGAAGTCTCAAGAGTGGCTCTATAGACTTGTAACCAGGTGAGAAGGGTCTACAGGTGGCTCCTCGGGTGACGAATCAGACTCGTCCTTATTGGCTGACACCACGTATCCATCACTGCCCCCGCGGCCCATATGATAATAGCTCTGCAGCTCGTGAAGGTGGTTTCGGGAGCCCAGGTTAGGCATGCTCTTATAGTAGACGTCATCTAACTCAGGAGCAGTGGCGCTCTTACAGGGCTGCAGTTCCCCCGAGCTTTCCTCCTCTCCGTCCGTCAGACCGTTCATATGTGTGTCAGGGAGGTCCGTCAGCACCGGCATGCTCGTGTAAAGCGAGTCTCTGTGACTGGGCGAGTGCGTGTGCTCGTCAGTGTGCTCATTGGTCAGCAAAGGGAAGAAGCTCTCGCTGGTTTCTTGGGGGATGCGCCGTGGCCTTGAGAAGTTATGCGGGGGAGGGGGAGGTGGCGGGTGGCTGTCCGGCGGAGGAGGCCGCGGGGGCAAGAGGGGCGCATTGGACTCCTCCCTGATGATCTCCAGACCCAGATTCTCTTCATGTGGAAAAGCAGAAGGGTTGTCCAACACCATGGGCCCATTATCCTCTTTACTGCTGACCACACAGCCACCAACACCACTGCTGCTGCTGCTACTGCTCCCTGCCATGCTCCCTGAAGAAACAACAAGTAATATATCAAACTATTTCAAAGTGTATGTTTTGGCCTCTTTAGCCTTGATAGAGACAGAGTAGGTAGACAGGAAACATGGTGAAAGAGAAGGAAATAACATGGAGCAAATGGACTTGAGCCAGATTCTAACCTCACATGTTTGGTATGAACTCAGGTGAGCCACCGAGGAGCCCATACAAGGCCAGGTTATACTTATAGCAGAACTAGTATGAAGCCCATTTTTTTTTCCAGTCACAAAAATTACACATATAGATACTGATATTGCTTGTTCAATCTTCAAGATGATAATGTGACCTCTATGGCGGGGAAAAGGCCCTGTTACAGTTAAGTTGTTCAGTTGTTGATGCTCGTGCAGTTAATAAAACAAAACTGACAACAGCCTCTGTCCTTATGAAATATTATTTAAGGATTACCCAATACATATTTTTATTTTTAAATAGTTAATAAACAAATCTTTATTTTAGACTAACAGACTAAACTTGTTCCACTGTCTCGGCCTACATCTTACCAGTTTAAAATAGGTATTAGTTCAAATAACATTATGTGTGGTTTTGTTTAGGCATGTCCTTTAAAAGACCCACTAGCAATAAACATTGGCAGATAGAGTGTCCAGCACAAAATAAACATTCATAATTATACATAAGAACACAAACAGTATATATTTGAGCGGTCACCTCCATTGGCCATGTTACTGTTGACCAGTTTGTTCATGAGGTTGTGGTTGCGCTCAGTAGTGGCCCTCTCGTGGTTGTTCAGATACGACGGGATGTAGTTAGATGTCAGTTCCTTCAGGATCTTCTTCTCCAGAGTGGTCTCTTTGTGGTTGCTGTGGGTGCCGTATCCTCCAGAGCGATCTAATATCTGGACACAGTCACTCAGGTACTCGCTGCTGGCCATACTGTAGTTGTTGGCATGGTTACCGTTGAGAGGAAGGGTGTCCATAACGCTGGATTCTCTGGCGTTGTTCAAGATGCCCTCTGAAGGAGAAACAGGTTTTTAATGAAGTAATTGTTAGCATTTGTCAAAAAATTTAATTAATGGATGATTTTAATAGATTGTAAAAATTGAGGATTTCTTCAGGAAAAAAATGCTTCCAGGCTCCTTCATTTATTTAACAGAAACTTCTGATTTAATTTCTTTTCTCAGTTACCCGCTCTCTAGTCATAAAAATAAATTCTACGTTTGCTGCTACAGTTTAATTTTAGACCTTGTATTCAAAAAATTAACCAGTGCAGTCTTGACAATGAAACACTGGTAGTATCTAAAACTAGACTAATATTATCTAGAACATTTTGATCAGTTTAATGTAACAAACAAGACACACCAGCCATATTACATGGACCAGTCAAAGCAAAGCTTTAACATGGCTGACAGCCAAACAAAGCTGCTGCTCTGTTGTGGATTGGACTCAAATTGTTGGTGGTTTTAAAAAGAGAAAATAAAGTTGATAATATTTAAGTAGTTGAGTATTAATTTAGCCGTACTTGTGTCTCGGTAAGGTGCTAATGGACAGCATGAGGGAAAAGAGAGAAAAGAGAATAGACATGAGTGCAAACAAGTTTAAACAACAAAAATCAGCAGAGCATTGTTATTAGAGTAATGATTACATTTTCAAAATCAAATCTACTTTTAAGAGCACACAACATTTCACAATAACACAAGCACATTCTCAAAAAAAAAAAAAAAATTGTATTAAGAAGACTTGTGGCTTCCAAGTGACATAAAAGAGTGTGTATAATAAATAATAATAATAATAAATATTAATTATGTGACATATAACTTCTGACTGATATGTTATGTGTTAATGATTTGTTTTCTTCCTTTGGGTTTGTTCTAATTGTATCTATAAGCAATGTGCTTGAGGCGATTTTTGTGTGTGAGTAAAAATTGCCCACAGGGTGTCCTTTGCAAAAGACTGTGTGATGGATTATAGTCCCTTGGGAGCCAAAATGAGATCAGATTACCCCCCCCCCCAAAAGCAACACAGTAGCATTCTAGCAAAAAGGCAGGCATGCAGCTAAATGTAAAAGTGCAATATCTTTAAAAATAAAAGGATGAGGCAGACCTTGAGTGTTGTACATGCCCACGGCCGGGTTGTTATAGACTGCAGAATCCCCCAGGAGAGTGTTATAAGGATTGTTAGTGCCATGGGGACGAAGGAGAGCATTAGTTATAAGATGATTAGCCATGGCTCCTGGTACAGGCAGATAGATAAAGAGAAAGGACAGCAACAGCCAAGTTGAGAAGGGGATCGAGAGACAGACAGACGGACAGACAGACGGGGAGACAGTATGCAGATGTGGTAGCAGTTGTGGTTGTAAGCCAGGAGGAAGAAGGAAAAGGGAGAGTGAGATGGGAAGTGAGTGTGTGGAAGAAAGAGGGAGAGAAGAGGACAAGTAAATCAAACAGTCAAATGTAGTCTGAGGTGAAAGCAACTCGACAAGTCATTGTGGCAGCCGTGGCATATACAGGCCGGACAGAGATACAGACAGACAGAAAAACAGAGCTCAGAGAGGTTTGTTTGTGCTGCACTTCAATATGCTTGAGCAGAAAAGCATAACTACAGGACAAAGGAACTAGGTAAAATGTCCTGTCCTTGTGACGTGAGAGACACATCATGGACACATTTAGAGACAGAACAACAAGACAGCTCCTGTGATACATTCGTTGGTTGTAAATAAACACCAGTGTGATAAGCGTAGGATAAATATATGTTTAACACCTATATTTCTATTAAAAAAATAAAACTAAGCTTTGTAACAGTATTCTTGGGGAAAGTTCTTTATAAATGTAATAAACTAAATGATCGGAGAGAATGTAGGAGAGCACTAAAATGTCTGGACATTAAGGTAGTAAACTATAACTGACATTATAAATATGCTGTGAAAAATGAAAGCCGATCATTTTCAACTGACTTTCTAAGTAGCTTCAGATTAAGCTGAAGTCACTCCTACTCCACTGTGCCTTCCTCTCATTTCAACAAGTCAATCTCCTATCAGACTATTCAATTCATTCCCTTCCCTCCATATTCTCTAAGCTGCAGTAACATAGTCATTTGAAATCTCTGAGCTAAGCAGCTCTGTACGCCTTACTTCCAAGTGTGAGAGCAGGAGGTGGGGGTGTCTCTTTAGCCTGCCTCTTTAAGTGTGTGATAATTCAGCCACTGACACACACCATGTCTGCTTTAGCATCAATCTGTCATGCTAACAGCTTATTAGTGGCCTGAAGGAAACGAGGGCCACACCTAGACTGAGAGACTAACAAATGGCAGTGCATGCGTGTGTGTCAGAATGTGTAGCCATTTGGCCATCTATGTCCTCATTACCCCAGCTCTTCAACAGCCACACTCATATAATCCATTCTCACTGACCATTACAGTGGCTTCAACAGTAATAAACTAGGAATACACTGAAAACACTTAGCATAATATCCATTTAACAGCTACAGTGCCCGACATACATGGAGAGAGGGAAAGCTGGACGCACAGAGACTTATGTGCTTACCTATGCATTTGTGATAGTGTGGTTAAAGGGCTTTAAAGTCCGAGAGAACGTTATTAAGCCTGGCTGTAAATGTGTATTATTTACAGTAAAGGAATTGGCACTCTAGTCTTACAGTAAAGTCCATTTAAAAACCCCATGGACAAAACAAATTAATGGACCAATAGATTGACGTGCCACTAATATCATGTCGCAAGTGGGTTGTAAAGTTGCAGAAGCTGTCGAAAAGGGCTCTTGAGTCAGGGTTTGTCAGCTTCAAAGTTTACTTAAAGCTTAGGCAGCTTGTGATGCTAACGTCATTTAACCTCATGAATGTGCTGTTTTTGGTTCCGGCTAACAACAGATGCTAAGCACATTGTAGTTACGGTGGAATATATTCTCAGTGTTCAATGTACAGCCTTCAGAAAGCTAAAGGCTGTACATTGAAAATGGAGAATACACAATTGTTTCAACTCTCCAACAAACCTGCCTTAAAGCTGCACTGATATAAGTCCTGACTGATATTTACACTCCACTTTATCTAATCTTCCTCACCAGAAGAACACAATGCCATTATTAGAAGTTTGGACTCCTACTACTTGACTAAATGACAGCGTATGCTTTCTGGCCCCCCTGCTATTAATTAAGTAGACATAGTGACAGTGATGAGCATGCAAATGGTAGGTATCCTGCGGTTACCTCTGTTGAGTGTCGCAGAGCTGTTGATGTCTCCAGTGATGAAGGAAGACTCCTGTTTCCTCACAGTATCATTCCACATCCGTCGGATACGACTCTATATGCAGGTAAAAAGAAACAAGGGAAGCAAGGAAGACAAAGGGAAGAGAGTAGGTTTGAAGACAAAAAAGCAGTGGCGATGGGAGTGAAGGTCAGGAGAAGGAGGGACAAGCCAGAGAAGACAACAAAAAGGAAAAAATATGGTAAGCAAAAATAGGGTGTGCAAAAATGGCAATTTAGAGCAGGAGAGGCAATAAATGATAAGGCAGCAGGAGAAATACAGGTGGGAAAAGTAATCGCCCATTAGTACCAATTGTACTCCATGTAATTATATGACAGCCTTGAAATGCAAAGCTTTAGTTTAGGGTTGGGTTGCACTTTCAACACAATCCACGTGCACATTTTTAGTCTACACATACATCTATTATAAACTGATTTGAACATATTCCTTGTGGGGTTGGGGACCAAACAGCAGGACATTTGTTTTAATAGGACCACCTTTTTATAATTATTTTTAGGCCATACAAACTTAGACTCCCTAACCTTCTATGTTCTTATAAAGAAAGTCTAAAGCACCGTTTAAACCCTCAAAATAACCATGAAGTCAAGCATAAATGATAACTGATAAAATTTTACATTGAAGAAATTTACTGATGACCAAACAGGCTGTGACATATGTATAGTGATGGCTAAGCTCAGTCCCTCAGCCAAACATAACTGGGTTTAACAAGGTCTAAACTGTTTAATACATTTTCTTTCTTATAATACTGTTAAAAATCTATATAGTTTTAATACATTCATATTAACTAGCCTTATGCAAGCCAATAACACCATACAAATAAACTTAAAATGAAGTGTTTAACCCAAAACAAACGTTTTCCATGAACCATCAAATTGCCTGTGGTTTGCAGTTGAAAGTGCTTCATGATAACCACCCTGTTGGCGTGCACTGGTCTCACCTGGGAGTCTGCTGTGCTGTAGCGTCCAGGTGTGCAGGCAGGTAAGCTCACCTGTGAGCCTGTGGAGTAGCGGCCGGGGGTCCGAGATGTGGTGGTCTTACTGGATGATGAGATAGAGGTTTCCACACTTTTTCCACTGCAGCAGTGCGTGCGTAGGCATTTGCCATACTCTTTACGAACCTGCAGTGACAATAAAAAGCAGACATATTTTCACACTCAGTAGGCACATGTATAGAGAGGTGACACTCAAATGTGTGAAGAACATAATGTTGTACTTTCTGCATGTGTCAAGGACATTATCATACAAACTGGGGTGTATGATTAAAATGACACTCCTGAACTATCTTTATTTCTGTATGCGGTTAACCCTTGTTTCTATGAAATTCCTTGTGCAAACATTAAGTGTCTAAACACACATTAAAAAATTAACTTCATAAACTCCCTATCTCTATCAACATTCGCCCAATTGTTATTTCAGCCATATTGATCTGAAATGGACCCATTCCTTCGGGAGACATATGATGCACTTGTACATAGAGAACATCTGCATTTAGATCGCAATCAAGTTAGAACAAATAGGACCGTAATTGGCTTTTAACAAGCTTGTTGGACTGGCAGGCGTGTGTTGCCACATGGTCTGTTTGAACAGCTGCGTGCTGAGTTGTTCCATGCTTCTTGGGAGAAACCACTTTGGGCCAGAGCCAAAGAAAACCTCAGCACAGTTCTGAGGACATTTCTCGGGATACCTGATCCCTTGGCCTTACACATACCTAAGTGCAGTGCAGAGGCACAGGCGCAGATACACACTGCACTTGTTCACTGGTCAAACCCTTAAAAGTGGAAAACTCTCTGTGGGACTGCAGCCAGACAAAAGTATTAACTGTTTTTTTCCCTTCATATCATCCTCTTCTTCTGTACTCCCAAGCACTGACAGTGTGTGGGAGACTCTGTAAAAATATCTCTCAATGTGTAGGCTCTTTCTGCAAACCATGTTTCAAATATAAGAAGTGATACACACTGAACATGCATATTTACAAATGATGCTAACGCTTGAGGGGGACCAAATGAAAAACATATGATGTATAAAATCAGTACTCCTTGAAGCAGCAGGCTGCGTGGATTCGACGAGACATCAGAGGAATGTAGTATCTATAGAACCCCTATCAGACATATCAGAATTACAAACAATGTTCCTGGCTTACCTTCTTCTGCAGTATACAGTGGAAGATGAAAATGAACATGCCCTGCAGAGAGTTGAAGATGGTGAACAGGTATGCCATGATGACGGTGCTCTCGTTGATGTACATCAAGCCAAAAGCCCAGGTGAGGCCCAGTAGACAAAGAAGGGCTATGGCCCCAATGACCCAGGACCTAGACAAGGAAAGGGGCACACAGTTTTAATTTAGTTGCAGTGAGACCCTGTCAGACAAGTATGATACATGTGGGACCATAAAACAGAGGAAAGGCGTTAGAGAGGGTTCACTCAGAGTCACAGACACAGTGGGGGTGGAATGAAGAAAACAGCAAGAGCTTTTGCCTAAAAAGAACTGAATTTTATAGAAAGAGGGAGAGGTTAGAAGTTAGCTGATGTCAGGGAGTAATATAGAGAAAGTCAACACTTTTTTCCACAGGATAAGAACATTTTCCCAGGCAGAAGTGTGTCCTGATGCCTGTTAGTGTCATTTTCACTTTAACTGTGTCAGTGGAAGTAAATTTAATAAAAGTTTTTAAAGGCAGCAAGCTTTCATTTCAAATAAAGTCAAGCCAAGGTGCTTCATAAAGGACAAATGTCACAGAGGCTGGGTTTAGACTAGGTATGCACAAGTTGTGAGTCATGTGAGTGGCTTCTCTGGGCAGTAAGTAGTGGGACATTACAGCCATTAGAAATGACATTTCCCACTAAAGGTCACAGTTTCGGGTTGGACAAGGCTTGTGCTGACGGCCGTTAATGTGATTGGTTGACTAGGAAGTGATCACCTTTGGCGAGTGAAGAATGGCGACAGACACTGAGAGATGGAGGGAGAAACTTAGAGAAAGAGGAGGAGAGTAAGTGAGTGAGACTGAGGTGATTGATTTGATGTTGGCCTCTGTGGCACCATTCCGGCGAGACAGAACCTCCAATAAAGCTCGTCTGACGACCCTCTTCAATAAAGGGTACACTCATTCCTCTCCTTCCAATCCCTCCATTTCACCTCTCCCTCCAGTGCTCCCTTGAGTCAGGTTTGCTCTCTCAGCTCTGTTTCCCCTCATTCACATCTCACCATTATAATATTTCAATAGCGCATTAGTTCTATAGGTCACGGGAGCTCACACATCACAAATGAACATGTAATCCATTTAACAGAGTGGAAGCAGTATGGAGTCAATCTGGTTCATTTAGGGAAGAGATTTCTGGGAAGCCTCTAAAGACAAATAAGACAAAAAGCAAACTAAAGTGAGAAGAGGCCTTACCACAGCCGATCCACAAAAAAGACAACTTACAATGGTAGTAGGACAGAAAATAATAGCAAGAAAAACAAAACAAGACAAAAGGGCATAATGCCGATTAACAAGTAAATGAACCGCATTAAGACATGACTAATGAAGTAAAATAGATTACAATCTTTTGAGCCTTTAGTGTGCTCAAAACAATGACAAAAAAATCCAAAAGCCCCCTGTTAATTGGGCTTTGATTTTAATACTTCATCAGGCTTTTTGATCACATTCCCTTAAAGTGCACTGAAGAACAGATCAGCTGGTTTTGCCACGCACTTCCCTCTCTACTTAAAACTGAAAGATACATCGGCTGCAGTATCTAAATGATAAATCAAAGTCTTGATTTACATTATAAATTCTGTGTCTCAGAAAAGGCATTTAGCATGCAGTCTCAGTAAATTATTGAAACGAGCTCCAGCCTTTTACTCTAACAACAACATTCTGATTAGTTAGCTTGTTAGATAGTTTGGAGTTTTTGTGCTCAGCAAATATAAAGTCAGATCCCACTGACATCCTCTGAGGCACATTTGAGTAATAGTAACATCACTGAGAATAATAATGTAATGGAGTCAATCTAGAATGTCAAACAGGGGCGAAATGATGAAAAACAAGGACTGACGGACATAATTGGCACACACTGGCATGCATAGTCACATTCATCTTTGAAACCAGTTTTCCAACAAGGGCATTGTGCACTTACTTGATGTTATCCAGACATCCCGAGTCCGGTTTGAGAATGGCAGTATGATGGAACATCTTATAAAGAGCTATACCCAGGAAGATTACATTCAACTGCAAAACACAAGACACACATAGAGTTAATACACAAGCCCAATTAAAGACACAATGTCACTGCGACAATTCACTCACACACATTGCATATCATTTCATTTTCCCCTTCCCGCAGTAATTGGCTTGGGGACACTGTATCAGCTCACAATCAACGACCCCTTTATGTGCTCAAAATACCCCAGCTCAGACATCAGGGGAAAACATAGCAGTCATTACATCCATAGAGAATCATTGTTACAATAGAAATCCAATTCTTACAGATGCTGCCTTTGCCACTGGCCTTCAGATACTCGGATGGTTTAATGGTCTGGGCTATTGTGTTGTTACCAATAGGTGGAGAAACATAGCAGTCCCAACAGCATCAATATTGCTAAAAGACACAGTTAGATCGGTGATAGCCTGCCTGACATTTCTAAAATGAGTGCAGAGCATCAGTGCTGACATTCACCTAATTGGAACCATTTTTTGCCCTATAGCTTTGTTTCACATTTTAATCTGTGTGTTGCCAGGTTTATCTTTGTCTTGCACCATTCATCAGTGAGTTTTCTATTACTCTGGTTGGTTCAATAATAGTCAAAGCAGACAAGTGACTGTCATTTACCAGTTTCATAGTTCTTGCCTGAAATAGAACAGTACAGTGCTTGTCATATTCTCTGCAGTTTGAACCCAGCGTGCTTACATTATTTTTAGCATGTTGAAATATGTGAAAGATAATGAATAAGAGAGAATGATTAGACATACTCCTTCCCATTTCCACTATATTCATTTAGACATGGATGAATGTCTATTTATTTGTGTCTCACCATGATGATGAGTGTAGCAGGGCCTATAAAGCTCCAGATAAAGTATGTGTCCAACCTCAACCAGCACCTAGAGATAAAGAAAGAGAGAGAAACATCACACGTGTGGAACAAGACGTATAGCGATTTAAAACATGCTCCAGTCACTCACACAAAAGGGGAAAATCAAGGATTTACAATGTCTGCACAAGACCTATTCATGCACATATAAATGCAAGGAGAAAAAAGGACTTGACACATAGTTTATCAAATGCGTCACGGGGAGTGCTCAAGAAGTTGGGCACATGAGAAAGTGACAAAGATGACGAAAGGCAGGGAGGACTAGTTCATCCACACAGCTCAGACATACATCACACACGTAGAGGGAGACAGCCAGGGATGAGCACCTGTGATAAATAAACCTTCCCCTCCCCCCTTAAGGCGTAGATATATGACATGGCCACATCCTGACATGACTGTGTTCATTTCAACACTGAGTTATAGATGCAGCCGTCACACATGACTATTGATGAAGTCAGGTGAGGTTAAAGGCAAATGGAGGGACACACTGACGACATACCATGTGGGAACACAACTAGCTCCGGCACATACTTGGATGGACACTTTGCATGCATGAGTACACACCGGCACTATATACACTGTGCATGTTCGTGACAAGGTTAGCGAGGATATAGCACTCTACGCTGAATTATATTACCCAAAAAGTCTTTATTCATCAACTGAAACTATGCAAAAACAGAAAGAAAAAACACCCCAGTGTGCCCTCTAACAGAGGTCAGAGCCAATGTGTTGCAGAGAAAGGTGCCAGGAAAGGAAAAAAAAATAACTACTGGAGCAAAATGGCCACTGATTCATGACCAGTTGCTTTTGAATTATTAATCTTTCAATTTCCACCACATTAGAGGGCCCTCCATTATGGGTCCCTGACTGTGTCACAGTATCCTCCATTAGGGCTCCTTAGCTAAGTCATAGCCACCTTCATTAAAGTGTGTGAATAAGAGTCAGTGCCACTGGCTAATATGGGAAGACTAAGGTGTGTAATGTGACAAGGTGACACAGCAGGGTGGCAGATAATATTTTTAGTGGCTAATGTCCTAATATATTATGTCAAACATGATATGCAGTGCCGTTTTCAAGACTAGATTGATAAATGAGAACATATTTTGCTGATGTGAAAAGTATAGTGCTACAATAGTCATGTCCAATTTTAGTTTTTTTTCATTTTAGTCACAATATTACACCATTTACTGCCATAGCTATTGTCTAAGGAAGTTTCCCAGTGAACTAATGGTATGCAGTCTAGATTATTCATCCAGAGCTTGGCATTCGGGCTCTCATGTTTTAATGATCATCCCACGATGAAATATTGATCTAAGTGGCATACTGACTGGTGTGACTTGACGCTTAAACGCTGTTAAATTCAATCCTTTCTGCTCCCCAAACTTCTATTGGCTGCTCTGTAGCACATAGAGAGCTGTGGGTTCTGAAGTATAAAGGCCTTGGGAGCAGCTGAGAATGGGAGCACATCTGAATCATTTACGAGTTCTATACCATCCTGCTTTTTCCTATGGAATCGCTCGTTTTTAAGCAAATCAAATGTCCTCTATAACCCCTGAGATGTGAAAGTCACTAAATAAAGGACAGGTCACAGCAGTGTCTAAATACATTATGTATACAGTATATACAGTATATTATGCATATGCACTCTACGAATAAAACCGCGTATCAATTAAAAGGGCAGACAGTGCACATAAAAGTGTTATGTTCACTGCTGTGTATTTGTAGGTGGCAAGTCAACAATGTATGAATAATTACAATGTGCTCTTAATGTATGTTCTTATCCCACACAACTCGGTTCTCCCTCCGGGGAAGACATCTTTTAAGCCAATGTGAAAACCAGCTCGGATGTGTACATACCCTCAAAGAATGCTACTCCATCACTCCTTTCTGCACTTGTGTATTCTCACACTCAAACCACACTACACTCACTACCCCCTCCTTTTTATCCCATCTGTGAAAGCCTTCCATATTCACACATTGTCACTATTGGGCTCATGTGGTGAATTCTCCCTGTGCTTCCTTCTTTCTCTGCATTGACTCTTCAGCTTGAAAAGTCCACTTTGGCAGCCAAAATGACAGCAGGTACTGGCCTCAAACCCTCCCTGGCCCCATCATACATCCTTCCTGTTCTTCCTCCAGCCCTGTGTGCTTACACTCGGTCAGTGCCATAGCTCCTGTAGTCCACGGCAGCCGAGACAGCTACAATGACAGCGGGCACGCCGTATCCTGCCAGGTAGAAGTACTTAGTCCTGGAGTGCTCGCTCTCAAACACCTCGACCAGCATGATGTAAAGCTGTACACCTTCCAGGAACATCCAGGTGAACGCTGCCAAGAAGAAGAAATGGAGCAAGGCAGCAAAGACTGCGCAAGCAATCTGCAGAGAAAATAAAAGATGGTTTGGAAGTACAATCAATTGTAATATTTATTTAAGGAGGTGTGTGAATTAAAAATGCCATATTATCTGCACATATAAACAAACACTTTTTTAAGGACAGCACCCAATCTTTCTTTCTCCTTTTTCAATAAGGTGAATAAAAGCCTAGAGCTTCAGTGATTGACCACACAAAAGCCCCAAAGCACTTTGCAATAGGACAACAGAGAAAAGCATGAATGCCTTGGCAACACTGTTGAATTCAGTATGATTTTTGTCATTGCCAAGCATTTATAAAATGAAAAGGAGTGCTGCAAAATGAATCAGCATAAGGGCATGAGACATGGTACAAACATGATTTGACACAAACTGTATAGGAGTTTAAAAAGCTACTGAATGCATTCAGTTAAGATGCCAGAGCTGCAAATAATTAATATAATAAGTACTATTATTGCACATATTACCACATGTTTTCTGTGAACTATGTGATAAAATGATAATTAGCTCCTTGTAAGATGGTAATTATTATATACTGAACTGAATGACAATAAATTGGCATTCACCTGTGGTTTATATTCACATTGAAAATGAACAAATGGATTTAAAATCACTTTGTTATTATCCAGTGACTGTTGACGGATGAAAGGACTTGGAAAGGTGTTGGAGAGGCAGATGATAAAATACCCAGAAAACCCTGTGAGTGAGTCTCCTGAATGTTAAAAGAAAAAAACAGCATAAGGTGAGTACTCTGAAAATGGAAGCGGGGTATCAAACCTAAAACGACATTAACAATTTAGGCAATGGGATGTGGAGGAAAAAAAGGGTGCTCAAGAAAAGAGGCCAATAAAAGGATGAGCAGTAAGATTTGGTCTGTCGAATTCATGCCAATGGTTTAATCTAAAGAGTCACTTCTAAATCAGTGAACGGCAGAGCTAACACACAGACTTTTATAATGGAGGGGTTTGCAGCAAGAGACAATTACCTTATGTCTGAGAGACAATGAGTTTAGGGGGCGAGGGAGTCACTCATTTCCATTTCTAATGATCGCACCGTGTAGCTTACACACACAGACACACACAGGTAAAAAGGCCTCTGCTTAAGCAAAGTCATTTCGTTTTCCTGCTGGAATTATGGCTTAAGCGGCTGCGAGCTAAGTGACGCTGAAGATGTTAATAGAGGTCACAAATAGTCACCAGTAATTAACAGGAGAATGGCGCCGGGCCTCATACGTACAAAGAGATGTGATTCCCATCCCCCGCAATAGCACATACACACACACAAACAGAAAAACACCAACGTCAAAACACATTTTATCAAATTTGTTCCATGTCTCTGTTTGAAATAAGGAGGTTGTCTCATTTTAGCTCAGCGGGAGGGAGAGGCCTAGGGCGCATCACACTTCCTTCTCCACAGAAAAACATTGCACTCTAAATGGCTCTGAGAAAAAGAGTAGAATATGCTACCTATCACTACAGCTGACATATTGGCACATGTAGTTAAGTGTTTGTTTCCTTCTTACATTACAATGCATCAACCTTAATTCACCCAGTGGTTACATAGAAATTTGCCGTGCATTTAATCATTGCAGTAAATGGTGCACTTTATTTGTTTTTGTAAAACTGCTTTCCTGTATGCAAAGAAATCAAACTGTAAGGGGGTCAGTGAATATAGAGTGAGATCCGGTACATCTGATTAAACCCTATGTTTGCTTACACTAATAGAGGTTGAGAGGGTCACAGTCTAAGATATAGTTTCTCGCCTACAGATGGGAACAGCTAACGCAGAACACAGTTTCACATGAGCAGCACAGGTCATGCATCATTAACTGTAATGGAAAGTGCCAAGCTGGTAATGTTAGTGGGAGAGATAAAGTAGAAATTGACCAAATAAGGTAGTAACTAGGTACATCTAAGCTGTAAGCTGGTACAAATTGTTGAATTAAAAAAAATAAAGGCTTACATAGTAACAATCACAAAACATTTATTTTGAAAAATGTTTATCCCACATGTGCATCTATGAAATCACAGAAAGTGCCATTTGTGATAAATTTTGTCTTTGTAGTTTTTTTCCTGATCTTCTGAAATCTTGAACACATTTGTTTGAGAGCCATATGAGGAAAATTCTGTTTCGGATTTATTCTGGGAACACTGCTTGTATCAGATGTGCTGTTTGCTATTCATCTAGCCTCAATGTGGTCAGCCATGGGACAGCAAGTTAGCAAACATTTAGAATTATGTCTATACTCTTTCTAAGTTGATTAAACAAATAATTCATGGTAAATCTTATATATACTGTCTTGTATCCCAACATATGCACATAAAGAACCTCTGTGATTGGACTTAATGATTGTGTATCTTCTATATTTTTGTGTTTCTTTTTATCTGTAGCAATTTACAGAATGTACTGACATTTATATCATTGGGGTCTTTGTTGTTGTTATTATGTAATGTACTGTTCTGCAGCTGCTGTTGTATTAAGCCCATGAAATTACTTTGGGAAAATGAAATGTAGCTGATTGGTTTGAGGCAGAAAACCCTGTCCTCTTACCGGCTGATCTGCCCTGTTGATCCCGACGAGGAATAGTGATTCAGCAATGAAGAGGCTGATGCAGAGGTTCTTGTGAATGGTGTTGCGGTCACTCTGCAGCCCGCGAAAAAAGCAAAAGGTGAAGATACAGATGAGCAGGCACACTAGTGACAGCAGGATCCCGACCCATGTGATCACATCAAGAAGCAAGTCACGCATACTGTCTTCTTTCTGTAAGAAGAGATCAAGGTTTAAGTTAACAATGCTTTGCCTTGAGAAAACATACATGAGAACCACACTGTAGGGACTAAGACACAAGCCTCAGTGAGTGATGTCAGTCTGACTATTTGTCCCTGAGCCTTCACGGCCGCCACGTTATGCTGCACTGCACAGGTGTGCTGGCTCAATCCATCAGTGTCCTGCAACCTGGCAGCCAGAGCAATGTTCAACACAGTACGGCCATGATGGATCTACTGCTCAAACGCTCACACTGCACACATACGGGGGCTGCCAAAGCTAGCTCTGACCATGACCCCTTTAGAACTAACACACATCCTCTGGCCCCAGAGGGAAAGGCGGGTGTCACAAAAAATCAGAAGCTACAAGAGCCGATTTGTGCGAAGAAACCCAATAACAAAAGAGCGGAGACAAAAACGTACTTATCCCACACAGACCAACACAATAAGGTTTTTATCCACCACCCACTGTATCTAATGAATATCAAAATATATGGGCCTCTAACTGTCTCGCTTTCTGTGATGGGCTAAACATTATTTTTACACACACAAGGCTTGTATTCTGCAGTCTCTAAAGACAACTTGTATCTGTCATAGTCATTCAGAGCCCCACAGGTGGAATACAAATGTCTTAAGTGCTTTTCCATTCCACTCTGTGTCATCATCTACCTTGACAAATTGAATGTAAAATTCCTCCTGCCAAATCTGATTACTTACTATCATAGACTCTAGAGACATGTATTTCCCAGATGCTGTGGACTTTTTCAGGTCAGTTTTCTCTAATCAAATGATAAATGACTGACTTCTCAGAACCTACCTTGACCTCCACGTGGGCCATGAGCACCGCAAAGCTGGTGAGGTGTGTGCAGGAGCAGCTGGTGTGTGTGCGGTTGGTAGCCAGCAGACGACAGTCTTGCGTTGACCAGACTCCCGTCATGGTGTGTTTGGAGTAGCTCCAGAACGAACAGTTGGGATTGAAGTTCTCCTCCGAATGCTAGGGGAAAAGGAGGAGGAGGAAGGAAGCAAGACAGTGTGTCAAATCGAGACAGAGTGGAAGAAATTGAAAGAGAGGTACAAAAAGAAGTAGGAAAGGGACTGGCAGGAAGACGAAACAGATATTTTGTCATTGGGGAGGTGGGAGGTACAAACATGTAGTAATGCTAGCCAAATAAAGTGAGAAAAACGGTCGGAGGAACTGGAAGATGAAAGAACATAGCAGAGGAAATGCAAAAAGAGTCAACACACACATAATAAAAGAACGGGCAAACAGAAGGGACAGAATGCAACACGGCAGCAACAAACAAACATGGAGTCGTGGCAGGAGGTGACAGTGCTGTGTCCGTCACTTGTTGTGTGAGATTCTCAAGTGTAGGAGCTGCTCGTGTTGGGTAAACTGAGGAATCTGTGTGCGTGGTGCTGGTTAAGTTGGTTGGAAAATGAGCAAGTGGGAAGATTTTTAGCGCTAAGACTTCAGTTTACCAAATGGATCAGGCTTGGCTTGTAAAGATGCACAATGTCCAATGGTCTAGTTGACTACTATACATTTTATCCAGAAATGGGAGACCACTGTCAAAGTAAACCTGTCTGCAATTACTTATTACTATTACTAAAGCTGTTGTCACTTTGTTGTCACTTTATGGTAAGTCATTTTAGGACTATGACGCAGTATATATTCAAACATGGTGTCACAGTCCATTGGTGTTGTGACTTTTCACCTGCCTTACCTGTAGGTGTTTTACAGTGAAGACCACCGGCTCAGACAGATAAACCTTACTGCCTTCCTTGTTAATGGATGCTGTGATGACCGGGGAGTTGACGATAACGGAGTAATTAGGGTAGACAGCCTCGCTGCTTAGTCTCACAGTAGCATTCTCTGTGGACAGGTAAGAGCCCAAATTTCTATACAGGACAAAGGCCATCCGGATCTCACCTGTGGGAGGAAGCGTACACAGGAGTCAACACTTAATAACTGTTGGTGCTAGAAATAGCCTGAGAGCAGAGGTGAGAGAAACATGTGAGTGGGTTTGACACAGAGATCTCCTACTGAGAGTGAGAGCAGGAGAGAGAAGG
This sequence comes from Neodontobutis hainanensis, assembly GCA_024349245.1. Classification (NCBI taxonomy): domain Eukaryota; kingdom Metazoa; phylum Chordata; class Actinopteri; order Gobiiformes; family Odontobutidae; genus Neodontobutis; species Neodontobutis hainanensis. Next base: position 7,510,810 of record JALDNG010000024.1, read on the forward strand.
TGAGATTTCATTTCTACCATTTCGTCCGTGTTGCTTGAGAGTGCTGGCTGACAGCTGGATGGAGTTTCCGTGTAGTTCTGACTGAGGGAATGTCAGGTCTGCCAGGTTCCCGTCCGTGCTCAGCCTAGCCACTTCTAGCTCTGAAAGAAACACACAAACACATGACAGTGCTAATGTCACTTAATTGCAGAGCACTCTCCATCAGGTTTGTTTTGAAGCCTCGTGTAATAACTGTGTTTTCCCACTAAGTGCTTCGAAGCGACATGCATGAATCCTGCAAGCTTTTTCCTAAACAAAGACAATCTGACAAGAGTAATAACTTTTAGACTAAAAAAGGCAACAATGTCTCCTGGCAACTGGTCGAACACTTTAAGGTGTGTAATCCGCTTTCTTTCTTGTATTGTGGGAATCTCATTTCACCATCCAGGTTCGTTAGCACACGGCTGATTACAGCAGCGTAATGCGTTAGATAAAGTTTCTAATTAAAGACTAATTATGCCTTTCCTGTAGTGCTATCTTGTGCCTATGAGTGATTTTGTAATTTAGATGTTACTTTCATGATGGAAAGCAGAGCCCCTTGATCAAATAAACACAAGGACATGCTTAGGACATAAGAAGGAAAATAAAGGAAATGATGTTAAGGAGGTCAGAGATGTAAGAGATTGAAGGAGGAGAAAAAAAAATTTACATTTTGGACTAGAGGGCAGATATTATGTGAGACTTTTAAGATTTTTTTAAATGAGCAATGTATGTATTGGATGAGGCAAAAAATGTATGTTCTCTATTTTTCTGTGTTCTGTGTGTGGTCATATGAACATTTTTTGTTAATTTAGTATTTCATTTCTAGTAGGACATACATGTGGCTCAAGCTTGGATTTAATTACTGTACACACACAAAGTGAGACACCTACAGCTACAGATTGTACTTGAGAGTCCTTCTTTCATAACATTCTAAATATATTGAGTTGCCCATAGAGCCTTTTTCCCCCTGACAACATGAGAAAATGTTGACTAAATTCTATGGTGTGGTTTAAAGTAGGTAGTTGTGGATAGATAATGTCTTTGGTATTTGCGTTTCTAAAACTCTTGGTTTTCTCTGACCAAAGATTTCAGAACAGATTATGATTTAATACTTTAGATGTGTCTATTTTTACACAGCCACTATTGTTAACAGACAGCTGCTTAATAGCAACAAGTATTCTTTCATTCATCTTCATCCTCTTAGTCCTGTTAGAGTTCCCGGGTGACCGGATGCCAGCAGCTTGGACAACCTGGACAATGGCCAGTTGGTCGCAGGGTTGACACTTAGAGACAGACACAGACAGACAAACATTCAAGCTCATATTTATTCCTTAGGGATACTCAGTTGACCTACATGCATATTTTTGGGCAGTAGGGGGGCAGCCGGAGTACCTGGAGAGAACCCACAGTAACACGGAGAGAACATGTTCGTGTCAAACTCACAACCTTCTTGCTGAGGAGCGCTAACCATTCTACCACCGTGCACCCCACACAAGTATTAAAATGACAATTCTGAAACACAAATGTTAAGTGGAAACAAAAAAAACAACACATACATTTGCCATCTATGATCACTGATCTCACGTTTCTGGCAGTAGGCCTATACTGTGGCTCCCTTGTAAAGTAACTTTGCCTGTGTCATGTTTTGGGTGATATTTCATTTGAAAATTACACATATAGCCCAGCCTATTACAAACTATATCCAGATGTCTACTCATAAAGTGAGTGTGTTTAGCATGACCTGCATTATTAGGAAGGTAAATAAACAAGCGAAAAAAGTGGAATGCAACTGTAACCACATACTGATAGGCAAATAATGAATGGCACAATGAACCTAACCAAACATTTAGCCACCCCACCCACATGTGCACACATGACATATATGCACAGTATCCACACCCACACACAGCGGCAGGGGAATGAAAACATGCTGAGAGTAATCTAATTAAAGCATCCTTGTCACGACAATCCTCCTCTTAAGATACACACTTGTTCATTATCGTTATCACATGCACACGCTGGTCCCGCTGTGTTATCCCTTCAGATCACTTTTTTTTTGCATGTAATAATAATCCATACTCACAACAATAACACAATGTAACAGCCCGCAGTTTTAGTTTGAAATGTGTCACTCTAATAATTTATTTGTGTTGCTCAATGCAAGGAGACTTTTGGGGACAAGAAAAAGAGGCTGAAAGAGAGCAGGGAGGGAGAGACAGGAGACAGAAATAAGGCTGATAGAAGAAGTGAAATAAGAGGCGGTATCGAATGGTTATGAATAAAGGGGAGAGATAATCACGCTGGATCTGCCCACTGGATTAGCTGTGAGGGAAGATTAAGAGTACAAAAAAGAAGAGGGTATGCAAAGATGAAAATTTCCTCACCAAAAAAACATTTTCCTGTTTTTTTTAGTTTTTTTTTAAGTTCTTCTGAAATGCAGTAGCCCACTTCTTGAAGAGCATTTATGTAACTGCATTTATATGGCCCTCGAGGAGAACATAAATTGGAGGGTATACAAGACTGAAATTATGTAAGCTGATATTGTGTAGGAAGGCAGCTGTTTGAAACCAAGTCAGGATGTAAAGAGTGACTTTATGAAATGGAACTGCTTCTCCTGGAGTGTCTGTCTGCAGTGGGTTTGTTGTTCGGCTTAAATAGCTGTGATTTAATTGCTTACTGATGTGAAAGTGAGCAAAGCGAGGAACAAAGAAAAAAACAACCTAATAACATCATTTGACATTCCACCACCATGATAACCCTGAAGCATTTATGTAGTCTTCTTTAAACATGTCTTCAGTTTCATCTTCAGCTCCTCCCTCCACCATAACTTTTCATCAGTAACTTCAAGCCCAGTGAATCCTAGTAACGGGGCTCTAATGTGCAGGGTATTTTAAAATAGTGAATCAAAAAAGAGGAAATAAACTGAAGCCTAATTAAGGCAAAGCATGAGTGAGTAAAAGTCACTCATAACATTCACAACACCATTGCTCTCTGGTATTACTGCCATATTCCGTGGACCAAAGATGAGACCATCAGTAAAGAAGGATGAAAAGAAAATATAAAAAGAGGGAATAAGAGAAGAGGGAAAGTGATGTGCACAATGCCATAATAACTAGCTTTGTTCTGCTTTGTCAATTCTGCTGACATCTAGAGGCCACAATATATGGGGGATATAAATAAATAAAAATGATTGTATCTGGCTAACAATTCATCCTTGCATCAGAAGCCTCAAGGCCATTCTTGACTGTGTTCTGTTGATGAGCATGAATAGCTAGGGACTGGGCCCTTCAAAAGCTCTTGAGCAGTAACATGGCCATGGACATCATGACCTCTCTCTGACAGTGCAACGAGAGTAAAGCTGATATAGACTAGGACTCAGTGCTGCTCACTGTGGTTACATAACAGATTCTGATAGGAACATTTAGATTATCAACTAAAAAGCATACTTGTGAAGCACACTTGTCAATACTTGTGTTAGGAGTGGCATTAAACTTGCATCAAATGTATCTCAATTGCACGCCACAGAAATAATTTTTCATACAATATTGATTTTCTTAATTACCTTCTCAGGACTTTTGGCAGGCTGGATAGTGCTGTAGTTACACATAATCATTATTTGGTTGAATATTGTTTGGTTATGTCTGACATCTCTCTAATGTCTTTTTCATATGACGTATTATTTTTCAATATATTTTTGAAATTATTGCACATGTTCCCTTCTCAGTCCCCTCAGCAATAGATATATAGCATATTATTATTTGGTCCATAAAGACCGTGAGCATATTGTTTTTGAAACAGTGATGCTTTACTTTCTTCTCATTTGTAATATGAAACATACATCTGAGATGGTGGATGCAGTAACGCCTGCTGTCAGCACGGTTCTTACTGTGATATTGCATCATTTTCTTAGATCTTTAGCAGCATCAACTGGTTTAGGTTGTTGTCAACTCGAGAAAAAGACGAGAAAAATCTGTGAAATCTAAGAAACCTCTTTCTACACATGTTGTTACCTCTTTTGTATTCAGGTACTGTCTGCAAAACATAGTTGTGTTCCAGCCTAGTTTGAGCCTTTCACACTCTGCTACTGTGCAGCTCCTCTAGAGCAGATGGATGTTAAGTGCCATGCTTGAGGGCTTCTCAACAGGTTTCTTGACAGTTGAGAGTTTACAGGAAGGAAAAAGAAAAAAAAAAAAACACACACACATTTACCATTTAAATTTAAAATCTACTCACGGATGTTGTCAGTGGTCTCCTGCACAATGTCAGTCTTGAGTAGATTGTCAGCTAACATGAAGGCCCCCGTCTCCACAGTGTCAAGAAGCAGAGTGGCCGAGTGCAGCTGCTCGCTGGTGGGGAGCTCTCTCCACGCTGCCTGGGCTCGGGGCTGCAGCAGATTATTCACCGTCTCTACCATGGCCTAGGGCATAAGCAGAAACACTGTGGTCACACTCACAAGCGCCTTTGTCACCTTGACTCAGTGAGGCTAACACAGGATCAAATTCATTGATAATACAAATGACACCATTACTCCTTAACAACTGGAGACAGCAGTCAATGGGATGCAACGATATGAATGCACCTTTTCATTTATCATGTTGATAAACGATAACAAAAATGTAAGTGATGCAAATGCAGCATTGCCATGCAGACACAACTAAGGCAAAACATAAATAGCTTTTCATGTTCAAAAACCCATTTAACTTGTCCTCTACTGGATGGTGTGATAGAAAATCTGTCACAGATGTTATTAAAATCAAGCTAAGATAATTAGTTGATTACAATCACAATGTGTCTACACCCCGAAAACCTGCTTCTCCTCTCTTTGTGCATCATACAGGCTTAGCTATGAGAAGGGAAAACTTGTGCTTAAGGGTCTGAGAAGAAATTAGAGTTTTATCTGATAACGTCTTCTGGGTCACACTCAGCCATGCAGAACAGTTCCAAATCCCAGTAAATATTACCGACCTAAAAGGAGAGAAATTGGCTTGCACAGCTGAAATATTCTCAGTGAAACAATAGTTGTTTTGTCTACAGCTCACATTCCTTTATGCTCCTATGAATTCACCCCCCAGCTTTTAGACACACACTTTCAAAGTAAGAGTCAGATAAAGAACTGGAGAGAGTTGGTGGAGAGAGTGAGCCATGGGAAAGCGATAAAACAGTCCAGTGAGTCTACGGTGACAGGCGTCCAGTGGGAACATGGGAGGTGGAAAAGCGAATACAGGTGCTATCAAACACACACATCTCACACCCCTGTCTGTCTCTTTATTTTCTCCTACTCTTGTAAACCACCTTTTCTACCTCCACAAAACTCATTCTTTACTTATCACCAGGTTTCTTGGAGGCGTCTCTCGGTGGAAACAAAAAGTGGGAAAAGAAACACCGGTCCTATGATATTAGCAATTTCCAAAAGGGAATAGCAAGGGCAGGAAGGAAGTGTAAGAAGCCTTGGATTATTGCCGCTCACTCATAAATTGTTCGACTTGGATCATAGCCCCTTCACTTATTGGAGAAAAAATGAAGACAGAGAAATGCGTGTTTATGCAGTTGGTTAGAAATAGGGTGACCATACGTCCCGTTTTAGCCAGGACAGTCCCATTTTGAAGCCCTCTGCCCCATGCCCTGGGGACGATGTGCAAAAACATTAAAATGTCCCAGTTTTCTCCTCTTTGTGTCCAGATTGTCCTGTTTGTTTTTACCGTCAATGCCAATCATAAAGCCAAAGCAGTGCATTTTACTTGTAACTCATTTGGCTGTCTGTCTGTGTGTCAATCAGAGTTGCTATGGTTACGCCAATATAAACCAATTGGAGAAGATCAACAGTGTTCCACGTGTCTCTAACTCAACACTGATTGGTCCATCTTAAGTAAGTCTATTGCTAAGCGTACTTCTCACTTTTACCGTTTCAGCCTGTTTTAGCCAAAAAGAAAGTTGCCAACGAGCTTGAGGAACAATACAACTGTTTCATTTTAGGAAAGCACATGTTAACATAATTAGAAATGTTACTCAAGGAGAAGGGAAAGATGAGTCAAGTAAGCCAATCAGAGAGCGTCTTGTTATTACGCAGCGATGCAAAAAGCTAACCGGAGAAGCAAAGAGACAACAGAGCAACAAACTGTTAGCATTAGATCTTTTAGCAACGTCAGCTTCTCAAGCTTTTGCCGAAAGAGTATTCAGTGTCACAGGCAAGCCATCATACAGCAATATACCGCCGTCCTCCAGAGGGCAGGCTCCAAAAGCGGAAATATAAGGAGAAACCCAATGGCGACTTTACAATGTTGTATATTATGTTTACAGTCTGGTACAAAAGATGTCTCCAGTCTCTAGAGCTAAGTTTTTTAGTCAACTAAAATTGCACAACATTTCAGTCAAAAGACTAAAACTAAATAAAAATTTCTAACACTGGTTAGAAATGAGTCATACATGTGTGAATTGCATGTTGTACAAATCGTGCACTTGACCTCGGAAAAGAAAGAATTAATCCCTACCTAACCTTCATTTTTCTTTTTTGGGGGTGGGGTGGGGGGGTTAACCACATGTGGATACACTGATGCACACATGAAATGAGTGCTTATCCAACAAGCTAATATGCTGATATTATGTCCTCTTTTAGCGCTCGGAGCTAATTAGCCAGAATGCATATCCAATGAGTTTGGGAAGGCTACATGTAAACAAAAACTAATTAATCCACTGCTTCATCAAACAACCAGAACAAGCAGGAGTGAAGTACACACGTGTCAGAAAATGTGTCTCTCGCATTTTATAAAGTATAAAAATATATTTTGGCTATGTTTTCCCTATCAATTATCTACCGGTTATTAATACAACACAGTTAGTGCAGCACTGTGCATGACAAAGAAATGAACACACATGGTCTGATTAGCACATGAAAAAAGGAGCTAATACAAATTCAGTCTGGAGACAGTAAATCATGAACAATTTTCATAATCCATTCCATTGTGTGTCAGGGGAAAATATCCCCAAAAAAAACATTTGGCCTGTTCCGGCTTCTTAAACATAAGGATTTGCTGCTTTTTGTATAATTGGGGTTGGTTAAAATACAGTTTTAAATCAATAATAGTCAGCCTTGAGATGGGGTTGATTACCTGCACCTTTATAGCAAAGTCTCACAAAAAGGTTGCACGATGGCAGAGTGGTAAGCACTCCGGCCTCACAGCAAGAAGGTCCTAGATTCAATTCCCATCCAGGACAGGGCCATTCTGTTTGCATGTTCTCCCCGTTTCCGCATAGGTTTCCTCCGGGTTCTGCTACCACCAAAAACATGTACAATATAGGACTACAGATGGAAATGAGCTGTTAAGATATAATCTGGTACAAGCATCTCTGCTCCGGCTTAATGTACACTGTACGCTGTCCTAAAAGAAGTGAACGACTCAAAACACACTCCCAAATATGAACTGTACGTTTCTTTCAAAGTTCTCACATTTATTTTGTTGGTGTCACCTGCTGCTATGAATTTCTTCTTATAAATATTTGTCTGTCTCAAAGCTTATCCAAAATGTAAGGTAAGTTATTTTGGGTGAAGGACATACCTCAAGGGTAAGCCAAATTTTCTCTAAATGTTAATAAAGCCAAATGAGACATGACCAGGTCTTAATAAAATACATTTTTGTCTTTGTCTTTTTATATGTTGTAGTGTGAAGCACCTAACACCTAACAAGAGTGTCTGACAGTAGGGAGCTGTCTGACTTAGGGATGGTTTTTGTAGGTAAATACTCATAAAATACTGCATGTCTGTATTGCCAGCTCACAAAAAATATACTGCAATAGTTTCTGGTATGTACTGTATTCCTACTTTTAATAATTTCTGTCAATGATGCACGTGTTGTGTATTGCGTATGTGATGCATGTGCGCTCATACAGTATGTGTGTAGTGGGGGCGTGTGTGTGTGCACAAGGGGGCTGGGAGAAGCATTGCAGTGCATCATTCTGCTCCACTTGCTGTACAGTAGCAGTCCAGGCAAGCGAGAGAACGACAGGCAGACGGGGGAAGATAGAGGAGTCTCTGCAGGCACAGCAGATATGACAGCAGTGGCACTCGTACATACTGCTGCTACTGCTCCCAAAACGCTCACTTTGATGTGTTTCAGATAACCCCCCTCCTTTTCTAGTCTCATTAAACTTTTCATTGCTTTTCACTGAACTTTTGATTATCTTGCGTTTTCAATTTCACATAATTTTCTCATTGAAATTTAATTCAGCCGCACTGCGATTGCATCTGTAGAGAAGGGAGATCGGTACGGAGAAGAAGGGGTGTGATTTCCTTGAGGTCCAGACATCTCCACATCAGAAAGCACAATATACATGAATATACATGTTTGTGGGTGTGCCTGTGAGCATCGGTGCCACTAGTGACATTTCTATCAGTGAAAGTATAAGGACTTGAGGGCAAAAATGGAGACAGGTTTTTATTTTTAGTGGTTTTCAAAGAGAAGCGAGACTCTGCGGAGACAGATAAGAGTCCCGTTTGTGTGGAAGTGTCTATGTGTAACTCTGTATTGTAGGGTAGGCCCTTGTGTGGATGCGGAACACACAAACCAGTAAATGGGGCAGAAGTGAAATGCTTTGAAGCGTTGGGGTAATCCAGCGTAAACAGCAGTGGCAAGACAGACTGGAGCTGGGCCGCTTTGCTACTCTCAGCTACACAAGGAGAAACGCACGCTCTATGGCTATACTGTATGTGCACATACTCTGGTAAAAAGACAGAGTTGGGATGTTGTAAGTATGGAAAGAGCAGGTAGATGGATGAAAGAGAAGCATTTTTTTCTTCTTCTTTGCTCGCATGGCTGAGTTCCGAGAAAAGAGCCTGTTTTGAAAACGTTTTTTTTTTTTATCATAGAAGCAGTTTTGTCTGCCAGTTGTTGTTGGGAGTTTGTCTTCTCTGTCAGGATGAGTTCGCCGCTAAATCAGCCTTTAAATTCACAGCATGCCATGTTCTGACCCGCCATCCAGAAATAGAGGGCAAATTAGACATTGTCATTGAGCATCACTGTCTCCTCACTTGGTTCTCGTTCACATGTTTCTCTGACTTTCTCTTTATTTTCTTACCCCCCTCCCCTTTTCCGTTTTCTCCCATTTCTCACTCCGTCTACCTTACACAATCTTTCTCCCACCAATACCCCCCCTACAGCATCAAAGCCTCTCCACACCACCAACTTCATCATGAATAAATTGCCAATTTAGTATACATGAAACGAGTCCCCAATTCCCCAAACGAAGAGAGAAAGAATAAGTGGAGAAGAGGAGGAGAGAAGAAGAGGAGCTTGTGTGAGAAGAGAAAATAAAAGAGAGAATTCAATTATTTTTTGTCTCTATTAAGAACCCAAACCTCCTGCCCACTCTCTTCACTTGGCAATTAGTGCTGTGGATAATTAACGAGGAGAGGCCAGAGCCACGCCACATCCCTAATCACGAGCATTTCTATCTGGCAGAGTAAGGGACTGTTGCTATAATTTTGTTTCACATTACTAAGGCTAATTATATAATCGATCATTCCCAGCCCCCTGCAGTATCCAAGTTGTGTGGCGTAACGTCGGGGTTTCAAACCTGGGTGAGGAATGCACACTTTACATCAGTCGAACCAGTCTACCAAAATAAAATTGGTGGTATATATAAACATTTTAGATTTTGCCAATACAAAAAGGGGTTTTGGAGAAAAGCAGTAAAACCATTAGTCCGTTATCATTTGAAACACATTGAATGCAAAGACAGTCACAGAAATGTAGCTTCTGATGGAATAAAATGTAACATGATCAAACTAAATATAGTCATATAGAACACTGAATGCCTTTGTTTGTTTTTATTAATACTATATTTCATCTAAGCTGTAAGATGTGTGTGACTGTGCATTCTGTTTGCTGGTTTTGGTGGTTTGACACTCAAAGTCTAAACTTCAGTCAATCGCCCAACACCATTGTTTCATTGCTAAACAATATAAAACAACAAATTTTCAAATGAATCATCAATCAAATGTCTTTGGAAGTATATACAGCATGAGGAGTTATGAACGTATTAGCTTTATGTTAAAATATATATTTATGTATAAGAGGGTGTGTGGGTGTGTGTTTGTGTGTGTCAGCTTGCATATAGTCCTAAGCCATGTTCTATGATGTGACATTGCTGACTAGTGCTGACGTTCAGACTTTTCAGCGGAGAGTGGAAAAAAGCCTGCATCAGGAGAAAAAGAGCTAGACTATCAAGGGTGTGTGTGAGTGTGTGTGTGTGTGTGTGAGTGTGTGTGTGTGTGTGTGTGTGTGTGTGTGTGTGTGTGTGTGTGTGTGTGTGTGTGTGTGTGTGTGTGTGTGTGTGTGTGTGTGTGTGTGTGTGTGTGTTTGTGAGTGTGTGTGGTTGCGAGGGAGAGGAACAGAGAGGCTGTGTAGCACATAGATGAGCAAGGTAGAGTCATTTCTTAGTTATTGCTCTGCCGAAATAATGTTTTTTTTCTTTCTTTTTTTTCAAAGTATGCACAGACAGACAAACAGACAGAACAACACAACAGACGAAAAATAAATAACTACCAAGCCAAAAACAAAAGCAGGTATGATTTCTTAAAGCACAGTAGCCGTGATCAAGCAAGACTCAGAACACAATATCCATCACACTCAGTGTTCTCCCTGCGACACAGCAGCAGAGAGGACGTTTCATTGAATAGAGATGGATGGTAAGTCATTTGGTTGCGAGTAGGCCTGTTTACCATTCTGCACACAGCAGCGCCAAAACAGATGAGCTGTTATTGATATTGATCATGGCTTATCAGTGCCATTGATTTGGAAAGCAAGAGAAAGCAAAACAATATCAGTAAAAAAAAAAAAAAAAAAAAAAAAAAAAACCTTTGAGGAGACTTATGCACCTTTGACATGATTAGGCGCCCTGCCTTTTCAGACATTTTGAACTCAACAAAGCTCAAAAGTCACTTCCTAGCTGTTTTCACTTGATGGGATGCTAAAAGTGCAGTGCAGGATGTTTAACATAAAAAGGGAGATTACAAATATGAGGACTGAGAAATTGTCTGAAAGAAAATGTAGAAAAATATGTAGATAAAACCTAGTCTCTTGAGTTTTAAGTAAAGTTGGAAGTTGTCAGTTTTTCCCAAAGGGCCACTTAGAATTCAAAGCTTCCATGGTATGATATTACTGTCTGTCTTAAATAAGTATCTTCAGAATTTTGTATGTGTTTAAGCTAGGTTTGTGAAGGTTTTAGGCTACTTTGAGCCAATATGGACAGCTGCTGCAAATTAGCTTTAGCTCAACAGGGATTTTGCATGGTGGTGGTGGCATTAAGCTTTGACACATACGCAGCGCAGTGCTTCATTGAGTTTTCACACGTTTCTGATTTATAAGTGTTACTATTTCTGGACAAAACGTAAACCAAGATTCAAAAATTCATTTTAGAGAGGAAGAGATACCAATAGGCTGACAGTTGTTGTGAACTGAGTCTGCAAATAATAAATTAAATGAAGCAGCGTTGAATTAGCCTTTTACAAATAACATAGCAATGTGTGATCACACGCACACACATGACTTGGCGGCTCACATGCGGAGTGAAAAAAAAAAAAAGAAAAATCAAAAACAAAACAGAACAAATGTGGGACTATATTATGGCAAGATAATCAACAGTACCAGGAAGCGGAAATACCTGTGTGAAAAACCTGCAGGACCTTTCTCTCTTCTGAAGCTGCAAATTCAAAGAAATACAGGCTGTTAGCAAAGTAACACCTCTCAGATGCACACAGTGAGGCAGGCACACTTACTTCATTAACATTTCACAAAAAGTCTGCACTGACTGAAAGTTATTGTTATTCTTCTCACTCACCTCTTTGTGCAATCTTTCCGTCAGTTCAGTTATCCCGCACCTTTCCTGTCGGTTTTTCCCTCATTGTTGTCATTATCTCCTTGTTTTTCTATCTACCTTTCAGCATCTACTATCAGTTGAATTGATGGCATTAATTACTGTGCCATTCTTGCATGCTTGATCATTTTAGATTTCCAAACCAAAATTTGCATAACAAGCTGGTATATTACTCAATTAGGTATATATAATTGGGCCATTACTGAAATCAGGAGGAACGCTTTCGCTCTTCTAGCAAGCTTTTTTTCTTCTAATTCAACCTTTAACAGGCCATTTGGTCAACAGCACAACGCAGATTAATTAATTCTGCAATGTATCCACGAGGCTGCTAATAGAGAGGTGCAGACGTGAGAAAAAAGGGAAACATGAGGCGGTCATTGTGCCTCAATCATTGTATGAACCATAAGTGGTGACAGAAGTTGACAGTGTAGCGGGTAAACCACACATATCACCGCTGACCAAAGAAATAAAGAAACAGTCTGTCTTTAGAAACAACTAAATTAATGACTAGTGAGTTATTCCCTAATGAATTCACTTTAATTGAAGGTCTACATGAACAAAGCTCAGCAGCAAAACGTTTTCTTTGTGAGCTGCTGTAGCTTTAGCAGATCCTTTTCAAATCAAGTGAACAATTATATAAGGCAATGGTAAAGTAGTTAGGCATCTTTGTTGTTACTCATAACTGAAGTGCCATGACCAATAAACAAAAAGCATATGACGTCAAATGTGTCCCAAGCCTTGTTAATCTCAAGGACTGTATTTTCATGACTGTTTATAATGTTAACATTTACTTTTAACTGCAAAGAGTTGATTAACCAACTCAGTAGTTTTTTCACCTTTAATAGTTTTTTTTTTACTTGTTACTAAAACAACACTAGGGAAGGGATACAAAAAGTCTAAAAGAAGCAATTTATCATTTGAAGTGACTATTGTTCTTTTTCCGTTTCTGCAAAAAGAAACTTTGTGGCCCGTGAAGAATGACAATGACAATCAGACAAAAGACTCACCACTTGTGTTATTTATCAAAAAATCATTTAAAAAACTGTCCCTCAATTTTCTTTTAAGTTTTTGTTTCTCTCATTTATCTTTTCCCTCTACCTACAGCCCCAAGTACAAAAAAAAAAAACTCTTATTTCATCACTCAAAAGAATCGACCTCCTCCTCAGCCAAGTCTTTCTGGCAGCGTACCTTGGTGAGACTGCGGGCAGCACTGTCCTTGCCCCCAGGAGTCAAATTCCTGAGTTGGACATCGAGCAGTTCAACCAGCTGGGCCATTGCCCTCACTGTGGACGGCACGTCGCCAGGCCGCAGTAGCCCCTTGGTCTGCTCCGCGAGCTCTCTGGCCACTATGGCTGCCGTCTCGCCCGAACGAAGCTGCACCGGGAAACACAGAAAAGGTAAAGATGTTAGATCAGGTGGGACGGACGTTGGAAGGAGAGGTGAAAGTTAGCAAAAGGGACAGAAAGAGAAAAGGAAAAGCCCAGTACAAGACAGATGGAAAGATGAAAGGACATGAGAGGAAGGACAGATAAAGGGCAGATGAAGCCAGAGACGGAAATGGAGAATTGAGGATGAATTGAAGGCAAGGGAAGTGAGCGAAAAAACAAGACAGATACAGGAGTATGCATTGCAGATATTCCTGGGGCTTATGTGCTTTAATAAAAACAAGAATGTTTTACATAAACTAACTCTGCAGTGTCCTTTTCTCTCATCTTACACACTGTGGAAAACCCCAACATTCTGCAGCATTCTGAGTCCAAATTGGATCCAGTATGTTCAAAGGATGGATAACTCCGACTGAAAGCTCTGAACTAAAATTGTAGAAACACACACAGGCGGGCACTTTTTGAATAAAAAATGTGTGTTTCCAAATATTGTATTACAGCGTTCGTCTATGATCCTATTACGATAGCATCACATTAATAATGACCTCAGAGTCCTTTTCCCTGTGGCGACATACAGTCACTTCCAACATGAGTTTAACTTAACAAGTGAAGATGGATCAGTGGCCTAAATCTTTCCCTGTGGTCAATGTGTCTTCATGCATGAGAAACTGCTCCGGGACTATATCCATAACATGTAGCCTTAAACTATGGTTCAATGGGAGCTGGCGGCACGCTTCCACTTACTTTCTGCATGATGTGATTGACCCAGGGCGACGTGCAGTTGCTGAGGTCAGGGCCTTGAGGATCCCAGTAGCCCAAATGAGCCATGCACATGTATGTAGCCACGCCTGCAAGACCAGCACAGCAAACAGGGTGAGACAGTTGTGACATTCAGCAGGAGACAGAGAGTAAAACACTGTTAAATGTGTGTGTCTGAGTGTCTGAGACAAGCAGTGAAATGATTCTAAGCTCTCTGTGTCATACAGGCTAATTGATTAAAACAGGAAAAAGGAAAGCTAATGTGTTGTGTGACTTTGTACTACTTTATATTAAGGGGAATACATTAGGACTGGCTTTTCAAACAGCCTGTTCTGTCTTCCAACGCTTTGGATCTTCGGACCAATTATTTCTCTAATTTCCAAGTTCAAAGCAAACTGAATCTTAACCACGCATTTCATACACTCAACCTTGGGGTCTCCCAGTCGACTGCTGTTGAAATATCTTTATATAATAGCCCTTCAATGTCATATCAAACCTATTCTGTTTGTGTAATATCTTTATCTATTGTGTGCCTTATTCCATTATAAACTATAAACCTTTGTTCCCATTTAATGTCCTTGTTAAAGGTAATTATTGTACACATGCAGTACTCACAATATCAAATTTACTTTGAGGTGTGACTAAAACAGAAAACATTATATAGATCTAACGGCATCCCTGTTGAGCTAAAGCTGGGCTTATAATGCTATATGTATGTATATTTTTGATAAGCTACTAAAAGATTGTGGTGTTGGAGTGTAGTTGGAGTAGTTATAAAAGTTATTTATAAAGCAATTAATGCACAAAAGTAGAAAATTCATACTGTCAAATTTTACATTCTCCACACATTAAGACCCCTTCCAGTCATGTCATAAGGAGATTGAGATTGTGTCTGATATAATCAAAATGATATACTAAAGATAAGATGGTCTATTGGACTTTAGACGTTCGATAACAAACCTTTTAACTTTTTTTGTGGAAAAAAGAAACATTCCATAGATTTGTTGTACATAAAAAAACAAGTTTTTGTTGAGCTTTAAGTGAACAAAAGAACCAATGCACTGATAAAACTAAAAGTTTGACATTTTTAAAAGTGCCTACCCAGTGTCCCAACAGGGCAGGGCTGCTTGGCGAGCTGGCCTTGCTGAGTCCGTGGCCATGATATGTCAGCGGTCACTCGTGGAGAGCAGAATTCCTGCGGGGGCATCACTGGGGGCTGCGGCGCTGCAGGTGGAACCACCACTGGAGGAGAGCGTCCCGGCCCTTTCTGGTTGATGTCTGGAATCTGGTTGGTGTCAGAAGACGAGCCCCCGGCTGGGATCAGTATGGGAGAGCGAACAGTGGTGGTGGTCCGATATCGCTGACCCGGAGAGGTGGTGAGCAGTGGTCTGGGTGTGGTGTAGTAAGGAGGGGAACGGGTGGTGAGGGTTCGACTTGTAGATGAAGACCCCCCTCCTCCAAGTGGACCCCCTCCTACTCCACCTCCTCGGTTAGGAGGCATCACAGGAGGCCGGTAGTCTATAAAGAAAAGATAAAGGCATTACCTTCTCAAGAAACAATGTAACTCAAAGCTAACACACAAAGCAGTTGTTTTGTTTTACTCTGGATTTTTTATAAGCCAGGGATCAGTGAACCAAAGTTCAACATTGATTACAGTGAAGAAAAAGCAACAACAACCGTTAAAGCAGCTCTCTGTGTCGAAGCCTGACCCAGTCATTGCACTAAAGCCATTTGGCAATTATTTGATATGTTCTGTTTGGATAATCACGTGTAATTCTAATAAATGTGTCTATTGACCAACAGCTCATGCATATTCCCATCCTTTTCCAAACATTTATTTGACTGGGAGTTGAACAATTTGATGGCAACATTTTTTCGAGTGAGTTCAAATATATAAAGAAGTACAGACTAATTCAGGTTTCAGGTAGTTATCTGAGCTAAAGTATCATTATTACAGCAGTAATGGCTCTTTCACCACTGCCCTACGATGCAAATACAGCAAAGTCCCTCCCATCATTCATTTACACTAAATAACAGTGACAGTGAGAGTAGCTCATGTTTCTGATCATTATCCAATGTAGTATTCCATTCTTGAAGATTAGACCTTCAGGTTTTAATGTTATGAATGGCACAAATTTACAATATTACTTCATACATGCAACATTTCACATTCCCCAAAAAACAACAATAGCTTTGCCTCGCAAGGTTGCACGAGGTCACAGCTGTGTCCTGTGAGAGCACTACACACTGCTGCTCGACCTGGCAGAAAAAAAAAAAAAAACATTCTTCAGTTTCATGCATTACTCATAACTCTGTGACATCACATGCAGCAAGAAGGCACTTAAATACATATTTCATTGTAAAAAAAAAAAAGTCAGACCGGTGCAGACGGAAGACTGAATAGAATGAGACGAAGGGAAGATGTGGATTGGAGGGCTATGTGTTTGTAATGTGTTACAATAGGCCTTTGTGAAGGTAGTAAGGAAAAAAGACATTATTTAACAAAGAATGGAAACGCTTTGTTGCTGTAAATATGTTTGCAACAAAAGCAATTTCCTGAATACATCTGTGAATAAGCATGTAAATTATTCTCACGGACATCTTTAGGACTGCAATTAAAGGAAACAAAACACAGTTTGGAGTATTGCGAGTTATATGCTATTGATATTGTAAGCCTTAATATGTAATTTGGCGTGAGTAATTTAAAAGTTAATTTTGCTTTGGTACCTTTTGCACCTGTTTATTTCTCTGCCCGTTTGAATGAGTCGCATAATCAACACTGAGATTAGCACAATAAGTGTACTTTGTTTGCAGGCAGATAATTGGTGTCAACTGTGCCTGGATTTCCTGGTGTGAACTGCATAAAATAAACAGAGAGGCAAACAGATGTAAATGAAGCTCGCCACTCTGTAATAATAGTAAGTAATCATTCATTCTCACAGTAAGTGTCCAATCAAAACCGTCCAGAAAAAATCCTGTCTGAACTGGGCCTAAACATTTTTTGTTGCTATTTTCACAAATTCCAGCAACTCTGAATTTAAGGTTCTTTTGTGTAGTCATATTCACATGGTTTTGGGGTAATATAGTTACCCAAGTTTTAAACAGTGATCATTCTTTGCCAGTTATTATTATTCAATGCCAGTTGGAATGTGTTGCCTCGTGGCCCAGATCCACTGAAATAATAGATTTAGTAAAGTTTTAGCACAGAAAAGGCTTTGCCATTTAATGAACCGCTGCACAATTTGACTAAAATGATAATTAAAGATGTTTTCATTATATTTTTACAAGCAATAAAACTGGTCTATAGTATTTAGTGCCAAAACAGGGCACAATATATTCTGGTAACAGAAGAAAGATGCTTTTATTATTATTATTATTTTAAATTTGTTTTATTAAGTTTTTGAAGCAGCCAATTTTTAACACAATTTACAGTTTGCTTTACTTTATGATCCAAATTTACCTTCCAACATGTCCAAACAGCCTGATACAGAGAAAAAGGTGGAACAAAAACTGTAAATCTAAAAAAGTACTTGTTTGGAAGAATCAGATAAAGTCCAATGAGTACAAGTAGACGCAGCTGCCAAGAATTGTTATCAGTATCTGAAAAATTTTACTTAGTGTATTGTGCAATTTGGCAAATAACATACCATAATATATAAACTTTTTAATACTATATACCATACACATTTTGTCATTGCTGTATAAGTAGATTGCCATTTGGGTGTTTGTGGGCCACAGCACTGAGTAGGTAAATAGACTGTCTTCTTCCCTTAAGTTTAATTAAGGACGTAGCACTTCCCTGTATATTTCCTCTCCCTCTCTGTCTATCCTGATGACTGACAGCCATGTAACATCCCGCTCCTCCTGTACACTCTGTTCATCTCGCGCGCAACTCAGCCGAGTGTTTCCGTACCTAAACTGTGCCACTCCATTCCTGAATCACCGCCGCCCTGCCTCATGCATTCTCCACGGAACATTGCCATCAATCATGCGTGGCAGCGGTGGCCTAGGGACTAGCTGTCAATCTGCATGTGTGAATGTGAGTGTAGTTAAAAAACAGAGACTCGAAGTATGTGTCTATCAGCTCTCAGACGGGAAGCTCCATTAGGGGTTCTGCCACAACAATGGAAGAGTAATGGTGTGTGTGTGAGAGACTGAGGTTGATGTCTGCTGTCATTTCACTACAGGGGAGGCAACACAGAGGCTGGCAGCTTGGGGCAAGGTAGTGCAAAAGTGTGTGAGCAGGGCCGCATCAATACATGACCTGCGCATCTAGAGCTCACATCCTTCCTGTACCCTTCACTTGATATTTACACCTGATTTGATTGCTCACCTCTTACCCTTCCTGCCATACTTTGTACTTTTTACGTTTTTCTATCACATCCTTCAACAGTCCCCCTTCATCTGCGTCTGCTTTGATTTAAAAATCATCCCGTAAAGTGATGTATTCATCAGAGAAGATGCAGGAGAGAGACATGACATAACAACTTCATGAAACATTCATAGAGGAAAAGGCTAGAGGTTGTATTCATGGGAACTGACATACCTCCCTGCGTTTAAGTTTGGGAAACCTTGAGTAAATGTGCAATGACAACTTCATGATGTCATCTAACCTAAACTCTGAACTCTTCACAAATACAGGAAACCTCAGGAAAAGACCTGTGACACCAGGTGAGGATAAAAGCCACAGAGTCAATGTTATGTGTTAGTTGTATTTTGAACATTTATGCAGATGGCATACATGGGTTGATTTGGTCAAATTTACATTGTCAAGTCATACAAAGGCATACCAGAAACAGATAAGGTATGATAAAGCTCCTAAAGCAAGACTTTGTAGCATAAAGGATTATTCTCTTCTTGCTGCAGTGTACTGGCTCTCTGCCCCAAGGACCACGTCCAGCTTAATCATGAATTATTCTGCTCAAGGATGTACAGTTTGAAATATCCAAGCTATAGATTTTATACTTTTAATACTTTAAAAACATAAATTACTCATATGAAGAGAAATGCTAATCTTGTGTTCCACTGGAGACAAGGTTACTGGTCTAAAAAAGTAGCATTAGCTAGTTTTGCCCAATGATGTTGCTTAAATGAAAAACAAATAGAGCTAGTGTGAACCTTAGTGCTTAAAGTCACATGCAATGCACTGTACCGTGTAGCCAGTTGAACCTAGACAATTGTCTGTAGATCCATTATATCGTACACAGCTTGCAAAATGTAATCACTGTCTCTGATATTCTAGACATACTTGGGTATGTGAGTAATGATATAAGAAGTTTTACTGTAACCACCAATATGTTTTTTGAAACAATTTTCTTTTCTGAACAACTTCCATCTGTGGATAAACCTCTAAAGGTAGCCAGTGCTTTTTGTTATCTATTTTTTAACCAAAGAATCTGTAAGTGCTAAACTATTCAGCTCCATGGCAACGCGGCAAACTCCATCTGTTGAGGATCTTTACACTTGATCCTTTGAAATGTCTGCAGTTTTCTAAAAGCAGATGAAATCATTCTCTTAACTATCTGATTTTTTTTACTATTCTTTTCCTGGCTTCCTGGTGTTGTGTTTATCTTCCAGAGCATCAGCGAGCTTGGGGGAAGGTGAGACTGTTGCAGACTGCCAGTGGACATGTTATTGCAGCATATGTGTATGTGCCACTTGAGTCTAAGGCCACACACATGACATTCTGACATACAGTTGAACGTTGTACGCTGAAACACTTTGCCTTGACTTCTCAGTCTGTATACTGGGGCTCAAAAATCTACCGACAAAAGGAATAAAGCAAGAGGAGAGGGATAAACAACTTCCTCTGGCAAGATTCCAAAGAAATTCAAAGAAAAGTAGAGGCAGACCGGAGAGTGAAGGAAAGACCAATTTGACTCGAGACAGAAGTTCTTTTCAAAACTCAAGAGGCAAGAGGATGACTCCACTGCTATTTCTTTTTCCTTAAAAGTTATCGTCTCCTTGCGTCTTTCACACACACATGCTGAACAGTAGGGAGGTATGGATCCAGAGGGGTAACAGCCAAAAGATAATCTGACTGGTGGGAGCAAAGCTTTCTAGGCTGGATAGTGGCACAGACACCGAATAAGGCTGCATTCTGCGATAAGACACTGGCCCTATGGCTGAAGAGCACACATTTACACTCATTTGTAAAAAGCACACACACAGAGCTCGTGGCGAGTTGCTCGAGCTCGCTGATAAAACAAAATGAAGCACTTCAAAGCTTGATACTTGGAGATAGAAAAACAACATAAACTAATAGAGCCTCGCTTAAAATGGCTACCAGGCACCATCATGTTCCAGTGGCTAATGTCTCACAGAGAGACGCTCCTTAACTCCTTTGCGCGAGCATTACCACTTGCATAATCACGTCACATGCCTCCGTGGAGGTTAGAGACACCTGCAGCAACTTCTTCTGCCAATTACACACTCCTCTCTAAATCAGAGGGAAGTTCCCTTGTTCAAAGCAAGGACCTAATGGGAAAGACTTTTTTTTTTATTTATTCAAGTTTCTT
Organism: Neodontobutis hainanensis; assembly: GCA_024349245.1. Taxonomy (NCBI): domain Eukaryota; kingdom Metazoa; phylum Chordata; class Actinopteri; order Gobiiformes; family Odontobutidae; genus Neodontobutis; species Neodontobutis hainanensis. The sequence continues at coordinate 7,531,361 of JALDNG010000024.1, forward strand.
CCTTTCTTTAATAATGGAATAAATTATCAGCATAATACTTTGGCAAGTCCTGAAGTGCACATTGTGATCCCAGGCCTTTTTATTTTTTAAGGACGAAATAAAGTGGGGATTGCGTTCCCTATAGTGAATAATTCGCCCTGAAGCTAAGTCTGTAAACCAATAGCATTATCAGTATAATTTACCATTAAGGGCCATTATTTAGAGATTACAATGGTGGATTTCATTCCCCTCCCATATATATGTAGGACATTTTTTGTAATATAATCTATGTAGAAAAAGGCGTGTATTGCGCTTTTCATTTTCCTCTTGACATGATTTTTTGTTAAAGGAAAAAAGTTTGGTATAAATTTTCAAAGGAAGACAGTGCAGGATTTTTTTTTTCTTTCAACAATCCTGATAGGGCTCATTCGATGTCATGTCAGGCTCCCTGTTACATTGTGAGGTAGATAAGTAACATATTGGGTCAATTGGTGGTCATGGGTTTAGAACTAAGACTAAGACTTGGTTGAGGATTTCCAGACCTTTTTTTTTTTTTAAACCTTTTTACTGCATCATTATGGGATAAGTTACAATGCTAAAATGGGACATGGGACTCACTCTGTAGTGATTTATCATTACAGCCAGTGTTGATTTAAGTTAATGTGTGTATTATGCAGCATTTTAAGCGCTACACATTGTAAAGTAGTTGTGTCGCCGCTCTAACGATCCCCTCTGCCCTCCTTTGTCTCTACTTCCTGTGTGGCTGTGGGTTTCCCTTCCACCCTGTTGTTTTGGCTGGGCTCGCTTAATTTGGCAATCTGCTGTTTGGCACAGGAGCGGCAGTGAGCAGGCCAAAAGCACACAGCCCGCCTGGCTGGGGCAATCCAATCGATAAGGACACACTGCAGGCAAGAAACAGGTGCACCACACTCTGTAAAGCGGAGTGGGCCCTCTCCTGGGACAGCAGTGTCATAATCTATTTGGGAGAGAGGGAGATAGGGAGCGTGGCGGATGGACATGGAATAATATGGTGGCAGTGAAACAAAGGAGAAAGAGGACGGCTGTGTGAGCACAGTATGTAGGACGGTATGTGTTGTGTAGAGGTAATCTGAAAGTCTATCCAGGACCTTTCCCATAAACAAATCCTGGTGTGACAAGTGGGCTGGGTCTTAGTGCAATCTGGTGAAAGAGAGTCTCCACTGCAACCATTAACTCCACTTTAGCTTGTTTATAACATTTCCTGCCATGTCGCTTGATTGCAATCTGGTGCCAAGAAAGGAAGAGAGGAGAGGATGGAGTAAATAAGTAGAGAGAATGAGGGTTAAAACAATAGATACTCTATGCTTGACTTCCTTAGGAAATGAAACTCTGTGATTCAGGCCATTAAGGGTTCAAGGGTGAAGCTTTAAATTTCCGTAAACTGACAGAGTGGCGAGAGAGACAAGCAGAGGTCATCCCACTAGAACTCCATTTGAATAGATTACAATGCCAATCACTGATTGCATTCCCATTAAGATGGGGATATGACTTTTGGCACTAGACGTTTGGCTGACTAAACAATGCATTCGAAAGCATAACAGTTGAGGGTCTATTTACGAGTACAAGCATTTTTATGGAGTTTACGACTCCAGTGTCTTCTAAAATGCTAAAATAAACAGCTAGTACAAACAATCTCATAAGAATAAAGGCCATACTTATAATTTAAATGCATTATATTTGTGCACAGTGCTATTTACAATGCACTCTTAAAGTTGAATGGTTTATTGATGGCTCAAGTCACATACAAAAAACAAGAATGGAGCTTATTTACTAACAGGCAAACAAAAACAGTGAAGTTTTTTGCCATGTTTTCCTTCCCTCCCAAAAGATGCAGCTAAAATGAATAATGAACAAGACTTTGTTCGGCAAAAACTTTGCAAAGTTAGGCAATGCAGACCGAAGGTGATAAATTATTCAGCCATGCATCTCGCCTTTATAATATGCATGTTAGAAGACACGATGAAACAGGTCTGCCATCAGTGCAGAGAGGGAGGAACAGGCCCAAGTGGCACACATAAGCTACTGAGTGTGTCTTTATGGAGCCATTCATGCAGCAGGACCATTGTGTGATGTGGGAAATAGTCGGGAGCGGCTAAGCAGGGCAGATTGGGCTCTAGATAAAGACGCTGACCTAAAGAGAAAGATACATGAGACGGGAAGGGGAAACTTTTGAGATTCCTGCCATTGTCAACACAAGGAGAGAAAGAATGGGAATTTAAAAGACAACAACACCGGTGTGTCAAACAATAACTGTCGAAAGGGGCTGTTTTTTTAAAGGGGATGGAATTTTAGAAAGATTGTTTTCAGCTCATCGAATACAGTAGTACAGGAGTAAGACAGTTTTGTTGTGTGACCTGAGCCAAAGTTCTATCACTGGCACTTATTAGGTATCCAACACCTTTACTTCTTACATATGACACTGTTAAATAATCTAAAAGGCCTAATAACCCAGAACTGCCTCCTCTAAAATGTACAGTGGGCTGTCTTTGCATGCCGCTTGGACAAACACAACACCCTAATTGGCTTGCTCTGTCTTGTATCCCAATTATATTCGGTCCATAGCAGCCTGCATTTCTCCATATAGCCCCCTTCCTGTCTCATTTTATATTTTTAAAAAGTCCATATGAACTGAAATTTAATATATCAGTAATGAGTGGAAACCCACGGAACAGACCCTTTTTCTTGGCCTCTTTCCTGAACTGGGATGCAAACATTAGTAAGGCTTGAAGCAGAGCAAGTAGTTACCCAATAGTTTGTATTAAACAAGTCTTTTCTGCAGGGAACAGAGAGGAGGAAATCAGGTCAAAAAAGCAAAAGACTAAAACCCAAACTGACTTGTTGTCTCACTTTCTAAATAATGAGAAAATCATGCAGTTGTGATAGTTAATTTATTCCTTGGATTTATTGAGTGAGGGTGCGCTGCGAGGTGGGGAGTAAAGAAACGAGGCAGCATTGATTGTATGTATTTATCTCCCACTGGTCAGCAGTCTTGCTTGTTGCTGTGCACTGGAGGTCATTCTCCACATTGAATCCCCATTGATCTCCTCTTGAAAGCCTCCTGAGACGTCCAGCGCTCTATTATGAGAGTGATCACACTCTGAAGCAATAAACACATAAGCATACTCATGAATAGACAAACACAAATTCTTCTGGGTGGTAAGTACATTAGTGCACTCAAGAACACATCTCCTCGCACATGGACTGATCGGTAGAAACAAAGTTTAGCACCGCTTCTGTCTGTATTTCCTTGTAGCGTGCCTCCTAACTGCGTGTAAGAGCATGTGTTAATTCAGACATCATTTAATAAGACACAGCCAGACCGCTCTGACCACTCCATAGAAAAGTGCTGAGAGGCAATTACACTGGAAAATAGACCTTTAGGCTCCAGGGGCATTGGCCCTTTCAACCAGAGGAAGGAAGGAGGCTAACCTCTAGTGCACTCTGGGTTTACAGGATGCCAGACACCTCACATCAACACAGCAGTTTTGAATAGTGCTGGGCTGAATGAATTAACCTGCAAAATGCATTTGCAAACACTGCTCAGGCAATAGTGTTACAACCTTTACTTACAATTTACATCATAAGAAATTATGATGTGCTAAAACCTGTCAGCAGTAATGAATGTGTATTCTGTTTGTGGCCTCTAGAGACAGCTGAAGAAGCTGTAAACATTACGCTGACATATTACAACCATAGAAAGGAAGTTACTATATTAGCAAACAGCCTAATTACTGGACATGTTGCAGACTCGGAGCAACTTAAGCGTTATGTCTACATTGTACAAATAGAAGATCATTTTAAACCCATTAAGCATACACCTCCCAGAAATGTAAATATTTATTTAAATAGGATTGATTCGTCCTATGTCTCCACAATCCCCCCATTCCAGACTCCAGAAAAATTGCAAAAGCAGGTCTTGTGCAAGATGCTATGTTATTATATTCTGAGTTGAGAAATAGTGTGTGATTTTAAACAACTGACTTGGAAAAAAGCTCCATGACAGCATTTACTATGGATCACATTTTCTTTAGGGCCTGTAAATTGTAAATAATAAAATTGCTTCATTGCAATTTTTCAAGCGGGCAGTCTCAAGCGAATAGTTAAAAGAGTCCCACATGTGTTTTATGTTTCATGCTATGTCCTGTATAAAAAAATGTTATGAGTGCTTCCTGTCTCCATACAGCCTTGACTCAAGCATTACGGTTTGTTAAGCAGTAGAGGAAAGTTAAGTAGTGCCGGAAAGACTAGAGGCATTTACTCAATGTCAAACATGTCTTAACAATATTAAAGACATCCTGAGCATTAAGTGTTTTTCATTTCCAAATGTAGCAATGCATCAAAAAAAAAATACATTTGCTCTACAGATGCAGGATTGCAACAAATACATTTATTCTGTGTACTCTGTAACTGGCAGTTATAATGGGTGAGTTGTCAAAATTCAGAACTGTGACAGCACAGATGGCACTTTCCTTTTATTTATTTTATAGACCTAATTATTTAAGGAAGATTAGTGGCTGTAAGTATCCCTTATGTTGCACAAAGTGTTCGATATAAAACTGCCTACTAACATCCAAAGGTATAAGCAAAGTACTATTCTACAAATGTGAAAAATCTTATCTTGTTCAATAAATTCAAAGAAGCACTTAAAGCTTGTGTTTTGTGTCATTGACAAGTCAAAAAGTTACCATTGTAAGACTGTCTTACCGTTGTTGCCAAAGTCCAAAGAGTACTTGACGACATGGTAGTTATTCCACACGTAGAGTAGGTTGTCCCTCGGGTTGTAATCCACTGCAGCTATGTACTGGTAGGAATTGGGGAAAGGTAGGTTAACTGTCATCTCCTTGCTCTTATCAGTGTTGTACATGTAATCAATCTTATTCCCTGTCCCTTCATTGTCGTCATCTTCATAAACTGTTTTGACCACATACAGGACGCCACAGATCATGAACGCATTGGAAGCTGAGCGTTTGTCGTAACTTGTGTCCCAGGAGCCTTCGATTCGTAAGGTGTAAGGATTGAGCTGGCTCACGACAATGCGTCCATTGTTCTGCTCTGTTGCATAGATCACCCACAGACCGTTCTCATCCACTGCTAGGTCAATGTCTGACTTGCCTCCCCAGCGATACGGAGACGTGTCGTGATAGTTAGCGTTCGCAATTATGGCCTCGCCACTCTTGATGCGTGTACGCAAGTCAAACTTTACAATGTTACGGGTGCGTTCCTTATTGAAGAAGAGGGCTCCGTCATAAACGACAAAGCCAGTCCCATCTACACGGTGTGGCAGTTTGTATGTGGTGGTGGGACGACCTGCAATGAAATCCTCCTTGGACGAGTACTCAGTTAGTGTGTCAGTGCGGTAGGGTGTCCAGGGCATGTAGTAGATCTTGTCTGAGGCCTGCAGCGGGTCTTTGCACCAAGCTCCTGACTGGTGGTCCGACTCAAACAGGTGTTCGCTTTGGTACACTCCTCGCAGGATCCCAGGGCAGAGAAAGACTACAGGACAAAGGACAATGTGACATCAGTGGAGCAGCCTCAGTGAGAACATTTTAATTTGTAAGAAGAGAATCTGCGGTATGTTTATCTCTTTTGACAAATGTTAACAGAGGCTTTTCACCTCAACCAAAAGTGAGTGACGATGATAGGCTTACTGTGCTTTCTGTAAAGTCACTATCATTCCTAGGCATAGCAACAGCATGCCTTTTATTCAACAGAAAACACCCTGCTCTTACAGTGAAAAGCAAAAGAGAAAATGGCACATTTTGTTCCCCTTTCTTTCTCTCCACAGATCCTCATTAGTCTCCAAACTCTTTCTTCCTTTCTTTCCCTTTCTATTCCTGTCAGAAACGACCAACTGTATAAACCGCACATCTTTTATCGCCTGCTGTTTCTGCAATTGTTACAATAATTCATTCACCACTCCTTGCTCAGTATTCCCATCATGGAAAACTGGGGTCATGTTTTATGTGTAATGTGGGAGATGTAGTAAATTCTGGGGAGGCAGTGAAGGGACTCCGAGTAGTAGGGACCTTTGTAATTTGACTGGAATGTTGTTGCATACACACACCAGATGTGTGTTGTGGTTTTCCCATTCTCCTGAAATAACGTGCTTCCAATGTAAAAGGCTTTGAATATTGATTGAAACTATATTGCCGTTTTAAAGCACTGGCATAATTTTCACATCACATGGAAGCATGATGAAATATTAAATGTCAGTGTAATTGTGCTTTTATTGGCTCATCATAAAAATGTGCTCAACCCGTAGAGAGTTTGTTAAGTGACATTCTACGCAATGCCATAGAATAATATAGACCTAAAGTGTGTGTAATGAGAAGCAGCGTTTCTGAATTGCCGCCATACCCTGAGATGAAGCAGTCTTAATATAGCAGCAGGCACTTTGAAAGGGATGTCGTTTCTGCCAGGAGGTACAAAATGCTTCAGGCATTGGCATCAAAAAGTGACACCAACCCTCGATTGGAGCATATGTATATATATGTATGTGTATAAGGGTGTGTGCATGTTTTAAACACTTACCCTTTTGTTCTACTTCTGCTCGAGCCATAGGCGGAACATTGGAAATGCAAAAAAGAGAAAGAGAGAAAGACAAGAGACAAAAATAGATTAATGATGCAATAATAAAGAAATCATGATAATACAATCTTAGATCTCCATAATCATTCTCATATTTCATCCTAACCTTGTGAGAGCTCCAGGATGCTCTCCATGTGCGACTGGTAATAACATTACGTAAGCGTCTGAGGAGACTACGCAGCAAATGGGGAAGGCCCTTTGACAATAATGCAACGCGCATATGTTGCACATACACACATGCATACGGGTGAGAGAAGAAAACACATGGGCTCAAGCAACATGGTAGACCAATGTATCCACAGAGGTCCCATCCATACACTGGACAACATACAGTGTAGTGCAGTGGTTGTAAACCGGGCTCATCATTAAGCTTCACAGTCTTGCTTGCAACCTTAACCTGTCACCTTTCCTTAACAGCCTTTAATGGCTTGAACTCACATTTGTCATAATAACTGTCCAAAATTACGTGTATTTTTTAAGAGCCCTTTACAAAATATCTATTTACACAACTGTAAACATGCCAGTCCAGTGGGTGATGATAAAGTACACACCAGTACCAGAGAACATCCTGATTTATTTATTAACTTGTGCGGACAGACAATGAGAATCTAAATTCTTTTTAGTATTGTCTTAGAACACAAAGTCACAAAAAAATATTTGTAATTTGTCCTAAAGCCTATAAGGAGGGTTCATTTTTCATTACCTAAAACTAAATTGTTTACAAGTGAGGTCTAAATACCACAAAAAGCTAATTTTTTTCACACACATCCACCTTTATAACACTGCAGATAAAAATATATTTTTCCAAATGTACTTGTACCACACATCCATCTACTAACTAAGAACATGCATGGAACCAACCAGCCCAGTTGAGACTGTCGACAATAGAAGACGTCTTTTTTTTAGATTAGTGTTTTTTGTCTTTCTAAAAAAAAAGTAAAAGCTGAAAAGCAGATGAACAGTTTGCCCACTGTTCATATTTTAATAGCATGTGTTCAGGTATTATTTAGCCGCTCAATATGCTGGTGTGAACACAACATTCAACAGCTGAAAATTTAAGTGATTACTGGGATTGCTTTACAGTTGACCGACCACAACCATTAAAATTATTTTGAATGAATCATCAATGAGTTCAAGCTTTGTGTTTGGCAATTATTCTTTGTGAGTCTGTGAGCATCTGTGCAAAGAGAGGGCATCAGTTCACCCCGCACCCAACGCCAGCCCCCTCTCTATTATATTCAAAGCATCATCCTTTGAGCTCTAACGCCACAATGAAAATCGCACACTTGCTCGTGGCGCTTGTAGACGTATGAATTCCATTCCACCTTGCTCCCCGGGGGACTGGACGGAATGTGAACACGGCAGAAACCTAATCCTACAGGCAGTGCCCTTGTGTCTTTCAAGACCGTTAGAGAACTGCTGAATGGAACCGGTCCCCGGAGACGAGAAACGAGGAGAGAGGAGAGGAGGAGGTGAGGAGCTGAAGGATGTAAGCCGAGTCCTCAAAGGGAAAAACATTTGGAAAAACTTCCGGGTGTTTATATATAGTACCAGTGCACTAGTTTTGAGTGGTATGTGCATAAATTCTTAAACATCTTAAAGTTAAAACTCATTGCAAACCACAAGACGCACACAAGCATGTATGACACACAGAAACGCCATGGACACACACACTCACACACACACACACACACACACACACACACACAAGCAACCATTAAATCCGAAGCTCATGAAAAATGCATGGTAACTGGTGTGGCTTTGCACAACTCCCGATAAATAAGCAATCACTGGGAGAAGATCGTGTTAAACCTAAAACAAGTGTGTGGGTGCTTGTATGTGCAAGTGTGTGTGCCATTACAAATCATAGAATGGTTCACCACAGAGAAGCATCCCCTTTTAAGAAAAAAATTGAAAACAAAGGAGAAAGAAGGAGACAAGAAATGGCTACTAGTGACAGAACTGCACATGTGTTAATACAAAGTCACAGAACAGTAAATGAAGACTGTATTGGGAATATACTGGGACTCTAATAATTTAATTTCATAAAACCTTAGGCTCCTCTGCGTCTTTGAAAAGTAACAACAAGGAGAGTTCAAGGTTTCCGGCAACTAATAGATTTGAAATGAACAGTGTGGCAGCAACAAGTGTACCAAATGGCACCCAAAATGTCAAGCAAATGTCATTCGATTTGTATTGTTACTTGTTGTTTCACTAGATTAGTTGATGCCTCCACAGTTTGCTTTTTCTCTGCACCAATAAATCACCGGTCTTCATGTTTAACTTTGATTGAATAGAAGAGATTATGTTGGTGTTTTTTCTTTTTTAAATCTCAAGGTTTTTTCAAGGTTAGTGAGAGGAGGATGCAAGACATAACAGCTCCGGCAAGCAGTGCATAGCAGTTAGTCTTACAGCTGTTCATGCTGAAATTAGTTTTAAAATGAAAAAAAAAAAGAAAAAAACACCTAGGGATGAGGTAAGTTCTAAGAAAACATCGACAGGGAAGCTTTTTCTCTCAGCCGTTTTGTCATTTTTATTATTCATATTGATTCCTGCAGAAATGTAGGATGTATTTTTATTCTGCGTCAATGCAAACCCACACATTTCACAATTTAATTGTGAGGTTTGCTGCGATGGACCCTCACGCATTTAATCCAAGAAGTTTGCAAACAAAATCAGTTAATAAAGGCAGTGCTCTGTAGTCAGCAGGCCTGACGTTACACCTCTATCAATTTATTTTTGTCAGTCTCTTGCTATTCGCTGCACATACAGAATCAGTGTTAACCTGGCTGTGTCGTGGTGTAAAGATAATTAGCATTTTTATTGAAAACGTATGCTTTATTAAGGAGGTATTCGTCTAGGAGAAATAACAGTGTGTGCTCACAGGTGTGTGTAATGTGTTTGTGTGTGTGTGCAGTCTCAGGGCACACGTTCATGTTTCCGCAGCCTTACCACTATTATCTGTGATCTCCAATCAGCTCAGCCAACTAAAGCCCAAGGTCATTTATTGAACACATTTCCATGCCTCCTGTCTTCATTATTCCGTTCTCTCCATCCTCTCATTTTCACCTGACCATTCTCTCATCATTGTACATTTCTCCCAACTCCTCATTGCATCCTACCAACCCCTACCTCCCCTCCCCCATCTGATCCCCTTCCCTGTCCACCTCTTACAGTGTCTTTTATCAGTTAATTCCGTCTTTCTGTTCCTCGTCTGCTGGCCTTCGTCTAACCTATTTCTCTCTATCTCGGTTTCAGCTGTCGCTCTGACTCCCTTGCTTCCTCGGCTCGTTCCTCTCCTTCTGTCTCTTTGGTTCCTATCCATCTTTAGTCTGGGTGCCTGTATATGGGAACGCATACATAGACATGCATTAGGAACCACTTTTCAGGATGTGCATATAAACAGCTCCTCTCATATCACCTTGATGAAGTTATTCCTTGGATCCGATCTGACAGAAGTCTTTAATTGGACAGACAAGAAGGTGATTTTATCTTTTAATTAGCTTTCCTACCGAGCCAAGCTCTATTGTCTAAAATAGACTGCATGGGTATTGCATAACATATTACTGGTTTTCCGATTAATACACTAAATGCGGTAGTAGGCTAATTGCTTTCTAACCGTCAGCCAAGGTCTTCTGCATGAAGATGAGGAAATGGATAGGCATAAGAGTGAGTGATATTGGCTGTTTTAATGAATTAACACAGAAGGCACCAAAGCAATGATCATATAGCTCTTCTCTGGCATATTATCTGTACTGGTTGTTAACGTAAGGGCAGCTGTCCTACAAACTCCTCCTGTCAAGCATGATAATGTATGGATATTTATAGTCTTGCAGTGCCATGAGCAAGTATACTCAGGTGGCTAATTACTGGCAATAGTAGCCGGCTACTTTGGCACACGACCGCCACACACTCATACCAAAGAGAGCCAGAAGAGAAGGAGAGAGCACTTGATGTTTAAGCTTTGGAAGAGAGCCAAAAACCTACAGTGCAGGGAGGAGAGATGAAGAGTTGGGAATGTAGTGGAAGCCAAAAAAATCTCAGAGAAAGAAGAGGAGGTGGAGAAGAGGGGGGGCAACTATTCTCAGAAAAACTGAACCGTGCATAATTTAATTACCTGTATTACAACCCACTCTGAGATTTGTTTACAGTGTGTTTATGCAGTGGTAAACATAGCAGCTCTGTTTCAATATCAGCGCATCAGGGAAATGTATATGTCCGTAGAAGAAGAGGAGTGTGTGTAGACGGACTGTAGGCTCTTATTCTAATCATTTAGGATTAGGCCTTCACTAATGAGTAAAAGACACTACTGTGTTTAATATTAAGAGTTACATTCTTGAATTCAAAACATCTTAATATGTCGGATGCTTTACAGAATTACACTTTCTTTTTGAAAGCGAATAACAGTCTTCAGTAAGGTTATAGCCATTGAATGCATTTAATTTATTAGTTGAAATCATTTAGCTCTGTGTGAATATTACAGTAGTCCATCCATTCTTTTAAATTTTGTGTCATGGCCTAGTCACACAGCTCAGGCTGAAGACTATTTGTAGATGTGAAAACTTCAACAACAAGTTAATCTTAGTGTGTCTTTTTTTTTGTTCTGTTTTTTTTGTTGTTGATGTTTTTTGTGGAAAAAGTTGGTACATACACTACAAAGTATGCCTACAATCATCTCATGCATACTTGTTTCATCTGCTGCCATCGTCTGGGTTATCTTTTGGAAGGGGCGTCTACTCTGTCACATACATAACTGAAAACTATTAATAAATAAAATAATTTTGTCTGCTGTACCAGAAATAGTCACTAGTAGTGCTAATGTTCTCTGGCACACTATTACTACAACTATTTTATATCTAATATCTACTTGTGTAATATCTATCTGCATTTACCGTTAATATCTGTATATTAGTGGCTCAGTGGTAGAGCGGTCGGCCTATAACCGAAAGGTTGGTGGTTCGATTCCCGCTTTCCCCACTGTTCATACTGTTGTGTCCTGATGAATGGAAGCTGGTGAAAGTTGCTTTGGTTGCTAAATGTTCAGTGTATTTGACATGTGACATCTTAGAAAGCTGCATAAGAACTTTTTATTTTTATTGCTTTAAGGAGCAATAACACAATTTACATAACAAATCAACAAAAATCGATTATAGATTAGCATAGAAATGCATTATTTAGCATGATAACTATAATGTAAGCTTGTTTGTTAACTAGTTACTATATCTACCCCACCACACAGGTACATTTAGATGGCTAATTGCCCTGATAAAAAAAATATATATATATACAAAAAACAGCCTGATTTTGAGCTGTAGGTGATGTTTTCTCGGCGTAACTGACGGCACCGACATGTTTTGTTCACAAACGCAAAAAGGCTCAAAAGATATTATAGGAGAAAAAAATTATTCCGTTGTGAAGGTTAGTTGGACAGAAAACCTCCATTGACATAAGAGTTGATTACATGTTTCCCTACTGCACTTTTAACAGCCTAATCTTCTGTCCAATGCATCCCTCAAAACAATGCAGTTGGCGGCATCGATTTGCAATGTCAAGCACGGCGGCTTCAAAGTAGACGGCAGAATCTCCGGCATGAATGTCAGCAAGCACAACTATCGTGTTCAAAGATTCAGACATTATTACGCCTTTCAAAGAAAATTGATTTCATTAATATTTGAAGGGCTTGATATGGGGCCTCGGTAAAGACCCTTGTCATGAAAATGTTTCAGAATTCTTGAACAAACCATGTAAAAAGAGGAGGTTGAGATTTGTTTCACCTTCTTTAACAGATTTCTCTCTGAATCATTTCTCATGGCTAAAAGTCACCCATAGGACCCAAGAAGTCTATTGGAGCGCTACATAATCCAGCCTAGACATAAAGCCAGTACACAGAACCTGCTAATGCACTGTCGAAAGGCTCACGCCTCCGCTCTTGTTTGTTTTGCTTTCTCTCCATTTCTCTCTCTCAGTGACCCGGAGTTATCTGAGCTCTCTGATCACTTTGGATTCAAATGCTGTCTATTTTTATTTTATTTTTTTTGCGGGGAACATTAGCGTCATAGTGTCAGTTGTTTCAGATCAGACCGGTGCTCATTTTGTCACTTTCACTCAACTATAACCAGGCCACTTCTCTTTAAGTTACTGAAGTTAGCAGGGTTATATAAAAATAAAAGGTAGTAGCAGTAGACAAGCTTCAAATGATTGGTTGAAACAGGAAAGAAAATACACCCTGGCACTGAGTGTTTTGATGCTTTTGTGAGTGAGCTGTGTGTGTGTGCTTGGTGCACTTTAAGCAGGTATCAGGTTGTGTTTCCATCTGCTCCAGCGAGGGCTCTGATAGTCCTATTATTTAATCTGCTGGTCATTCTAGACGCCAGGCAAGAGCCATTTAGGCAGACATAATTGAATGCTTCAGTGTGGGAGATCACCTTGGCTGTCTGTATAGACCATTGTGCCAGGCCTTTACCATTCAGATAATGCAAGACAAATGCACACAAGATCTGTCAGTGAAGCCGCAATGATTTATAAAACATAATGAGCGTGAGGAAAAATATTCTCTACGGATCTTGTTTATATCACATGTTGACAAAAAACTCTTTGCAAGTGGTTCAATCAACCTTTTTAACTATTCACAAAGGATTCGGAGAAAGAAAAAAGAAAGAAAAAGGAAGAGGAAAGCTTTTTTAGAAAATATGTTGTGAAGAAATTGTTTTTGCAACCCACAAATCTCATTGTTTTAAAAATGATAACTGTTCCATTGTTTAAAGTTTGCACTGTGCTGGAAAAGGTTGTGCAATATGGAGTAATCCTGGTTTTGTTACAATTGTCTGTGCTGAGTGGAATGTTTCGTTTTTTTTTTTTTTTTTTGTGATTTGTACAAACTAGCATTTCTAAGCAACATGTAACACATTTTGTGCACATAACATTTTCTAAGGCATGTTTTTACAGAAAGAGTTTTACATCCTTTTGTGGTAAAGAACAAAGCAATCCAATGTAACTAGTCAGACGTGATGAAATTTAGCAGTTGCATAAACAGACCTTAACTGTAAAATGTCTTTTGGCTGTGCCTTTGGTCAATCCATCTAACCACCGAGGCCAAAATGAAGTCTTAAATCAACAGCCTCCACCCTGAACCCAGAAGCATTTATCATGTTCTATCTTGGCTACATTTTGGAAAATTCTCATAGTTGTTGAGATTTTTCCCTGCTCAGTCCCATGAACATTACGTATGCTTCACTGAACACAACCTCACAGTCTGTTATCACACGGTCAAAGGTCACACAGCCATCTGTCATCATTTGAGCCCATTCTTCTTGAACATCCTTCCGCCCTTAGACTTTCCCGGTGAGTAGCTTCCCACATAAAGCCATACAAACAGTAAAACTGATATTCATTGTTTTTGAGTGGGAAGTGTATTATATATCTGTAAATAAACTCAAAATGTGTTAACAAGGCTTTAATGCTAGCCATGAATGTAAATAAAATATCCATAATACTGTTATAGTATGCGTTTTAACAACATCTTGTCATAATATACTAATACTTCTGCTAATTTGAAGTCAAACCATGTTATTAATCTAGAATAATTTAGAGTAGCTATTTTTTTTAACAAAGTAGATTGGAGGTAATTAAAAACACTCATAAACAAAAATGTCTGATGCCCATTAAGACAAATCTAGAATAAAACCAATCATAAATAATAATAAATCTAGAATAATAAATCTAGAATATAACTTTTGCAAGTTCCAAAAGACAAGAAGTGTGAAAAAGATACTTACTATATGGCACACATTCATACTGGACCTCCAGGTATTTGTAGGTGCCAGGACACGGGTCAGGGAACACATCCGGACCGGCCACCACTGCACACTGAGTACGATTGTTGCATCTGTATGAAGAGACATTTAGAAAAAGACACATGCTCAATTAATTACCTGAAGCACTTTTTGGTCTTTAAATCCATCATAATCACTCATTCAGTTTTAAAATGGTAGATTCACCATGAGCCCCACTTGGGTTGTGTGCAATAAAGAAGAGCACAGACGATCTCCTCACTAAACACCTGAGCATGGCATGACACTAATGGGATCATTGTGTTGAGCCATACACAAGGCGGTCAACAATGGGGCGAGTGAAGAGCCCTTGAGGTGTTTGTGTGCGTCTCTGTACTATCTGTGTGTAGCAGCGGTGAGCACAGTAACCTATGGCTTTCAGAGCATTTTGCTCCAGACTCCAAATAATTAATTCTAATTATCGAGGGGCTCTCTCCTTTGACACACAAAATGTAAGTATTCCAGTATTTCATTAGTGCAGGTTACATGAGGCGGCCCACTATGTATATTTATTACACAGCAGTAAGAGTGCCTTTATGCGGATGTATAATGTGTAAAAATATATAACATTTATGTCTGTATAATTACACTTGCTATGGCCATTTCTCATAATCAAAGCTAATTGAGAGTGAGACAATATAGCACATTAATGAACATGATAGATACATTAATAATGGGGAACGCAAGCTCGCAGCTTTATTTCTATGGCACTTCTTGCTTTAAATAATTATTGGAATGAGGAAAGCCAAATATATTATGATGAAAGATTGCACAAGGTAAATATACAGGAGTATTTTGAGAGGGATTATGAAACCATTTTTCTTCTCATCTGAATATATTCTTTCAATTAATACAGCTGTTCAGTCTCACCCCTTTTTCCTCTCAGTGCACCTGTCAAACAGCTACATTTACATTAAAAAACATTCCCATTCTCCCATTGAGATGTTTTTAATGAAGACGCCAAACCCCTCAAGTTTCCCTTCTTACCGTATTATTGAAGAATTTGCATAATGAAATATGCATGAGAGCTAATTTAATTTTTAGTGGTATATTCTGATCTAACACACTGTACTAATGTGGACTACAGAATTAAGTACAATCCAGTGCGCTGTGACACACCAGTGTCTATTACTGCCCAGTGGTCAAGTGACAGGTTATTGGAGTTTAAAAGGTTTAAAACTCCATGCATTGAGATGACTGTCATATTCTAATAACAATAGCCACCAGTCTTCTCTCTTCTCACGCTGCCGTCTTTTTCTCTTGCCTCTGTGCCTTTTAATTTCTTGCCCCGGTGCCTTCATCATCGGTCACCTGTCATCGGCTTGCGTTGTGGACTGGGGGGACGCAAACTGACACCGTGCCTCAACTTTGCCCATAACACCCACATATGAACATCACTGTCTGGTTCACAGTAGTGAATCAGAGCAAAGAAGCACATTTAATAACCTGGTTATAAAGTTGATGACATCACACCAAGTAAAAAAAAAAATAAAAATAGAGAAACTGTATTAATAAAAAGTGCAGCTAAAGTGGCTTTGAAAACATGTACACATATGGCCTTTGTTGTCACCTTATAAACTCACAATGGACCTGTGGAGATACAGAGGTGGAAACACATAATTGCTACATGAAGTTAACATCATGTTTGCAGAAAAGCAAAATACCCAGAGAACTTTAAAATATGATGTAGAGTCAGTTGTATTTTCTCACTCTTTTTTAAAATGTAAGTCAATGAGAGCTTTGAGCTCTTTTAACGGGCCCTCACACTCATTTTAGCTCCTGATACCTTGGTCCATGTTTATGCAAGAATCCCAGGGGCTACTTCCTGACACACTTTCTGACACAATAAAATGAACAGGCCAGAAATAACAATAGAAATACTACTTTAAGATTCTGCCAAAAAATGTCTTTGTTCTTAGAACTTTTACAACTGAGTCATAAAACACAGAAGTTTATTTAAAGCTATTTTAAATAGAGGCTATAAAACATTTGACATAATCTCCCCTGCACATTCCATCCATTTCCTATCACTGTCTCTTTCTCAGCCTATATTTGTCTCCCAATCTGTTTTCTCCTTCCTTCACTCTCTAAAACCGAGATAATAAACCAATTTCTTCCTCAGCGTTTGTCTTCATCGTTTTCACCGAGGAATTATTCAACCCCCTGCATCCCTTTTCTTTGTCTCTCATTCCGACTGCTCTGTCTGTTTATCTGCCTTAAACCCACTTTAGCTGCAGTTTCCAAAGTCACACCCAGATATAGATGTGGTGGGTCTCTTATTGCTTGCTTCTCTGTGTGTGCCTCTCGGTCCCCTCTCCCTCTTTTAATATCTTCCTCATCCCTTCCTCCCTCAGGGCACCATCTCCAGTGTCTCTCTGATTCTCCCTCTATCCCTCCATCCTCTGTAAAGCCCCATGCTGACGTCACCATTCTGTCTGAGCCACTAGTCTGAGGCAGATTCAAAAAAGAATCCGTTGTGTCGCTGCTACACATCTTTCTACCACCTTCTTTCTCTTCTCTTCACTCTCATAGCTTGCCAGAGTGTTTACCCAGCAGCTTCACACAACATGAAAATCCAAAATAAATGTGCTCTCTGCAGAACATTGGTCTGAGAAATATACATCCGCAACTTGGAATGGACATTTGAGGTGACATACCAGCTCCATGGGACACATGAAGCATCACTGTTAGAGGAACAAATCTTCAAAACCATCGCAAGAACGTAAAGACAATAAAGGTAAACCAAAGGGGAGTTGTCATAAACTGACAGTGGTAAGATTCTAACCATACTCACAATACAGAAATCCACTATTTTCTTTTATGCTTTAAAAGGAAACGCTTTCAAAGTATTTTTCAAAGCTACTGACAGGAGAGCAAGCTATCAATCACATCTGTAACTCTTCAGCCAAATGACATTATGTGCACAATGCTAGACCAGTTGAAATGGGGCAATAACCTACAAATGGGGCTCTTGATAAAAAGTTTAAGATGTGTTTGTAGTTAAATGTACAGTTAAATATACTAAATGTCAATAAAAGCAAGTTTTTAATTGTCATTGATGTTTTCATTCTTAGTAATCAACGTAAGTCTATGGTCCCCAGTTTGTACAATGTTTGATTCTGACCCATCAAGAAGCTACAGAAACATTTGCACACATTGACTTCTATACACACACACACATATATACTGTAGCTAGCTTTCTACACAATTACCTTTTTTAATGTGTGTTTTTTCTCAGTGTTGGCAGAAAAATGCTCCTTTTTTAATTAGCATGACCACATCAAAACAAGGCAATGGCCTGGATACTGCCTTGCCTGCTGGCTTTCTTCCCTGCACCGTGTAACAAACACACACACAGACACACACAGACACACACATGCACGCACGGACACACACACACACACACACACACACCCACACACACCCACACATACACACCCACACATACACACACACACACACACACACACACCCACACACACCCACACATACACACACACACACACACACACACACACACACATACACACACACACACGCACACACACACACACACACACACACACATACACACACACACACACACACACACACACACACACACACACACACACACACACACACACACACACACACACAAACACACACACACACACAGGCAAAATGCTCGCTAACAAAGCGTAGCTGTGGCAGGCAGGAAGAGAGAAGGCTGTGATGCTGCAGTGGGCGCTGCTGTTGTTATTGTCTCTGATGTTTTTTCACTTTGTTTGGCAGACCACACTTCTCTCCATCTCTGCCTCTATCTGTCATATAAACACCATTGACTGACTGATGATTTGACGAGCCTGGCGGCTCGTGTGTGTTGCATGTGCGAGCAGATGCAGACGGGAATAAATATTTGCGAACATGCAAATATGTGCTCGAGTGCAGATGTGTTGAAGAACTATATAATTACAGCACAAGTGAGAGCTGGGAACTAATCCTTGTGAGTTGAAAGAGGTGTCTGAGAGCAAGTGACACACAAAGCCAGTGCAAAGTCCTTTGAAATCTGAATTTCAACACAGACTATTCTGAAACAATGCATGAGTAATCTATAACACTGCAAGAACTCATTTAACACATGCAAAGGTTCTCAAGGGGATGACTACAAGTCACACATGCTGCGAGAACACAGAATTAAAGTGCACTTATCACACAACTCTTTTCTATCGAAGTAATCTAGAAGTTAATAAACTCTTCTGTGACATTGGGAGGTGGATAATATAGAATATACTGTATCTCCAGCAATAACCAGAGTAGAGTTTCCAACTGTCAGAAACTTTAAAATGTGTTTTATTTTCGGCAGATTGCTCTTTCGTGACATTCAAGTCTTGTTGCAGTCGACAACATATGCCTTAACTCCATGAAACAAAGGCTGTAAGTCTCCAATTATAAATGCTGTCCCTTTTTCAAAAAAATCAAGCTAGACACAAGAATATAAGTAGGATGCTACATTGATCAGTGGACATTCATAAACACATACAAAGACATGCACTTGCACCTGGACCACCTGAAACCCACTTACTACTACCTGGCCTGACTAGCCACAAATAGCAGGCCGGCATAATAATTATTCACTACTATCATGTTTCCACAGTAACACCAACTTTCAAAACTATCTAATTAGTTTGTTTGTTTTTTCCTTCACAGTTCTGTCTAGGGTTGTAAAACTGGATGTGGACCTGCGCTCATGTCACTGTGCTATAGTCCTAAGCTCACACATTGTAACATCACTTTGGAAACTTTGACAGTTGAACTATTCTATGAAGCCAGTGAGGAGGCTATGGAGATAATGGCACCACACACCGTCCACACCATCATTTCATTTTGTTACCATTTTGCTTAGTGCTTCCACTTCAGATGAGACACAACTTGACAACAATTATTGCTCCATAACACGGCTATAAAAGAACGCTTCAGTAGCCCAAATTAACCATAAAGGTACAATAAATACCATACTATAAAATTTGTCTTTCATAAACCTTAAAATATTCCCCAGTGCAAACAATGATACATTTAATTCCCTGTATTACACTATGAAAAAAGTTAAATTGAAATCCGCATATTGGGAAAAATTAAGCAAGGGGAGTGAAGCACTTGAAGAAACATAAAATAGACTTTCTGCGCAAATACAATGGCAAATGAAACAAGCGAGGCAGGCTCGTTACATCCTGTGGGAGTTCAGGAAAAGCCATTGGACAGAAGACAGAGCTGAGTTACTGTATCTCACTAAAGGATAAAAAGCTGTTAGTCTGGCCTGTATGCCATCTCCCCTTCAATCTCTTCCTCGCAGATCACGTATGAAATTGCACTGCTGCCGGCCTGGATTCCGCTTTATTAGCTCCCTGACGTCGTTATGTGCAGACATACAGTAGGGCATTTAGAAATGGACAAATGGAATGAAGGAGAACGGATACTAAAGAGGAGGGATAAAAAAATAAATAAAAACAGTCTGCAGAGGAACGCAGAGGAGAATGAAGGAAATAATTGAAGAGTGACTGACGAAGAAAAGGAGGTAAAGAGCGGGATGTGTTTGGCGCGTGTATGTGTGCCTCTATGTGTGACTGTGGGGTAAAGCAGACACCTCACATCCTGTGCCAGCACCACCACACTGCACTTATAAAGAAATGACAGATCTTTCTCACTTTTTTCCTTTTCTCCCACACATATACTCTCTCACAAACATAGGCAGCCGTCTGCAGTCCCTGAATGTGCTTCTGTCAACTCTGGAACAGCCTGTCAAACGAGCCACAGGTAAAATAATGTTGTTTTCCCTACTGGGAATGAGCTTTGAAATGTGTTCAATTATTAATATTTGGCTGGAAGATGTCACTCTCTCTTTCTCCTATTGTTTCATAGCATGTCAAGTGTCATTTTGACATGATAACATTATATACAGTGTATACAGTATATACAATATATAGCTGTATTTAGGTATTTTCTGTCAAACACAGTGAACCTCCATGTTTGACCACTGTCATGCTTTGAGTTTTATCATTTCAAACATGATTTGAATGTGTGAAAAGTTGATACACATCAACAAAGCATATACAGAGTTAGATAGATGCAGAACAAAAGTAGGGCAAGAGACATGGTCAAGAGGCTACACAGAACATGCACTAAAACTCGTGCAGAAAGAAGTGTCACTTCAGAATGACTGAATATGTTTGAGATAATGTATATTTTATATGATAGAATGAAGCCAGACGATTTCCAATATTGTCATGGAACATGTTACCATACACACATATTGCACACATTATGCCAGTTAGCTCTTAGCCAAGTAGTGTTGTTGAGCTTCACCGTCCCTTCTCTTTTTCCCCTTCTGGTAACCATGGCAACTTCCTTGTCGTCCGATTCCAGGACCGACTGAAAGTCCTCCTCCCGATCCCACCTCACAACATTCCATCTCTGTCAGTGTTGTAAATCTCTGGCTCCATGTCTCTAAGTAAAACCTCTTTCATTACACTCAAACACAAATATGAATCGGCCAAACAGCAAGTTAGTCTGTAGGATGAGCATCTAGATGACAGTGTGTTATAGGGTATACTCACCATGATGAGAAAGAAAGCAAGGTGTGCTTGTGCATGTGCAAACTTTTGGAATATGTCTGATTTTGGACTTTTGGACTGTCAAATGTTTGAAGGAAGTTACGTTCTACATGTCAGCATGTCCGAGCGACTCAGTCACATGTGAGTGTCACGTGGTTAGATGTGTCAGACAATTTGTGTTAAAGCTAGATGTATTTGTCTGGACTCCTCTCATAGCATTTTCATTCTGCCATGTAGCTTAGGTACTCGCTGAAGCATGATAACCAAGGTTAGCAGAGTTGTAGCAACGAGAGAGAAAGGGTCAGACAGTGTTGACTTTGACATGTGAAAATACTGCAGTTTTAGAAAAGAAATGCGACAGTCACTTTTCATAAAGTCTGTTGTTAGATGCACAGTGGAGACAAAAACATTTTATGATGATGAGAGTGTGTTTATAGCTGTCACATATTTCAGATAAACTTTTCAGAGTGTGTCCAGCTTTATCTGCATTATCTTTATACGTATCTTTCTGTGTGTGGGTTTGGATGCGTACATGTGCATGCATGTGTGTGTCTCCTAATTACGCCGCTGAGCAAGGGTGACAGTTGGGCCCCCAGGGTGCTGCAGGGCATCTCCTAACCGTAACTGTGGTGACTCTACGAGGGTGGCAGCATGCGTGCGCACACACATTAAATAGGATATTTCCATACATGACGTCATTCGATGGTAAGCAGGATTGTTAATCGAAGTAAAAGGACGAAGGAAAGTGCACGCATATGGTAAGTGCACAGTAGTCAAGTGCAAACACTAAAATAATGACTAACAATATATGATGGACAGTATGTTATGCAATTGTGTGGTGAAAAGATAGAGAATTTAGATAAGGTTCTCCTGCAGGTATTTAATTGAGTATTTTACACAGATAGAAACAGAATACCTGACAGTATGACAGTAGTGCCAGTATGAAATAAAAGAGATGCCTCGCTTCGGTCGACGACATATTGCAGTGCAGGATTTGTTAACAGGCAAATTTAACAGAATCAGCGCAGAATTTGAAATGTGAGCAGAAACTTGTCAAAGTTTAAAAGCAAATGTGCTAGGGAGTGGAAAGGTCTGATTTCAATATGCTGGAATTAATTTTTGCCTGAAAATGAATAATTCATAAAATCTCATTTTGTGGTGTTTGACAAACTGACTTTCAAATTTCAAATCCTTTCTGCAGGATTATTGGAATAAAAAACTAAAAGTTTTTTCTGGAGTTCACGTCCTAATGCAGACATTACATTGACTACTGAGTTGGTTTAGTTAAGCCTGAAAGTATTTATTTATTTATTTATATTTATATTTAGTATATTTAATAGTTATGCTTTGAAAAAATAGTTCTTTGGTTATGTTTTGAAAATCCAGGTAAAGTTCAGGTAAAGGTATCGTTTAGTTTATATATCTAATAAACAATTACTTTGTCGTTATCTATTTCTCAATGCCAACATTAGAAGTGTTTGTTCTTGGCAAACTATAAATGTAACTATAAATGCTGTTCTTTTGTAATTTCTTAAGCACTTTCTAAGAGTAAACCCTTAATATGCATATCAGCACATCAAAAAAAAAATCATGTATATGCGATTAGTCATACAATGCGTAAAGCAAATAATTTAGCTACTGTAGAAAGTGTTCTTACGCTCCACCATCTGTCATCTGAATGTATGGTTCACATAAGGTGTACAGCGATAATTTCAGTCATTAGCTACTTCCCTTAACATGTTCTCCAGATGGACAGAACAGCCATAGACAAACACAAACCGATGCAATGACAGATGACGAGCAGGTATGAAATGAAAAAAGTGCCAGACAGTGTGGTACAAAGTTCAGTGCTTTACCCAGAGCTGGGCTGCACATGGCTGACATTAGATTGCAGCGTATGATTCAAGTGCCTTTCTATAATTCAGAGAGTCAAAGGAAAATAACTTCAGAGGTTTCTTTGCAGTCTCATGCGTGAATGGTTCAAACAGCCACGTGCACGCTTGCTAACGCGTATGAATGCATTCACACACTCGCACGCTGGTCTACTGCTTTGAAGGCTGAGACTCAGTTCTGAAGAGACAGGCTGCCTGAAGAAGCTGAGCCAGGTTGGGAAGTGATGAGCAACTCACTCATTTTCTCGGCATGTGAGTCTTGACAGAGAAAGGGTGTGCGTTGTAGGCATGAACAAACGCTCATGTTCATACTGACATAGATGTGAAGCTAGAGTGTTTTAACAGAGACAATGTGCCTGTGATTCCTCACGAATCCACTCAAGAATATGTTTAGGGACAAGTTCCATCTCTTGACCATTTATCAAGACATAACCAGAGCAAAGTCAATAGACCCTCATCATACCCCCTTTGCATTTAAGCCCGTAACATCTTATGTCTGAACTCCAAAAAAAAGAAAAAATGGAATGAAAAACTGAAACAGATGGCGTGAAAGAAAGGAAAGTGACAGTGCTTGTGAGAAGTAGGGGCGAGATGCAATTTGGGGAATGAAAAAAAAAAACATCAAGTGGCAAAAACAGCAATATCAAAAGAGTGACTGATCGGAGAATATAAATGAAGCATGGTGTTATTTAACACTTCCAAAAACAGGAGAGCACAAGAGTTGTGGGAGAACAACTCTCTAGCCTTGTCTTTTTTGTCAGAAGTGTTTTTTGTCTTGTGTTGAGAGACTTCTACTGAGATGGGAAAGCATAGGAATTGGAGAAAAAGGGCAAACAAGGTGACAAGGTGAAAAAGGCTTTACAGAGGTGTCAGGGGAAAGTCTGTTTGAAGTTGAGAAGTAATTTTCTAACAAAGCACATGTGGTGGAGGTAGCAAAACAGTTGTGGGTGTCCGTGTGTACTCCCTACACATTCTTTAGCGTCCACACTGGCCTGAATGGTTTGAGTGCATGTGAGAGAATAGAAAGGTGCACTGAGAGGCACTTGGCCCATGAAGCACTCAAGTATCAGTAGGCGCAAAGGAGTTAATGTTCGAGCATCTCCATAGTGGCCATTAGGTCACTTTTATGTGAGTAGATTGCTACAATTTGCAGGCATTGGATGACTTTGACTAGCAGCTGCCTATCGCTGTGCACGAGTGAACAGTTAAAACTCTTAGTCTTGATATCCCTGTATACAGGACAAACACTAGTATCCAGGATTCTATGTATTATTATATGTATATAAAAATGACAAAGTAACATAGCCTACAGACATAGCTTATTTACTGCATGTACAACTGCAGATGGACTAGAATTATCTAAATTCAAACTCAACTTTGTGAAGAATATGGCGTCCACAGCGGCTGTAGCAATAGTTAAACTTCTATGAGACCAGTCAGCACAACAACCAGCAGCGTTGAACATGAAAGTGTCCTAGTGTGCAGTCTTTGTTAAGCATTATTTGTTCTAATAACAGTCTAGAGTTTGGAAAGAACCATCATCATTTTCTTGCGGTATGAAAGTTGCTGCTTGCTTTGTGTTTGTTTTTCTGTGTGTCACTTCACTCAACTCGCACATGCTCAGTTCATTGGCAGCTGCCAGAAACCAGAATACTCTGTATACATGCCACAGTATCCTGGTTTATTATGGAGTTCTCCAGGTCAAGTATCCAGGTTTCTTAAAGCCATGATACTGGCTTATCCTGGTTTCTGAAATCAGAATAACTTTCATGGCCATGGCTTTGTTTCTTCTTCAACCTAGTGTATCCCAGTGGGGAGATAATCTGGGAAATGCAGCGATATCAGGTCCTCTCTCGGTTGCCTGAGAAGTCTGGTGAGACCCTCTTGAGATATGAGCCTTTGATATCAAGACCAATTATGTGGTATGGGCCAATGCACACACATACCTCCACCCAATCACACATAAACATGAACACTCACTCGTTCCAGTCTTGGAGAGTAGTGAGAGGGAAACAAAGAGAATGTGATACTGAGGAAACACTGGGCAGGCGGAACATGCTCTGATTTTATCAGCTAGCCAAGCTGGGCTTGAAAGCCAGGAATGATACAGACATAGAAGGAATAACAGAGTGAAGTGCAGACACAGTGAAACCAACATGTATGAGACAAAAACACACACCTGCTGCAGAGTATGAAAAGGCATTGATGCAAATTGCAGACTGTACATACAGAAAGACAGAGCCACTGTCCTGAGCCTTTCAGTTTTTTTCAATTAAAAACAAGACAGATTTTACCACCATCTTGCTGTAGGAAAAAGACTAATGGGACAAATGCAAACACTGACCAAAAGCAGTCAGACCAAACACATACTTGGACCCCAGGAGCAGGACTGTCTCGTTATTAACTAACCCAAATGACCAGTGCATTACTTGTACTGTACCCCATGTACTGTATATACTGTACATCATGTGTATACATGGGTCTTCTTAAAACACACTACCTCTGTGCAGACACACCCTACTACAACTCACACCTACTAAATACATATCTATGCTAAACAGTTGTCTCTGCAGTAGTCTCCCTCCAGATTAAGACTGGCCTCTGGCTCTGTTAATTGGAGCTTTAAGTCTAGTTTAGCCCCTGGGCAGTGAATGCCGTGTGTGGCATCTGTGTATGAGTCTAAATTATAGATGGCTATGGCTAGAAGAAATAGTGGCCACATAATCTGCAGCTGCCAGAGCAAGAATCAAACAGACAAGACCCAAACAGGCCAAAGTCATCACAGTCAGAGCTGCCACACATGACACAGACAGGGGTTGACAGACACGCACTGGGAGACCTGTAGTTAGGAAGGAATGAGATGACACAGATACTAATGGAATAACAGGAAACTGCACTCAGACTTAACACTTATCTGAAAGATTTAGATACTAATGGTGACATTAATGAATTATTTATACCAAGACTGCCTCATTAAACCAAGTAAGTCCTTCCTCTCCTTGACTATTTTGATCCCCTTATTATTTTTTGAGTCCTATCACCATACCTGCAGTTTTTAAAATGCGACCCTAGTGTGCTTTATGACTTCAATCCTTAATTTAAAGACTCACTGGTCACTAAGCAGACTTAAATGAAGACAAAGTACATACACAAATAGGTACAGCAGAATTAACAGTATCACAAGCTGCATCCATTAGATAAACTTAAAAACTCAAAGGTATCATTTCAAGAATTCTTGTTGGGGTTTACAAAATAAAAGGTCTAGGGCTAAAATTACTGAACGAAGCAGTAACTGTTGAGCTGCTGTAGAGTGAAAATGCAGTTGGGCAACATCAGACTTTTATTAAGCCTTTAAATTGTTATATGTGTGAATTTTACTGTGTACTCAGTTATACTAAATAAATTTTCTGTCTTCTTAATAATAATAATGAACAAAAGGTTACGCAAAAGCATCTGGACTTAGTTTTCAAGTTGAAGACGTTCATCTCAAATTCCAAGAGACACTGTCAGTTCTGAGATCAACTGGTAAGAGAGCTGAGTCTATATTTCTAGAGGGAGGGATTTGACCTGAAACTAACTCAGACTGAACCAGGCTCTTCTGGTCTCATAGTCGTTTACCTTGATAGTGTGACTCTTGATGGGAGATCTTTTCATTAAATTCATCGTTTCTTACCTGAGTGACATTATCTTGTAGGCGTCAGGAAGGTAGCATCTTGTGTTCTCCATTTGGGCGGGGTCCGAGTCGCAAATCTTGTCATCGGTGCGCCCATAGTTGGCACTCTCGATCATGATGACGTCGGTCCCTGGGCAGCGCAACTCGATGGGGTACGACTCACAGGACAGCTCCCTCCGCACCACCGCCATGGGGATTGGAGCACGGCTGTGGGCTGGACACAGAATAACAACTATAAGAATCCTGTCTGTTATCTCAGGGGCAACAGATGACAGGTAAGATTCTGGATATAAAGCTGTCTGTGTGTGCAGGCTAAGACTGTCTGCAACTAAATCCACATATGTTTCCAGGTCCTGACGATACAGTAGCAAAATAATAGCTTTATTATGTGTGTCTTGGTTATTATTTGGGTGCAGATAGCATCATATTTGTAGGCATTAAATGCAATGTAGCAGACTTCTTTGGAAATTTCAAAGAATTATCAAGACATTTAATGCAAAGAAATAAGAGCTAATCTGTTACAATAATCTCAAACTTTTATATAGAAGCAACTATCTGGCATATTTTTTACTTCATTGTACTTATTATACTGCAATATTCCTTCGCTTGTTTGAGGATTATAATGAAAATTTTGGAAGATGAGAAATATGCCCTTGACTTAGCATCCTGTATCCTCAGAATCTGGCACTTTGTACAAAAGATGTCCGCAGCCACTTCTGCTTCACAGATGAAGCTTTCAGAGCCAAGAAATAGTGTTCCATCAAATTCCAACAACATCACACACAAAAATAAAGGTTAAATTTAATGGTTTTGAAGAGAATACAAGTGTCCCTTTGGTGATGACTCACATCCAGGTTTTAATGAAATGATTAATTTAAAATTATTATTTAGCTGCTGATGATTTTTGTAAGTATCAATCCTGATTTTTGAATTTGGTTTTATATGCGATCACATTTCTAAATAATTAATTTTAATACTTTAATGTTTAAAGAGTGTAATAATTCTGCTTATTAATTTCCAGGGTATAACATTTTAGGTATGAGCAATTGAATTGCAAGATACATGCATTTTTAATTCTACACTACATACAGTATTGGAATAAAATCACAGTGCAAAGCATGTTACCCTAATGCTGTTTACTGTGATATCTACAATATCAGGTGTGGTGCTGGATTGTCCTTGGGATTTTGCTTGTTTTGGTTCCGCATGCTTGTTGTTGTGCTCAACTCCTGAGTGTAGTGCTCCCTGTGAGCACAGATAATCATCCCTTGATAGATAAGTGATCAGCTGACATGTTATTTGTGTTGTTTGGTTTTGTCTTTCTCATTTACCCATTTCCAGTCTGGAAAAAGGATTTTCAACAATTTGCTATTTAATTATTTATATTTATTGTTATCCCCCTTTACAAATTGATAACATAAAGTATTGTTATTTGGAAAAGATGTGTTTAAAGTGTTTTCATTTTTATAATAAATGTTATATTATACCGTAAAAACTTAATGTTTATGATCATAGCTTGTTTGTAAACAGCAAACAGCCTTGTGTGCCAAGCACATCGAACATATACCTATAACACATCCCTGCAAAGAGAGCCACAAAACCACCTTCCCTGCTCTCCCTGTCAGAGTAACCATGGCAACCCCATCCTCCCTCCCTGGGCTGGCTCATTGGTTGGAGGAGCGTCATGGTT
Organism: Neodontobutis hainanensis; assembly: GCA_024349245.1. Classification (NCBI taxonomy): domain Eukaryota; kingdom Metazoa; phylum Chordata; class Actinopteri; order Gobiiformes; family Odontobutidae; genus Neodontobutis; species Neodontobutis hainanensis. Next base: position 7,559,641 of record JALDNG010000024.1, read on the forward strand.
ACACGAATGCAGTGAAGAATCTGAATGAGCTCAGTGACACTCAGGGCCCAGGATCTGCTTTAACAGACACACACACACACACACACACACACGCACACACACACGCACACACACACACACACACACACACACACGCACTCACACACACACACACACCTGCACACACACGCACGCACCTGCACACACACACACACACACACGCACTCACACACACACACGCACCTGCACACGCACACACACGCACGCACCTGCACACACACGCACAAACACACACGCACACACACACACCCACACACAAACACATGCACACACACGCACTTGCACACACACACACGCACACACATGCACACACACACACACGCATCTGCGCACGCACGCACACACACACACACACACACACACACACACACACACACGCACGCACACACACACACACACACGCACCTGCACATGCACGCGCACACACACACACACACACACACACACACACACACACACGCACCTGCACACACACACACACACACACACACACGCACACACACACACACACACCTGCACACACACACACACACACACACACACACACACACACACACACACACACACACACACACACACACACACACACACACACACACGCACACGCACACGCACACACACACACAAACCTTCATATGCTTCAAGTGGTGGCATGTACCAGCCGGGGTGGACAAAATTTTGCACCTAAGGGCATTACGTTAGTAATGGCAAGCACCAGCTCAGAGATAAGACTGATATATAAGTGACATTTACTGAAAATGTCTCCTCTAATGAATACATACACACACATAAATGACCACAGGCTATAATTACACCCTAAGCCCACTTTGAGATGTGAGTCGGTGGGTTTGAGTGTCTTCATGCTTTGTCTGTGTAAGGAAGCGCTTGGGGCAATAGGTCAGAGTGGTGTTAATATGATTAGTTTTTCTGCATCAAGTCCACCTTGGTGAGCATGAATGTCAATTTCCAATAGGGAGTTAATTGAAGCATGAGCGGATCAATACATACTATTTATTGTAAGGCGTCTGTCTAGACTGGCTTTGGCTCAGATGTCTAACAGTCTAGGCTTACAGGGTTGAGCATTAAGAAAGCATGGTGACAACAACATAATTCAATAGAAGGATCTATTAAAGCTGCATTAGCTGCTTCAGAGTCACTGTTTAAAGGGGCTATATAAAGTCAAATATTAACTATAATTTTACATCAATAGAGGAAGTAGTCAATTACACAATGAACCCTCAAAAGCAACAGGCAGATATTAATGCCTCAACGATGTTACAGAAATATATATTTTTTCACTCCATTCACTGTTTGTCACCCTATGCAATTTTTTATTCTACTACAACTACTTTCATTTTCAGTTATTCAATCATTTGTCAGCTTTTTTGTGACAGAGGCAGATTAAATGCTGATGTAACTCAGCCGGTGTGGAATTTCTGTGAGAAAAAATTAAAATTTCTTGAACATTTTTAAATGTTGAGATCATTATAAAAATTGTTCTACAAATATTACTTGTAGCCTATATAGATAATATATTTGCAACACATCAATGACAACAGAACATTAATGTGGTGAAGTGACCTTGTAACAACTTTGTCTGCACAAATCCCACTTTTCCACATCTATCACACAGCCCTTCTCCTGTCGTACACATGACACTCAGCCAGGCCAATATTTAGCTCGGTGCACACATGCAATAATGTCCAAGCAGGCAAGTGCATGTTAATGTGTCTGTCATTAGTTGTGTAAGTGGTGACAGAAACTTGGCAGCCACAGACAGTACAGACAGTCTTATTCAGACTCTCTTGCCTCTCATTGCCTCGGGGGGGGCTGAAACAAAAGGATATTGATTTTTACATTTGGGCCAAGAACAAGAGAGTGGCGAAAGAGGTGGATAGCTGGAGAGAAGCAGAAGGAGACAGTGAGAGAGAAGAAGAGAGAGATTTAAAAGGTGATCTCTCACATGAACTGCCAAAACGTTTGGCCATGCTTGGTGTCTGAGATTTGGGATCAAAACAACACATTTTGTAGTAGAAAAATATTAACAGAATAAAAGGTCCTATTGTTTCTTTAGAAAAAAATATATCATGAAAAAAGAAAATTAATTAATTAATATTGCAGTGTAATTCAAACTAAGCAGAAACGAATAATACTAGATTAATGCAATTGCTTTTCCAAGCATTTGTGAGTAATATTTTACTCGGGCGGCAGTGGCTCAGTGGTAGAGCGGCCGTCCTTCAACCGGAAGGTAGCAGGTTTGATTCTCGCTCTCCCCACAGTTCATACTGTCGTTGTGTCCTTGGGCAAGACACTTAACCCACCTTGCTCCCAGTGTCTGTAGCACTGGTGTATGAATGTGTGTGACTGTAGAGGTGTGTTTGGCGGTGGTAGGAGAAGGTTGAGCGCCGTGTGTATGGCAGCCCCCCCCTCTCTGTCTGCCCCAGGAGTGGATGTGTGTGAATTGGGTGAGTGGAAGCACGATGTAAAGCGCTTTGGGTGCCCGAGAAGGGTGCAGGAAAGCGCTATATAAATGCATGCCATTTACCATTTTACCATATTTTTGCAGGATTAATGTTCAACAAGAAAACAAAAATTAACAGTTTATAATACCCAAAGTACAAAAATAAAAACAATATTTTTTTTGTTACTGCTTCACATTATTAGGATTCCATTGTGCAGTTTAACATTGTTTTGAATAATTTTTGTATTTTGGAGAAGCATGCTTTTTTTTTTTTTACATGGTTTCTTCTGTTCTTTGTGGTAATGAGAATATCAATACTTGGCAGCATGCTTGATAATGTCATATTAAACCATATTAGACAATATTAAGAACTTTAAGTAAAGATAGTTGTAGACATTGAGTGAAACAGTAATTTCTTAACTGTGTTATATAAATCAGACTTGCTTTTTCTGAATTATAAAACCCTGTGAAAGGGGAAATGGTCACATTGTGTGACTTTTCAGGGCGTTCATATTGTTAGTGTAGAGACCCATTCAAATAAAGACCAAACTCACATCCTTCAGGGAAAAAAACATGCTCAGCAGTTGTTCTTGTTGTATATATTAGCTAATATAACATTGCCTCTCCCAAGTGAACCCACAAAACCAGACTTATATCTTCAATGAGCTACTCTATGTGACCTTGCATACCCCTTTTAACAAGATGGGCTTTTCTCCTGAGGTCTCGATACAAACTTGTGTTGAATAATTCGAAGGGATTCAAACACATCATAATCAGCTCACTTTACAGCACTGGCACTATTCCTTGCAAAGATAATAGTTACTTTGTTCACTAAAACCTAATGCACTTAAGCAGGCATAAGTACAATACAACATCTAAACTACATTCAGACTGCTGTGGATAATAGGTAGACACGTACACTATACTTTTTAGCAAAACCTTGGCATAAACACTTATAAATACATTTCACACTACTGAGCCCACTATCTCCTAGAATACAGTAGTTAAGCCTTTTCCTAAGATACCTCGAGAGACCTTTATCTCTAAATAATTGCTAAATCCCATCTTTTATCCTCTATAATTCTCAAAGAGAAAGTTTTTATCTACCAACTTAACAAAGTCTTTTTTAACAATCAGAACTTTCCACTCCAAGCTCACACAGATCAAGTACCTAATCATAACTCAAAGAAGTCTCAGCAGTGGCGCACCCCAGGGCTCTGTTCTGAGTCCTCTGATGGCTTGTTTGCAGTTCTATAATTTTGTACAATGTACAGTAATTCATCGTTTGATATGTGGAGCATTGTTGTTGTATAGTAAGTCTTAGAATCCAAATCTAATGAAATAATTTTAACATTTTTATTATGATACAACAAAAACATTTAGTGTGGCATCACTGGGCACCTGTGCTAATGTCAATGTGCTTTTAATGACCTCTGAAATGGAAAGGCACCTTAACACTTAATGCTACTCATTACCTAATACTCATTAAACTCTGTAATGCTTTCCTGGCTCTTTGCTCTTCAATGCTGCTGTTTGCACTTGATATCAAAATGAAAGCAGCCAGCTTTAATTTTGTTGGCACTTTATCTTTTGATTAACATCTGACATAATACATAATAATAATGCATAATACATAATATGACTCACCATGAATATATTGACCTTTAAGGGGTGCTTTATTGATTAGATAAATAACACTTACCACCTTACCTTACTAAACCAAAGCCACTATAATGACCAAATCCATTACATCATTCATAGCCTTTGCCTTTGTCTTTCCAGCTGTTCCTCCTGCTTTTGCTTCTTCCCCTTTCACCAGGATGCTGTGGACTGGATTATTGGCTGTCCTTGACCTCTACTGGCTGCTTATCCTTTTTCTTTCCAATTCCCTCTTTCCTAGGTGTGGCTTTGTGCTAACCGCTATGACTCTGCCCTCATCTTTTTTTATTATGTTGTGCACGTTTATTAATGTACAGTATTTGTTTAATTTTTAAATACATTTCTGTACTTACTACGCTTATTACATCTTAGTTTTGGGCAGGATTTTCTTCCTGATATGAACCAGGTGTAAAAGCCAGAGAGTGCAATAAATTGTATAGCCTGTAAAGCCCTGTGGAGTCTTATTGGGCTGTATAAATAAAACTGACTTGGCTTTAATACTTACCTTGAAAATCCAATGTTTAGCCAAAGTTTGTTTAAGATCTTCTATATTGTATAATTAGAACGGGTTGTAAATACTGTTCTGTGCTAAAGGGATAATCCCGTTTGTTTAGTCAGGTTAAGACAAATGAATAAATGAAATCTGTCTTTGATGAACTATTTATGCTCTCCCGTTTTCTTTCTTTCATATTCACATAGCCCTGTAATAAAATGGCTCAATGGGGAAGATTGAGTATTTGCAGCGGTGTGTCCTCCAGCTAAACTGTCTTTGTTTCTGCTAATCCTTGCTAAGTATAAACAGCTCGATTTGCATATGTCGACTTATTCTTTTGACACTGATGCAAATACCTGTGACTGCAAGTCATGTGGTGCAATAAAGCCTTGTTTATGTGCTTGTCTCAAATCACCTCTCTGTGTTCGTTGGAGGTACATGCATGTGCAGTATTACACCAGTGTTGAAATACAGTATATCATCTGTGTGGATGTGAACAAGTATCAGCCTGTGTGTGCGTGATTGACGGCAGCCATTAATAGGATTAAGTCCAAGTGGGCCAGCGCTCCCTCTAGGAGTCTTCAAAGCCCACTGTCGCAGGGGAGAGAGAGAGAAACATGCAGACACCCTACTGGGGCTGTATGTGTGCGTTTGGGAGCATATGTGTGCACATTCAGTGTGTTTGAAGCAGACTAGAAGAGCATAAAAATATATAAATGTGCATAGCAATAAGACGGAGAATATGCAAATGAAAGAGAGCAAGAGAGTGAACATTTTCATGGGTTTATTGCGGCAGTTTTTTCTCTAGTCCTTAGCATGTCAGTGTTTGGGTGAATGAGGCTGTACAGTCATCACTTCTATTTGGAGAATATGTATGCAGCAGTTTTATGAGCACTTGCCATTGCTTCTAGTAAAATGGAGCCACAGTCACAGAACTCCAGCATTTAAAAGATCCCATTTTTTTTATAGTAACCACTGGAATTTTGTTGGTTGACTTCTGTGGTGCATTTAACACTCCACACTGCAGGATGTTAAATTAGCGTACACTGAATTTAGATGCTAATAATAAAGTATGCAGTATAATATATTTAGCATGATCGGAAAACAAAATATGTATCTCAAAAGTTTTACTTCATAATGATCAATATGCAGTGTGTAGATCTTACCAATTGCTATGGGAGCGATCAAGGTGCAGATGAAGAGCAGACATCTGGTCCACATGACGTCTGAGGTTGACCTGGAAGTAAATATGGTGGCACTTCCTGCTGAGCCCAGGCGCTCTCGTGGTGAGCTGTTCTTCTCACAGCTCAGTGCTCTTGAGCCCATACAGACCTGGAAATGGACACAGACCAAACGAGATGTTCCTGAAGTTAACACAGCATTTATGCATTCCTAGATGATCCGCTTAGATTATACAATATATAATGGCAATGCCTTTCCCAGTCAGCCTGTTGCCAGTTTTAGCAAACTTATGCATTAACACACATTACTTCTCAGAGGTCAATGCAGCTTACTGTAGACTTAAGTCATAAAAGATATGCCAATCAATAATCCTCTGAGACGAACAGAAATACTGAGGATGTAAAATCGAGAACAGCTAAGCAAAACCACACCTTAATTACCCTTCAACCAATCAGACCTGTCTAATAAATTATGCTTTCATGATTTGAATATATTTATTATTTTGCAGCTGTCACGTAAAATGTAAGCACCGCCTCCTCCTGCATTCCTTATTAGTGCCAGGTGTCCAGTGAAATCTGTGTCCCACATCACATCTACTCACATCTTCAGCTGGTCCCACTCTTTTAGCAGAACCAGTGTCTAGACTCCATCTGGGACATATTTCTATATTTTATGAGCTGCCAGTAAAAATAATAAATGGGAAACCAACAATATTATGCTTTTGTGAGCTAGACACTGGATCAAAATAATCAATTTACTGTATTAAAAAGCAATTGTGCGCATTTATGGACATATATGTAGAAATGTATATGTTTTTGTGTTACTCTACTTTAGAGACCTTTTGTAACTTTGGTTAATTTATTCATTTTAATAAAAATAAAAAAATAAAAACTAACCAGCTAAGTATAAAAAAAATGTCAAGCATTAGAGACGCATAAAAAACTAAATACCTAATAGTGCTTATTGTTTGCCTAATAAGAATACGAAAACATTACAATCCTCACCGCTTAGCATTTTCCATCAGCATCAAAGTGTGAAATGTATTTATGTTGCAATCTAATTGTCCATTTCATGGCACATCAGTGATAAACAATTAATAAGAGGATGCTATATGAGATAAATGTTTTAGCAGTGACAGATATTTAAGGGTAAACTGACCAGTCAGCTCAGGCAACAACTCACTCAACCAACAATTAATTCAATCATCCTACATGTGAACTCCGAAATGTACTTTTTCTAATGAAGACAAGCTGCAATATCGCTTCCTCTTCTGGTAAACCTTTATGACTACAACAAGGTCACTACATCAATCATTCATTATGTTCTAGTGAAAGTAAAATACACCTTTTTCTATGGGTGCAGTTAAAAAAGTAACAGCAACCCTGTTTGTGCCTAAACGCTCACAGATCTCAGAAGAACTCTGAGCTTCTGATAAACAGGCATGTCACTAGTGTGTGGGGGACTGAGATACAGAAATGTGCGGCAGGCAGGGACAGATGGAGTAAAGCAGACAGCCAGAGCCATGGGAAATATATCATGTGTAACAGAGACTATTGATCAGTATGACCATATCATTTTGGCCCTGCAGAGAGTGAGACAATAGCCAGCTAGCTCCTTCATGTCCCGCAGTGAAGGCAAATTGCAGCATTGGAACAAGCGCTCGTTGGTATTTTTAGAAGTATACTTATAAGAATACTAAATGTGACTGTTTACACGTACTGTCAAAGTGACACTGGGCTTATGTAATCACTGCAGATAGGCACTGCATGTTTAATACATCATAAAGAGTAACAAAGAGCCTCGTTCTGCTGACATACAAGACACATTCCCAGCGGCACATGTATCCAGCCAGATCTGGATCCATCAGAACAGACAGAACAGGCCAATAACGCAGACATACAACAGAACCAAAGACTGTTTTTTATGATCTTTTATTGTCTCTGGTCTCTTTAGGAGGGGAAATGAAAATGTATTTTAGAGTAAGTGAGTTGAAATGAAATATGACTTAAATAGTGCATGGAAAGAATAGCAAGTGTACTGTATATGCCCATTCACAACAGTACAGCAGTAAGGCTTTTTGATTTTATATGTCAAAGATGTAGCCAAGTTTGTTATTATTCAAATAAAAACTTTTCAGTATGTCTTTTCCTCTTCAACAAACATATTTAAATTTTAAATAAAGCATGCTCCATCAGATGCTCTGTCTCATGTGGAGCCATGAGAAGTGATTCCATATTTGCTAAGTATTCTTGACAAATCCCTAATGGTGTCAAAGTCATATTCACAATAGACTTCAACTCTTTTTATTCTTTACCGACTCTAACAACCCAACAAGCTGGCACATTTTGATTGATTAGTCCTTAACTCGGTTGAACATGAGCAATCTGACCAGCTGTCCCCCAGCTAGACACAGGAGGCATACACTGACATATGGCCGGACGCCACCAGCCACAGCATTCCACTGTTCCATAATTCAGAAGCTATTCCATCACCCCGTATGTTCTACCCGCAACTCACTCATCAGTTAATTAACCCTCTCATTGCCACCATGCACACGGTGACTTTATAGACAATATAGCGCGATAGCCCCGAGCGGCCCACTCTTAAATCACTCAAGTTGATAATGCAATGCTCCCATATGTTCTGATAACGGCTTACAAATATGTTCAATCCACAGTGTACATAATGGTGATGGAACAGAGCCACAAGCATTGTCCTCTTAGAACCGGTTTCCTTTCATTATCTTAATGTGCTGATTGGTTAATACATAATGAATAAACAGCCAGAGCTGGTGTTAATTACAAAAACATATGTGATATGTTTACGCCCTCATTTATCATGGGCATACGGTTTGGTAAACATCATATGCCCCATCTGAACCCATTCACGAGTAGAATTATGAAATCATCAAGCAATGTTAAAATGAATGTAATATTTCTATCATGAGCTAGTTATATCACACCGGAGACCCTTGGCAGTAGATAAGCAGCATCTGCATAAATCCATGGCATTACATCAACTAATAAGCTGGATCAGACCAAAACAAATAGCCATCCCTAGATCCAGGGACTTTGATTTACCTGCTGCAGCATCAGTTATGCTACACCCAAATAAATCCTCAAATAATAGCACACATTACAGTACATTTTATTTACAACATTGCCACGAAACGATAATGTGTACAATAACCGGCATATAATGATACTGGTTAAATTTCTTGCTGCTTTCTGTAATCTTGATTTATTTATTTACCCTTGCATCTGGGTTGTAATGGTAACATAGTAACATCTGCACATTAACAACTTTGAGTCTTTTATAATCCTGTATGTAGATTTAAATTGAATAGTTTTATGTTTAGTATAAACGTAGATGACAGAAAAAGCACAAACTGAAATAGACAGTCAAGGTGTCTCTGCTTTTGGCATTTACAGATTATATTACAGCTCATTTCTAATTAAGGTGGAGGCATAAAAAAAATCTAAATTGTGTCTAACTTGAAATCCTAACCAGTATAAGATCAATAGGTAAACTTCCACAGTTTACCTATAGAACTTTCTCAGAAATAGAAGTTAAACAATTTGAATGAATCCCAATGTCACAGGAAGAACCCAAATTGGATTACTTAAAAAAAAAAATAATGACCTCACTGGCAACATTTCATTATTTCTTAGCAGCAGCAGCAGCCTGTTCTCCCAAATAGTACTGCTTAAACTGTGCCTTGGTCTCTGTGTCCTATATTTCCTTGGCCTGGAACTGTATTTCCTACAGGGTCCACATTAACTGAGCTGCTGCCATGGCCACACTCATGGTCTATATAGCATGCATCCATGAACTAATTGATGCTGGGCTGATTCAGTGCACAGCGGCAGCCTGACCCTGTGTGTGTGTGTGTGTGTGTGTGTGTGTGTGTGTGTGTGTGTGTGTGTGTGTGTGTGTGTGTGTGTGTGTGTGTGTGCGTGTGTGTGGTCCCCTAACGAGAGTCCTGCCTGTCACAGCACTCCTCATCCGGGGATTCTCTCCTCCACTAATGAGCGCTGACCGGACCGGACTACCTTGTCAACGCATGTCACGTGCACATTCACACACACACGCACAAGCTTATCACTAGGCGACCAGTCCTCTAGTCCCCGTGCCTCCAGACAGATAGTCTCAAACGTGCATGTTGTGCATCTAGTCTGTGCTGTGGGCCTGTCTAGAGGATCTACCATGTGGATGTGTGTCATGTGTGCTGGTGTACTATATGTGTGTGTGACATTAGGAAAAGCTGTCAGAAGGAAATGCTCAAGTCTAAAAAAAGAGACGAAAAATAAGAGAAAAAAAATGTCATGTCACTCAACTGCATTTACATATTTGCACTTGATTTAAAAATGAATTTTGTGTTTTTCAGGCCCGACAGCTTTGAAAGAAAACACGCTCGTCATTATTAAAAATAATGAGTTAATTTGAAACATCTGAAGTGCTTGTCTTTAAAAGTACAGTCCAATGATCCGAATATCTTTTATTAGGAATTGTGTGTGATTATTATGACAGTTATGAGATTCATTTTTTTACTGAGATGGATGTCAGAAACATGGTTTAGTTTTTCAAATTCCTGGGTGCACTGTCTATTGTGCCACGCTAATGCTTACTTCATCAAGAATCTTCACAGTAACTTAACCAGGTTATTTTGAAGAAAAGGTTAAAGCAAAAGCATCTGGACTCAGTTTTCAAGGTGAAGACGTTTTGTCTCTAATTCCAAGAGACTTCAGAGATCAATTCTGAGATCAGATGGTAGAAGACCTGAGTACTTATATTATACAATTTCTTTCCAAGGAAATGTTTAAAAATTACCTGTTTTTTGAAAACTTCAATAATTTCAGTGCATATATTCCAGCAATACCCACTCCCTGAGGAAATCCCTTCCCTTCACAGCCATTTTCTCTCAGTAAAGCCAGGCTACATGGGTTCAGCATATGAAACATTTCTTATTTCTCTCCTATTCTCTACTCTCATATGTAATATTTAGTCATAATGTACTGTCGGCTGCAGTCAGACTGTACAAAACTTGACCATGTATGCATTTTTTTCCTCCTTGCCATTTTTTCTCCCCTTGTTTCACCTGTTCCTTTTATGCTGCGCTTCAGTCTTTTCACTTGTTCATTCTTTGCTCTGCTGGAGAGAAGTCTAAGCGGAACAAAGCTCAGGGGGCCATGCAACGTGTTCAGTAAAATGGCATGTGTCCGCCAAGCTACGCTAAATTACCTCCAGTTGGCTTGCTAGGGTAGGTTTAAGCACCGCAGACCAATTCTCTCCCTCTTGTGCATGTGTCAGTACGTGTGATGGAAAGGGTTGGAAGGACGTTGTGTGGGTGAAAGAGTGGGAGAGGGTCTGTGGGTAGTGTGGCAAATTATCATCAGAACAGGTAGACAGGCTGGGAGAATGTTGATTAGAGTGGCCAAACACACAGATTCAGGTAATTTGGCAGCGCGCAGCAGAAGAGATGACTAATCAGGACAAAACCTGGTGAGTGTCTGGACTGTGACCTATAATGAGAGATATAAGAAATAAGTACATGCTGATTAGCTAGCGCGCACAGATTAGTATGCGCATGATAACGTTCGGCATGTTTACACCATAGACTGTATTTTATTGTATTCATCTGTATTCATCCCAATACATCCAAAAACATATCACTGATTGATTGTAACTAAGTACTGGAGTTCAAAATCAATCTTTAATCAACAGGATCTTCATTCATATTTATTTATTTTTTATCATGATGTCACATCTGAAAAATGGTGACAACAAGGCTACCTTACTCTGTCTGCAATAAGATATGGTTTACACAAATATGTTATGATCCATTTACTTTTGAAGTAGCTTCTTGGTATATAGTACATTGTTTTAAGGTTTTTGTTCTTGAATATTTTTAGTTTGGACATACTAACATTTCTGAAATACTTTTGGATTGGATACAATCAGCTGGTGAGCTGAGCAAGGCAGGCACATGATATCAAAATACTGTATATAGCCTACATGTTTTAGATCTGTCTGAGTGATGTGGAATATAGACTCCTCCCCTCTAACTGCCCTTGCACTGATGAAATGCTGATTAGCAGCAAACAGCCCATACTGTCAGCTCCTAGTATGTCCTGACATGTCAGAAACAGCATGCATCCCCACTGTTGCATGTGTCGCCTTGTTTTGGGCAGAGAGGAGTTAACATACAGGACCCTCATGGCACATTAAAATCACAATTAATAATGGGTAAATGTCACATATGTGCGCTGGCCAAATCTTCATGCATTGTGACACACAGTCATGTCAGCTTGTGTGTCTTCTTTTCACTTTATACAGGGTCGGCTGGTATCAATGGGCAAGGTGGGCTAAGCCCCCTTCGTCATGTAGGCTTTTCAATGTACTAAACATTTACTATATATACTATACTATAACATAAAATCCATCCATCTATCTTCTTCTGCTCTAAACATAAGATGATTATTTTCCAGGTAATTTGGCCTGAATATACAGTATTTACATTAAAAATATAGATTATTTAATTTAACATAAAACACATTTTAATGTTATTGTATTTTATGGAGTTTTATAAAGAGTCTAGAACTTAGTGTTTATAGTTTTGATGGCATCAATATCCCTAAATTGACACAAAAATAAGAAAATGGGTTTATTTTTTACAGTCCAAGCACAATGCCACACAAAGTGACCTAAGCACCAATCATCTTCCTCACTTGGTGATTGACAGGTGTGAAGACCTGCTTGAATTACTATCTGTTAGGGCTAAATGCATTCAGCCCAGAGACTTTAATTTGGTTGAAGAAGAATGGAGAAGAAGTGCCAGGATGAGCAGAAGATTTTCATATAAATACATTTACTTAAGCAATATTTGCTCCATTTAGAATAATTTGATTTATTTAACGTTAGTACTCGCATTATTTATTATTTAATCAAAAATCTTCTCTTGTAATGAACATTATTTGTGCCGCAGTCTTTAGTTGAATTATAAAACATGGCAGTATTTAGTGGAAGTTAAAAAGATATGAAGTAAATAATTCTGAAAGTTGTAAGTGTTGTTTGATAAAGCTCAGTGTTGCTATAACTTCATGTCCCAAATGTGAGTGTATTTATTAGCCCACCCACCAAATACCACCACTGATGCTATCTGTTCATCTGGTGGCTATACCCTAGCTCCCAGTGGTTCTACCCTAGCATGCACAGTGTATACTCAAATCCTGCAGGTCTGCAATTGTCGGTTCACTGAAGGAATGTGCACAGTTGTCATCATGCCCTGCAGACATGAGGCCTCACTGGCAATTTATTTCATAGAGCGCTGGTTATAAATCCTTTGTGTAGCTTGAGAGCATAGCAGTGCAGAGTGCTAGAGTGTAGCCTTAAAGGTATGGGTCACCCCAACATCACTCTGACATGTTTTTGACATTGTAGTCTCAATTTAAGGTTCTCTGTAAAGATGAATTGTATTGAAGAGTGTTATGTGAATAGGATGATTTTTGGCCTGGAAGCCTTAAATATACTCCTCAAGGGCAGCACAAAAAAGGCAGTAACTAAGTTAACAATAAAAGTCTATTATTAAAATAAGTATTTTGGAAAGAATTGCTGGGTTTTGAAATACTTTTAGGTGAAAAAAAATAAGAATGAAGCAAGCAAAAATACATAAAAGCAGCATTTATGGAGACTTTCTAGTGCTTCAGACAGAATGATGTTAACCAAAAACATGCAGCTTGTAAACAGTGGTTTGACAGTCTTCCCACAAAACACAGTCTTACTAAATATAGTCATCTCATCTGGTAGAAATCATTGCCCTATGTAAATATGCAAAAATAGGAAACAAGAACATTGCGTTTGCCAATACTGAGCTGCTTAAGAAATGTAAGGACATTTTCTGTTCAAATCTTGTGGCTCATTATAAAACCCCATGTATTTTTAATAAGGGAAAATGTGCATTACTTAAAAAGACACTTCCTTTTCAAATGAGTTTCTCTCCAAATAGTTCAAAGCTGTGGGCTGAGCTCTCTCCCTGCTACACATTCAATGCCCGTCAGAAAACTGCGTCTAGGGAGGCTCCAGCTTTGACCGGACCACTGCAGTTTTCACATGGCTGCCTCGGAGGATGCTCCCAGAAATCTGATGCACCGAAACCACCCTGAAAATCCACCGCAGACGACCTCGTCTGTAAGGCACTGCTGTTTCGATTCTTTAGCGCCTGGCGGCTAGACATCACGCTCAGCTCTGAACTTTCTAACGCTCCAGCCTAATCAACTCTCCAAGCACTCGGCGCCTCATGAGACAAGATGGGCGAGGAGGAGAGCGGAGCGAGGGAGGACCGCAATAAAAGTGGAGATACATGGATGAGGTCAGGGAGGAATAGAGGAAGATGGAAGGTTAGGGTACAGCAGGGGATGAAGAGAAGGGAAGAGAAGGCAGCGCTGAGTGAGACAAGCAGAATAATAAAGGGAGTTAATAACCAAAGGCATTTATCTTTTTCATCCCTGTCTGTTGGAATCCTCAAATATTTGTACAAAGACACGAATAGGGCAATGAATCATCCATCAAGATCTACAAGATTCTTCAAATTAAGAAATAAGGCATTAAAATATACTTTAGTTCTGTTAATGCCTTATTTCTTATTTATACATTCCATATATGTAAAACCATACATATATGGAAGGTTTTATTTAAAATAGCTGTCAATCAAAGTCATAGTTATCAAAAAGGAGAAGCTAAATTGCAATTTTGTTTATCAGGATGGATAAGTTGGATCATCTAAAATACATTATTCATCTGACAGGTAAAAGTAGTTAAGGACTGGGTTTTGTAACAATGTATTCATACTCATTCTTTTGATTTGTTTGTTAATGCTGGTTTGTCTTTAAACAGAGCTAGCATAAATCCCATACAGTATATAATCATAAAGCCTACTATTAGAGCACTTTTAAACACATTTAGACATATTCCACATGATTAATTCCAAACAACCTGCAAAATGTACACAATTTGATTCATGAACCTATATTGTTTGATAATCAGAAACCAAAAGCAATTCAAACAAATGAGTGTGAGCGGGCTGTATCACACACACACTCACATATTCACTCACACATGCGGTCTGAACCTTGGTGGCGGCTTAGTGGAGTAAACCATTTGAGGAAGGACGGGGGGGGTGTTGTTTCCATCCCTTTGCTCTCTTTGATTCATCTGTCTTCTCCTTCACGCCACCCTTCCTCTCCCCCCGTGCTCTTCCTCTCTCCGTCACTGTGCTCTAAACCCAGTACTGTCACAACGGATCCATCAAAGACACGCTTTAAAGCCAGAGGCAGGGAGAGGCAAACTTTCTGTGCTTGTCTTGTGTGTTTGTGTGTGTGTGTGTGTGTGTGTGTGTACAATACATACTGCCACCTCAGCAAAATAAATGATGGTGCATTGAGGAGAAGGCCTCCAAACAAGCAGTATATGACACCAATGGAATAGATTAGGCCTGGGTTAGCTGCACTTTGTGTCCAAAAACCTCAGCGTTTTCTTCTTCTATTGTTCCCTTCTCTCTTTGTCTCCCTTCTCACTGACTTTTGACATGTGTTGTCAGATAAAGCTAAAATGCCCTTATCTCCGTTTATATGCTCCAAAATTACATCACATCAAATATTCACAGGCTGAAACGGATCTACTATGCAGAAGACAAGTTCTCAAAATAATTCTTAAAATGACAAATACTCTCGCTAACTTTAGTTTGTGTGTTTCATGTTGAAATGTGACAAAATGTATGGTTCCTTTGTGGAAAAAAATACCTATTCTGTGGGAAAAAAAAATTGCTGATTGTGACTGAAGATACTATGGGATAGATGTAAATGAGATAGGATTTTAGTTTAGACCTCAAGGTTTGCTTATGGAATGGTATTTTTGAAATTTTAATACTGGTTCCTCATAAAGAAATAAGTCTGTCTTAGAATACAATAGCTAGTTTCGACATAATTTTGATCCCTCTTGACAACTCAACTAATATTCCTGGACATAAAGAGATTACTACAAGGCCTGGAATTATTTTTATTATTTTTATTTTAATCCTGCAACCCATTTTCTCTCTGAAACTTTTTGATTTGCTAGACTCATCATATTTAGTCAAAAGTCACAGTCCAAATGCTAATCCCACTGACTGTGGAAAAAAAAATCATAAGACATTAGGGCCAAACCTTTGCTGCTTGCATTTGAGAGCAGATATGAACAGTGTATATCAAAGTTTTGAAATATTTATAAAAAAAAAAGCCTTTCTGGAGCGCTTACTGGGCCCTGTTCATAATTGAATAATGCATAAGCACCAGCACTGGTATATAAATATAAAAGTAGGCACTTAGCACTAGATTGTCTAACTGCTTGGAAAAGGCCAGTGGAAATACAGAGTGATGTAGCAGAGAAGAGTACATTCGTTTGCAGACTGTCACCTTGACTTGTGCTAAGAAAAGGCCTCAGTGGACTGAAGGAATAATAACTTCACAGATATAGTGGAATAACATTAAACTGCGGTCTTTTCAAGTCAGTTTGACAGCAGAGCTACTCAGAGCGGCGATGTGTGTAAAATGTCTCATGACACATGCCCACATTGATATGGGAATATTTGTCAGCAAACACTTTTGTTAGATATTACGTTCTTTCTCCTCTCTGAATTCTAAAAAAATTGGAACCAAAGAAAAGATTAGCATCAAAGTTTACTGAGATGTGGTTTACAGCGGTGGTTATTCAGTCAGAGAAATGTACCTGGAACATTATTACATAAAAATTCAAGACTTATTACTGTTCCCTGCTGGGCTGAGCTTTAGTTTGCAGCTGAAACGGTTCACCATATGATTTAAACTCTCATCAACCTGGCAGAGAAAGCTGTAAATCATGGCTATGTGATTGAACATATGTTAGAGCCTAGTTCACAGTATTTCAAACCCAATATGTATTGTATCCACTATCTCAATAATGACATTCTGTTCCCGTAAGAGGCGGCACACCATGATTGCAAAGCAGTGTGCTTATTTTCTCCACTGACATAAACCACAACTGTTGCATTTTTGATAAGCTGTATCCATCACATTTGTGCAATCGCTTTAAACGGACAATAGAATGAGCTGCAGCAGGATGTATGGCTGCTGATTCTGAAGCAATCAATGGAGACAGGGAAGGTAAACACAGTGCTAAATGTCAGCCATGGCGATTGTACCACCACAATATTGCCTCGGGCGGGAGACCCAAATAACCAAAATCAATGATCTAATCATTTCATATTCAAATCACACGAGCAGGGAGGTCTGGATCTTATTGCAGTTTGATATCCCTAGTGTGCTGATGTGTTCCAATCAACAGACCTGAGCAGCATTGGAAACACAGCCATTCAAGAGAGCGGCAGGAGGGGCACGGCTCCAGCCTTTGCTACTCCAATGTTTCTTTTATGTTTTGATTGCACTTGCATTCATGTGATACACTGATATGTTAAATCTATAGTGCATGCTAACGCTAGCAGTATATGCCTAAGGGTGTGAATGTCTTTACTGTAAACAGGATACGAACAGGTACATAGAGTAGGATAGCATGATTGTACTTCCATGTTACTAAAATAATGAATATTGAATAGAAGAATATTGAAAGTAGAAAAATGACTTACTATGTGCTTAAGGAAGTTTATACTGTATTTGAACCGGTAACATTTAGCCATGTTAATGTCATGTGTTGTGTCTTTTGATGTTACACGCCTGAGGGCATAGATGTCTTCTTTGTGGTATACATCATTTGGAGAAAAAAAAAACAAATTCTTTAATATCAAGGTCGGGAATACTTTTTATTTCTCAAACTAGAATGGGTTTAGAGGATGTTTAAATGTGTTGATGTTGGATATTTCAGATAACAGAAATGGGATTTGTAAGTCACTATGTGCTTGTGACCTGGCTATCCATGTTTCATTTGGCCAATGGTCTTTCAAATAAATGAAATATTTTTCTTTTGAAATGCAAGCTGTCAGGGGTCTTAGGTCTAGGGTATTTGCAATTCTTACATTTAAACCTTTAAAACTATGCATAAAATTGAATACTCACATCACAACAGAAATGAAAAAACACAGTTTGGCAGAGCAGCACATTTGCAGATGGCCTATAATCTCTGACCAAATCTGACTCTTTTACTTCATTTACATCTTGTGTAATGATAAAAGGAAGTGTTTTAACATTTGTTCTGTATCTGACTTTAGAAAGCCAGCAGTCACAGACTTATACAGGCCGAAAATTCTTCCCTATTCACTGATTTTGTTGAAATTTTTGTGGAAGCGCCCAGATAGAACGACAAACCTCTACAGTGTGTGATAGGGATAATTGAACTGGTAAACAGACACATGGAGGCAAAACATCTGCGAGTGCATCTGCTCATCATAACACTGGGCCCGCTGGAAATCCACACTCACTATATAAACAATTATCACTGGCTGAAAAGCACAATGCCGCGAGAAAAGCAGGAAAGGGGAGTGATGGCAACGGCTAACTCAACTTGTTTGTTGTTTCATACAGCCACTTTGCACAAATAAGATGTATCCTTTCAGGAATACAAAAATAGCTGCTTTTTTACAAGTTGTTGACAAAGAGCATCTCTGAGGGCTATTCCCTTCAGTGAGATATGTGTGCGTGAGTCCCCTGCTCCCTCATCATGATCCTTGCAGGGAAAAAGTGTACATAAGGGACAGGCTATTATCTTCAGTCAACAGGATGCTTATCTACTACACATTACACAGAAGTCACAAAGCTTTTGTAATAAGATTTAATGTAAACCAGGATTTTTAAAGCCAATATTTACATGCATAGGATAATATGATCCCAAACCCATTTTATTAATTATTTCATATTTTATAATGAAATCTAAAAAGACTACTACTATTTTGATGCTGATTTAGATTGATTTTGTATAAATGCTGAACCCTAAACCAAACTCAAAGCTAAAAAATGTGACACATTTGGAGCAATAAGGCACATTACACCGGTTCAGTGACAAAGAAAGAACACATTCATGTTTGCATGAATGGCTGAGTCAAGAGGAAGGAAGGCACATTCGCACATTTACACAGTCACACCTGGGAGCAGTGCGCCGCACAGTCTCGCACGACTGGCCACTGAGCCACTGCAATAGAACAGCAAAAGGTTAAGTGCCCAGAGGTCGCAGCCCTGATGGCAGTCGAAGAGGGATTTTAACTGCAAGGATTTTCACAGCTACTGTACTAGTCAGATTTGAAAGTGTGACCTTTCAGTCACAAGCTCATTTCCTCTGAGCCTATCTGTTACTGCAGGTCAATAGTTGACTGGTGAGGCTAAATGTGATGCTGCACTGAGAAAGCAGCCACCGCCACTTCTCAATACTACAAATCATTATGGCTGTACAGAAGTAATTTTAGTATTTACCATTGTGGCATTTGTTGAAAAAGTATAAAATCACATCTTATCAAACAAATTATACCTTCACACACAAAAAGATGTTTTGAAAGCGTGTTTAATGAATTAATTATTCATTTAGACATGTAACAGCTGTTACAGTTTTGTTGAAAGCCATAATAATTCAGCCTTAATACACAGCCAGCTAGCTAGCCAGCTATAGATAGTACCAAAGACAAAAGAGGGACTTGTGAATGATGTATAGTGGTTGCTTCTGCGACTCAATTCTTATTCCTCCATTACAGTATGTGTCAGGTCTAGTGTTTCAGAGACATCTGCTTTGTGCCTAGCCCTCAGTGTGTTTGCATGTGTTTGTGAGCGCGTACATGTGTGCACACAAGGGAACAAGGCTCAGTCTAATTGCAGCAGGCCCATCTGCTGAATCTAGAAAACAGACTTGAACCTCACAGACCCAAACAGTACAGTGAAAAATACTCACACACGGCATAAGTTTCTGCCTCAAAACCTTCAACTTGGACCTTGGAAATCTGCAGCCATTCTCATTGGCAGCTGTGTGGACAGCATTGACCGGCATGCTTCACAATATGGACTCTATGGTTTCAGGACAAAGGGCCATCTACTGAAGGCAAAGGTCAAATTATAAGACAATAAGTCTCTATTCACTGTGCAAAGATTGAACATTCTTAAGTCCTGGGAGATACTTTGGTGTACTGTCCTACTGCCCTTTACTCATTAACTATTTTTCACAGCAGGTTCACGTTGGAGTATATCTGCTTAACTTTGATGCTTTTGTCACCTATATTCTTTTGTACCTTGGATTATATTTAATCTTTGTTTAGCCAATGAAACTGATATGAATACTATTTCAATCCAATCTGTTTTCATTAGGTTGTTGCTAAATGATCGTGTTTGTGCGTGTGGAACGGGAAACACCTGTTTCACACAAATAAAACACTCCCCCTTACATCCCCTGCATGCAGAATGATACATCCTCATTTTCCGTTTTTCCTATTGTTCTAACAGAATAAAGACAAAATGTAGCCTTGATATCACAGAATTAGATTTCAAAGACTTTCAAAGAGATATGAAAGCCAAGGGAGTAAAAATGATTACTGGTTAGGAATGGCAATAAGGGCACAGAAAATAACACATAAAAATGAACTTGCCTACAAAGAATAATAAAATAAAGATGGTCATTAGTTATTTTATATTATCATCCCAGAGTATTTTGTATAAAAGAGATGGGTTTTTTTATATCCATGTGCCTGTGTGCGATTCTACACTAGTGCATTTACTTGACTTTCTAACTACATTGACAAATCATAAAAAAGAAATGAGAGACAGCAGTCTTACTCACATTATTCTCAATGCATTATACTGATTCAATCAATAGGGAATAGAATTCCACGTGAAAACATGGCCTATGGGCTTTTACACGGCAAAATACAACACAAGTCTCCAAAGTGATGTCAGCCACGAGACGCGCACTGTAGCTGTCGATACATGAACACTGCACTCTCCTCCATCCTCAATAAATTGAATGTGCAATTCATCAGGCCAACTCTAGGAGACAGTATTTCTAATTAAAAAGGAGCTCGTAAATTTGACATTTTACAGGCCCGGCTCAGCTTGTAAATACACTGTAAATAAGTTGCAGAGAATAGCTTCATGGGCAGATGAAGGTCTGGCTTGGCAGTTAAACTTCCGTTGATGACTTCAGAGAACACAAAGCTACTGAAAGGAATTGCTCTTTCTTTCCCAGTGCATAGTATTACCTTCTATTTTATTTTCTGTCTTTATATTCATTCTGACGCTCAGTAGGTCAAGTATGATTGGATTAGCAGTTTAAGAGAGCATGTTTGTCAGGCCAATAGAGCTCTCCCTGGCACAGGTGGAACCCCTGAGATCTCTTGGGAGGACTATGGGTTCTAAAATATTGCATACTGTGGTGTTTGCAAAAACGACACTCCAGGTGCATGTGTGTTTATGTGCATGACTAGGCTTGGGCTGTAAATAAAAATAGCTTCTGAGTCAACATTTTTATGATGGAGGATGATTAGAGAGCAATATGCTCTAGTCTTACCTCAAATTTTGTTCTTGGCTGCGTCAGAGTGAAATCCTAAAGCATCACATCTCAGTAGCCTCTAGATGCCTCAGTCCTGAAAAAAAGAAAAGTGCACTGAGAGTACGGAAAGGTGGACTCACTCGACTGTCATTTTTCACAATGCAGACAGATAGCCATAATAGGTTGGGAATGTGGGGGGCACTGTGAAAAATAGCTTCTCCTTGTGCAAACAGCCATAACCCACTCCAACACAAGGCCTTTACGAGCTACTTTAACTCATGATTGCTTGTTTAGTGTTCAGCTCTTGTAATGACCTCTTAAGTGTCAGAGAATCAAAGTCTGTAATGGTCTTGCTGGTGGTTTACAGCTAAAAAGCTTCTCTGGTGTCATGATAACAGGTTTATATGGGTGGCTTTTCTCTGCCAAATGCCATAGACAGTGATGGGTTATTCACACTTAGAACATCTTCTATACTGTATCTTTTCTATCTGTTTTGCTTATTCCTCTTGTGTGCTCCATCACTATATTTCTTTCAGTGCTTTTCTATCTCATTCTCTGACTCTGCTTTTATAAAAGAACACCTTTTTTCTTCACTCGTGCCTCCTTCACTCTCCTCCTGAACCTAATTCTCTTAAGGGTAAACACTGCAGCCTCATCTCGCCAGGGTCACTGTCAATGTGAGTGTGTGGTTTGTACAAGACTTTACACATGGGATGGTTCTGTGTGTGTTGGCAGCAAACCCTTAAGTGTGTGTGTGTGTGTGTGTGTGTGTGTGTGTGTGTGTGTGTCTGTGTGTTCTGTTGCTGTGATAGGACAGAAATGGCATATATCTGTTTGGCCTTGAATTTTCACATTAAAAGCCGTGAAAGAGTTTCTCAACCTTGCAAAAACAAGTGCATCAAACACACAAGTATTCACAGTGTCACAGCCTGAACCTCTGTGGAGCTCCGAGGCTTGGCTGTGCAGTAATTGGGACTATTAGCTTGTACAGGAGGCCATGAGCAATATCTTTACGCTTGAGCAGACTGGGACTGTAGGAAAATATGGACACCCTGCAAGTTTGTTGAATATACAAGTACTGTACATGCATACATATAAATACAGTATATATACATGTACATATACTGTAGTTTGTAGCATTTTTAAAACAAGACATTTGGCGTGGCACAACGTAACAGGAGGGCTCAACTCCAGAACCAGGGTACTTTACCTCTTGCCATCCATTATCTATACAGCAGTTTCCGATAGCTCCAACAAAAAGCTCTAAAACAGATCTTAAAGATTTATTCAATTTAATGTGCTTTTTAAGCCACCTGGGCAAAATAAGAAAACCAACAGAATGGCAACATATAACATAAACATACATAGTAAATCTGTTTTACATAACATAACCTGAACTGATCAGAGGCAGCACTTCAATTTCATTGTACTGCTGTGCAATGACAATAAAGCTTCTATTCTTACATACAACCAGCCTTCTGTCCATCTAGAAATCTTATGAGGGCTGGCCCTTAAGAATAAATCGCGCACATAATGTTGATGCAGGTGTAAGGCCGATTAATTGTATCAACACAGAAGGCTAAAAGATTACCAGTAGACGATGAGCTGCATCATTGATCTGACAATGAGAGCTGTATTATTCCTGGGAATGAGAAGTGGTTGGTATATCTTCAGTGATACTGCGTGACTGAAATGTGTGGGGAATGGCCAGAGGCAACAAAGCATTGCAGTGGAGAGAAACAAGCTAGGTGCAAAACTTCACCACTTATACAGCACCTTTATTCACATCTGGCTCACCTCTCTTAGAACAGCGTATACATTATTCACAGTGCACTGGACAACAATAGAAGGATCAATGAACGGGGATTGGAGTATAAGAGGTGGAAAAGAAACAAGTTAGAAACAGAGGTGAGGCTCCTAGATGGTGCAGGTTTGTATGAGCAATAGTGAGCAAGGAAAGTTTTTTCATCAAGAGTTCTTTGTATGAACAAGACTTTCTGCTGTGTCTACTGTAAGACAACAAGGTTCAACACATTTTACAGGGAACGTTGTAAAAAAATAAATAACAAACACACTGAGTTTTTAAAAGAGATTTACGTTGTTGTACATTTGCAAAACTGTGACCAAATGACAGTGAGGGATCCTCTGGGAGCATTTATGGAGCGACAGTGAAGAAAGGGGACTGTCCAAAGAGCTAGTGCCTCAGTCTCACTGTACAATGGAGAGAAATGATAGGGAGTTTTCTATCTCTAGCTTAATGTTTTCATGAAAAATGCACCGTACATTTGATAGATGCTGACCATTTTCTCACAGTACAACAATAGTGTTTTCTATTATGAGAAGCAGTGGTTGTATTGATGTCCCATGTCACCCCCATTACTCATGTGCCATCTGTATATAATTAGGATGACTCTAAGTATGCTTTCTTGGTGGTTTTCCATGCATCACCCTTTCTAATTATGCAACAAACAGCAAATAGTGCCACAAGACAACAGGAATTGTGTTGATGGTTGGTGGTTGAGACTTATGGCGCTTTTGGTGCCAATGTGCTGCTACTCCTTTGAGGGTGGGGTGCCCCATGTTCATTTTAAAAACCACAACTCTCCCCCAAAGGATTCGACAGATTCAATATAAGCATGAGGAATATGGAGCAATAGTGTATATGGTCTACCCAGGCGTAAAATTAAAGACTCTTGTCTGTGTGGCCTACATAAATCTTTGTGGGTGAGAGAGGAAACTGCAAGGATGAGGAAGAGGAAAGGGGGTGTACATAATAAAACAAAGAAATGGTTGATTTGTCCAGAGATGGTGTACTCACTACACAACTCTATCTCCCATAATGAGATGTTTCAATATGGGTACACACAAACATCTACAGCAAAGACTTTGCTTACACAGAAGCATTATAGTTCTTGTCCTGAGAGCAATCTTAAGACCACTTTTTAAAGCAGAAACTTTTGAAGAGCCATTGTGATGTCTTAATGACTTATTTTGTGGTGGATGGGGTCTTTCACAACCCCCCCCACCCAGCACTATTTAGCGGAAAAATCATCCATGCAAGAAACGACCGGAGACCAGCCTTTGACCTGCCGTCGAGTCAAGAGTTCTCACGGGAGACTCGCGTCCAACGAGAAACAAATTGCTTAACTACACTACAAACATAAAAACTCACCCCAGTCAGTCTCAGACACTCATCATGGCATCGAAAAAGAAGCAAAAGCAGAGAAAACTGGTCAAACGGGAGAAGGAGACAAGGGCAGGGAGATGCTCGTACCCAGCCAGCATTTCCACATGGGCCCCATTTGGGCTCAAATATGGGTCCAAAGTGGGTTTGTCCGCAGTTTCCACAGTGGCCCCACCTGTGTTAGCCCATATGGGCGTCAAACGGGTTCAGAAGTCAGAAATAAACCACAACTATGCCAAGTTTTTTTCTTACATTTAATTGTTGATCAGAAACAGTGAGTGACTTCAAAAAGAGGAGAAAGGCAAGGATTCTTTATTTTAATTTTAATTATAATTTATTTTATCCCCAGACTGTACATTCTCCAGAGGCAACATTCAGGGCATTTACATTTCAGTCTGAGGCTCCACAAGTTTCAGACTTATGAGAATCACTTTTGTTAAAAGTTATAATTATTAAGTTCAATTGTTTGAATAAAAAATATTTTTAATGTGGAGTTTTTGCTTTGCCCATGACATTAGAGGTTTAACATTTCAGATATAATGATCAGATGATGTTGGTGTCACGTGTGACTCTGTTCCTCTGAGTCAGGGTCAGACCATGACAGATGTCGACAGAGACACGTTACATATGGGCGAACACAGGTGGCGCCACCATGGAAACTGAAGACAAACCCATTTGGGACCCATATTTGAGCCCAAATGGGGCCCATGTAGAAATACGTATTTACAACAGTGTTTTTTAACATTAAACCAAAGCTGTAGGGGAAAATCAGAACGAAAACAGTGAAAAAACTACCAAGCCTGCAAAGTGCCGCTTTAACAGTCTCATCACAAACTCTTTTTGATTCAGTCTTGTCTAAATTGCAGGATTTGTATACTTATAAAAAACACCAGTCCAAAATCATTTTATCTCATTTTAACTTTAAAAATATTCTTCTAGCACTGCCTCCTTCACCAAATGCTAACCCTTCCTTGAGTTTGGACTTGGTCTGTGGCTATACTTGTAATTACTAGATTTTTTTAACTGGTTCCTGGGATCCCTACACTTGTCTTGATCTTGCCTTGCACCTGTCTTGATCTTGACTCGCTCCTTGTTTGGTGCAATCTTGACTACAATATACATTAATATCATATTATCATATCTTATATCACATCAGGAGAGCCAATCCCAGGTCTTCAAACACACAGAAATGTAATCCCACTGTATGAGGATTTCTCACATGGTTACAGAGCCAACATGCAATCCTTGTAAGTTATTGCTGCAGGCTCACAGGCCAGAGAGCGACTCATCTGTCTTACTGTGACACTATCAGGCACCCTAGGAAAACATTGAGGTGGTAAAATGGTTTTATTGTAAAATGTGAAGCAAAGATATGTCAGGGACAAACTGACGGCTGCTGATGCATGGCGTATATGCACACCAAGCTTTTATCTCAAACAAATTGTTTCCTTATTTTAGAATCACACATTAAATGCCCCAAAAAGACTAAAGCAGTGTTTTACAGTAAACCATTCAACATCAGAATGATTAGGTAGAATTATGTTTAGACTTAGACTGAGGTTAGTTCAATAAACACAAAACAACACAGCCCCATACACCATTAAGTAACTAATCATGACTGTCTGTTAAAATCTCTGCTCCATCAAGTATCTAGTCATTCTCAGCCTTTTTCTGCCTATCACGCCGCAACTATAAGCTCATGATCAATACTCCCTGGCACATAATCTCAGTCTCAAAGAGTCCAAATGAAAAAAACTCCATTCGATATCAATCAAGATTATAGCCGTGCCACTGAACAGACACAATAAATGACTTTTTTTTTTCTTCTAATTCACGTCCAGAGGCATCAGAGTTATTTGAGTTAGATCTTTCAGGCTAGTTTATGCTGAAAGGAACCAGATGAACAGGGAGTGGAAGATGTATGTAATGCAGTTAAAGTAAAAGCCCAGTAAGCAGGAAATTTAAGAGGGGCCTAGGGATGATGGTATTACAGCAGACGCTGATTGTGGACAATCTGCTGAAGTAGGGAAAGATATGGGGAATATCGCTGGATGCAGAGTGGTGGATGAAAATGGACCAGAACAGCAAAAAAAAACAAAAAAAAAAACATTTTGCAAACAATTTGTTGTATCGTTGTTTGTGAAAATGTCAGAAGGATCAGTTTTAGGAGTAGTAGGAGTAATAAAGAACATTGACACACGTTTTTTTTATTAGTATTATTTTGTACAAATAATTAGTCTGGTCTCTGTGTATTCAAGTTGGAGAAACAGCAGGCAGAACCAAGGGTACCAGAATAAACTGTTTCTGAGCAACACTGGATCAACATACAACCTATCAAGACAAAAACAGGTTTATATCTGTAATATTTGCACGTTCACACAATAAACTGCTTCTGGACAAGCACAATTTGAAAACATACAATCAATAAAAGAAGCATTGCACTACATAGAGTCCAGCCCATTTTAGATAAATGTTTACGGTCTTTGGTGCAATAGGATTTCTACAGAGGTGAATTGTTAGAATTAAAAAAAGCATTTCCCTTGTAATTTTTTTTCTAAGTTTGTGAATGGGTTTGGCTGGCCAGGCTAAGGATAGGGTCATTTTATTTATCAAGACCAGGTGTCACTATTGTACAAAACTGTATATCTCCAACATGTCCCACAGCCTCAAACCCATTACAAGTCTTTCTCTAAGGCCTTGTGTTAAAGAAGCTTCTAGTTAGTCAAGGACTTAGCTCAAAACTCCATCTACTGGTGCAAGGTGATAATACAGGCCACCCACGCCAGCATCTTTCGTTTGTATCTCTGTAATTTAATATATTACAAGCTCTGATATACCACCAGGGCTGTTATTCCTAAACTGTTAGGTAGAAAAAAGGACATATAATGAAAGCCATTTTCTATTTATCTGGTATTGCCAAACCAGCTCACCAACAGTGTAATTTTCCTAAGATATTTTTTACTGGTCTTATGACATAAACTAAATTAAGTACAGTTTTGTTTTTGTTTTTCACCCCGACCAGAAATCCCCTCGTATTGTTTCAACCTTTTTTGTCACTGGTGCCAGCTAAACAAGCCTGTCACTTCCGACATTGAATTCATGTTCTTAAACAATAGTGCATTTTCAAAGCCCAGCTGTCATTTCCTCCATTGATAAGAAACTGTGCGGTAAAACACAACCCTTGAGTGATTTATGCCTGCAGCCCCGTGATGACCTCATTGTTCATTGCCCCATAATTCAAATCTGCTCCGCCGTGTTGCATGACATGGTATGTGACTCATTTAAAGCCCTTTTTCAATAAACAAGCACGATACAGCCTGGCACACAAACAAAAATGTCTTTATCAATACTTAAGTCTTGTGCATGCACCACACACAGATTGGCTGAACTGGAAGGACAACCGGGGAAAGGAAGGGGGGTGGCAAGTGCTATTGTAAATGATTTCCTGTGGAGACCAAAATAATCGGCAGACCTTTGAGTGAGCTTCATACAATCACTCTGGCCTTGTTCTCTGATTCTCCATTCAGTTCCCTAATGGCACTGTGTGTGTGTGTCACTAAATACACAGCTGCGGGCCACGGCGATGCTGCGGGTGTGTGAGCCTATACGAGTGGTGGTAATTGATGTATGTTTGGAGTATCTGGAAGAAACACGCGGGAGGGGGGGGTAGTGGTGACAGCTTTGAGCGGGCACATCGAGGTGAAGGGCAACAAGGAGAAGCGTGGACAGGAGTTGTGTTGACAGGTAGGACAAGTGTTTTCTTTGTAGAAGAGGGATAATGGCCTTGCAGTGAGTAAAAGGTTTAAAATGAACAATGGGCTGCAGATATTTTTGTTCATACGGAAAGAGCTCCTTAAACAAAGAGCCTAGAATTAAGCATTTCAAACGTTGGTTTAATTCTGAACCATTCATTTACGACAGAATAATACAGAATCGTGGGTTTGGTTGCTGAAGATATGTTAAATTTACTTTGGCTTAATGTGAGAATGACATTAATATAAAATACAAGTTAAAATAATACTTTAAACTTTTTATTTAACACACTGGTGACACTTTATTTGACACTACACTTCATACATTGTATAAACCTCCTTGTGTAACAAACTACATACCCTAGCCCTAGCCCTACACTACCTACACTATGTAAGTGCATTATGTATTATGTTACACAGTGTAGTGTTGATACAATGTATCAAGTCTAGTGTTAAATAAAGTGTTACCAAAACATTTGACCTCTTTAGGGTCCATCTGTAAATAATGCTTGGTAAGGTGTTTAGACACAATAACAGACAAATCCTCAGTCAAGACAACCCAGACCAGTGTGATTAACAGGGAGACATACACATTCTAAGCTTATTTTTAAAGCATAAAAACTAAATTGCTAAGTAGACCCTCTGCAATATATTCCACAAAGAGTTCATAGGATTCAGCTGCCGTTATCAGATATATAATCTGTTTACAGCTACTGATTAATAAAAAATCTGAGAAAATCTCATTGTAAAATCAGAGTGACAAATCTTTTCACACTATATGATTCCAACATACGTTTTAACCAAAACTATTATGAGCTATTTGGCAACCACATCCAAAATAAATTGAAGTTAATGCGAACATTAGAATGAAAGAGCATGACCAAGAAGCAGAATGAAAAAGTTGAATGGTCAACATAAAATGAGCAAAATCTTTTTTAAACAACATTACTGTTAGATGGGCCATTGATTTTTATCCACATAGGTCTCTTTGTGATTAATAATCGTGAAGCCCAGGAATGCAGGAGTATTATTATATATTTATTATTAATAGGAGTTTAAAGAAAGCTATAACGCTTGATATTGTCGTGTTTTTGCGGTGGGAATGTTTAGTGGTCTATATGTAGCTGGGATAAAAGAATGCAGTAAATAAAAGAGGTGAGATAAACACATTACAAATAAAAGGTACAAATAGATGACAATTTATCAAATGAAAAAAAGGCTGGTACTTTTATGGTAGTGGTGGGAAAACTAAGGCCCAGGGGCCACATGCGGCCCGTTGGGCTTTTTAAATCTGGCCCTCCAAACATATTTTATTGGTAATTAAACACTGCATCTATTTTTTTCTTTTCCTTCAGTATTCTGCAGTGATCAGTTGATTTCACTATAAAACATTCTCCATACGACCCTTTCTAAAGCATCTCTACTCTCTACAGTTCAAACTTTAAACTATAGGCAAAAGAAATGTGTTTTTATTGAGCGTAAGTGAGTTCACCGTGTTGGCCCGGTCCTCCACCAGAGTTCCATGTTATAATGCGGCCTTTGGAGAAAAAAAATTGCCCACCCCTGTGTAATGGTATCCATGGAATTTACTTCTAATATCTTTTTGTCTGTGAATGCAGTAGATTACTGTGTCTCGTTTTATGGACCACACGGTTTATTCTTACACTTGTGTCTCAACATAGAACTTTCAAATGTATGATATTATTTCACTAAGTACACAATTTTACCACGCCTACCTTTACCATAATATCTAACGTCTTTTTTAGAAATAAGCTTATGGCACCTTGACATTTGTCGGGTGCAGGTAAAAACCACAAGCCATTGTCTCATTGTCTGCATTATGACCTATGCTACAACTACATTATCCACAATATGACACATAAAGCCCAACATTATACACCTTCAATAGAACTTAATTCAGTAGTGACCAGTAACTATATATTTTTACTGATACTTTACTTATATTAATTGATTTTCTACATTAAAATTACATAATCTACAAATCAAACTGCCATCAGACACTGTCCTCAAATTAGACATACATATTATACTCTTTTAATTTAACAAAATAGTGTTAAATATACTGCAATACACTTCCCAGTTAATACAATAATTATGAGTACACATTTTGCCTAGTATGTCCCAACATAAAGAAACAATCATCACAGTACAAAGTGTCTATTCTTTGAAGAATAAGACATCTCTTATGGGCTTTTCTGTCCCAAAGCCATTGGAGCAACTGCAGAGTCCTTTTTCATGAACTGAACCTCTAATAAGGGTGAACGAAATTGAGGCGAGCTTCCCACATTAAGGGGGAGGTGAACTGGGCTGATAGCTCCAGTCGACAGTGGAAAACACGGTCGAGTCGGGTTATACTTCGAATGGAGGCGAGGATAGACGGTAGGATGTGTTAACACATGACCGAGTGTTTTAGGTGGATGAAAAAGAGGAGCAATGATCTGGCCTCATTATTTCCGCACGGGGGAGAGAAAAAGAGGGAGAAAGAGAGATCATTTAGTGGAGGAAAAAGCTTTTGAATTAGGTTAAACTCCGCACACAAAGCGGGCTTGAGACTAGGAATGTGACTGATCATTACATTAGGAACTAGTGCACTAAAATCCAACAGCTCTGCATTTGCTCAAACCTAATATTATTATTCCAAGCATTACGTTTGTTGCTGTTATTTCAACAAAAATTACAATTTCTTTTAGCAAGATGGTTTGTCTCAGAGAACACATAAGCAATAGCTTCTGACTCAAGTTTGTGTATTAACAGAAAAGACGTCAGATGTATAAACTGCTTATGCAAAGTTTATGAAATCATTCTAGCAAAATAAGCCTTAATTGTTGTATACACTAAAGCACAAAGATCCACTCTAACAAGCATTGACAATGCAGCTTGAGTCTCCAGGACCACTGATTATATGGCTGCTTGTCTTAATATTCAATATGTGCTTGTTATTGTCTGTCAGTATTGGATCATGTTGCCTGTCACGGTTTATTTTCATTATCTTGGAATTGTGATGTGATGTTTAACAGATGATCTTTTATTTAAATGGCCGCCTGTTCCGATTACAGGGTTAGGTGTTATTATTGGAGCCACCCAAATCTAAAGCAAATATTGTGTTTCATTAGCTGTTCTTTACAAAAGAGTCAGATCTCAGCCAATGAAGCAGAACAGTCTGTTTATTCCTAACCCAGTTTACAGCCTTTACAAAAGCTTTGTATTCGATGTGCATCATGACAAGTGAAATGAATCAGTGACCTAATTGAGAAAGGACACTAGACCTGCTGTCAGCATTTTGCATGAGTGCAGCTGTTGCACATTGTAAAGCTTCAGGTGCCTTCACAACTTAGTGACCGTAAATCATCTTTGACACACCTTGCATTGGCTTTGAAACATCAAATGGACAAGTACATGGTTTCCTGGTCAGCATAGATTACATTACCTTCTTTCCAACAAAGTGAAGAACAAAAATGGCAGCCAAAAAATGACGTGCATATATATATATATATATATATATATATATATATATATATATATAGGCCCAGGTTATTTCTCCACCTGCTTTGTGCATTTTTCCCAGGCTCTATTTTTCAGCACTGCCTAATGAATCAAGATATTGTAGTTGATGCACTAGCTGTGCACAGAAATCCACGCACAAAGAGTTTGCTCATAGTGTGCCTGCTGCCATTTGGATGCTCAGAGAAGACAGTCGGTAATTCATGTGGCAGTGCACAGCCACCCCAGCAGAGACGCACAACAAATGACTATTGTGGGTCAAATAGCAGTGGGCTTTGTTTTTAAAGTATAGATTTCTGTTTTTTTATTTTAAGACACCTGTATACAAACATTTATGCATTTAGGCATTAGGTAGCAAGTATATGCAATTCTGTGGAGGCTCCTCGTTAAATTTATTGAATAATGAAATCTCGCAACCTTTTTTTTTCAACTCCAAGGTCATTTCCAAGCCATGACTGTGTCATTCATGAAAGGTGACCAACATAAGGCTATAGATTAGTGTGGTGAATGGATGTTAAGGTGGACACATGCATTCATCCTAATGAGTTCTGAATGGTTTAAGTGCATAGCCAAATCGTCCAAAATGACAATAATAAAATAACCCGGTGTGATGAACACTTGCTCTGTCATCAATCAAGTAAGAAGTCTATGATTTGTCACTGCAGATATGCAACCAAATAATAATCATCAGTACACATTGGCTGCTATGGTGAGAATGAACCCAAAAGAGCAAAGGGTATCGCTGCTTATTAGTTAGCGACATATTTAAAAGGAGCGACGCCCATCCAACCACAAACCGCTGGGCTGTCATATGAGACATGCATAGCCCGACGACCGATATCGGCTCCCTTTGAGTCGAATTATCGCAGCAGGCCACATTCCCATGGGCATCCGCGAGAACCAAAGTAAGCATGATGCCGTTTTCAGAGTAGGACACATGTAGACATTAAGGCGACAGCTTTATGTGTATTAAAAAATAATGTTAACATTGATCGAATTTGTGATGAGATCTTGTGAATGCTTACCGAGAGCGCAGCAGAAACAGCTGGGTGGATAGGCGCGTACACACATCCAGCGCAGTGAAGTCAGTTAAACCTTTGATAACACTGTCCAATCGTAAACCAAGCTTCCAGTTAGGCACAGATTTGCGTGTGCTCTAAATATGCGGCTCCTGCATAGGAAAAGACGTCCACACAAAATCAAGCTATTAGTATAATAAAGCTGCGTGCTCAGTATCCAGATCAAGAAGTAACGTCCAAAACGCGACTCCACCAGTAGTGCTGCTGCTGCTGCTGCTGCTGCTGCTCTAGGAGGGCACCCTTTCGCTCTGTCCCTTATTTCTCCCTCTTGTTTTTATGTTCTTACAGACTTGGTTGTGCTGTTGTCCACAGACGCAGAGCAGCACAGCGCCGTGGTCAACTCACAGAGCGAGACAGACACGGAGAGAGCAGGGTCAGAAATGACAAACCAATTTGAAGGCGAGGTGGATGCTCGGTTGATCAGCCCCAGCGAGGAGGGGAGCGTTGCATTGCGTTGCAGGAGGGCCGTGCAGGGCGGGCGGAGAGAGACGACGCTGGGTGGGTGGAAGAAGGGAGGGAAGGAGGAATGAGGAGGGGGGCCACGAGTCCTGCCTGCCTGAGGGATGCAGAGAGGGAGAAAGAGGGAGAAATGAAGTGGGGTGTGTGGTGGAAAACACGGAACTGGATTTGGCTCCTAAATGTCTGGAGTTAGGGCTCCACCTACTGTGTGAACTCAAACAGGGGCAGTGACGATTAGTGACAGTAGCCTCGGCTGTGAACAGGACACTGCACAGTGAACACCAACTGAAGGCTACAACCGATATTAGACATAAGGATGTGACTTTGGCTCAAACAGGCAATAACTCCACATCCATGCTCTGTGACTAGTGGGTAAAGTGCTCAATGTATCTAGATCCTTCTTTAAAATGTGTCTGTAATGGGTGATGTTTTTGTGCCCTTGGCAGACAAAATGAAAATAAAACCACCTTTTACTTTTTTGATTTTGCACCACATCATAATGGCTAAACCCATTATTATTATTATATTATATTAATTATTTATTATATTGCTTTTATGTAATTTTTGCCAAATCTTGCTTGTTCCTTGAGCAGATTTTGATTATTCAGCTCTGCCCAACTTTCATGTAGAATGCAGATGAACATTAAATGCCCACTATACAAAAGTTTGTTTTGTTTTTAATGAACACTTTTCTAAAAAAAAAAAACAATATAAAATTTATAAAAACAATATTTGTCCCTTGGGTTTAGCTTCATTTCCATCACACTGAACAACATTTCCAACTGAGAAACTTTGAGGTCAAAGGCTGAATAAAAGAAAAATGTTTCCATTTCCAAACAACCCAAAACATGTAGAATAATGATATTTAATGTTTTGTATTCTGATAATATGTAATGCCAACTCTAAAAATGTCTTTCCCACAACAGCAATTTTTGGGGTCACATGAGCTGAGTGAGGTCACATGACCTGTGAATCTGTCTCATATTCTATTGTTTAAGCAACACAGCCCTGCCTCAAACAAAAAAAGTCTGGGGGCTTTTACATCACAGGTTCTCCTTTCCATTACTTATGTCACATCTAACACACATCTAAAACTATTTAGTTGTAAAAAAGTTTATTGGAAACTTTAATTAGGATGCTCAAAGTTGATAAAGTTTTGTACAAAAAACAAAGAAGTCTGTTGACAAGGACAATTTCCTTTTAATTTTGTCATAAAGATTAAAGGATATATTATTGAAAATTTTAAGCCCAGCCACTTTCCAATTACTACTGATAGCAGTATGAGTTTTAATGAGAAAAACGTCCTTTTCTGAGGGAATTAAAAGTAAGTAACATTTAAAAAAATTATTTATTAGGCCTACTTCTATCATTCCTTTATGTAGGCCATATTAATCCATTTCAATTGCTTAAACATTGTTACCTCCTAAACTAGCTCAAGTAAAAGATTCTAAATGTCATTTCTACCACATTAGTACGTTTTGATGATTTTTAAGGGACACAACTAACTGTTTAAGTTCACACTAGTGTATTAACCACTGTCCTGTTGGTTAGGTGGGCCTGATGTGTCCGTAGGCTTTAGAGTTCACTTGGCCACATAAGCATTGGTCCACTAAGGAAATTACAGGATTAATGCAGGTCTACTTCTTCGGAGGGGATGAGCCTCATGTGCTTGGAGATCAGACGGTGACATGCGCACTGCGAGACGCACTTAGAAGCCGCGCGTACAATGCTGGAAAATAAAGCGCGCAGCTTCCTTCTTGAAAACCTGCCGTCTTCCAATGAGCTGTTATGACTTATTCCACGGGGAGAGTGTCATTTGGGGTATTCTCTAGAGATAAACCCACTCGCAGACCGGGAGAAAAGCTGGGTCTTCTCAGTGAGGACCTGTTGATTACCCACCGACTCTGCAATGAAGGTGAGATCATTCGATTGAACACTGTCCGTGATGTCCTTCTGTCCGCTGCGCGCGTCATTGTAGACATGAGAGGTTGTTTCATATGGCATTTCAAATTGCAGGTGTAATCATTTATCTCCGATGGTTTTTTAACTAGTGCTTTCGCATCAACAGGTAGCCTAGATTTAAGAATAGCGTGAAGGACATGGAAACACTTCTAAACTAGCCCGTGCATAAATCACTGGCCCTTAATTAGATTTCAGATGAGACGTTGTCATTTCCATCCCTTCGTTTTGTAAATCAAATCATGTCATTGCTCTCGTGCTTTGAAGCTACACAGGCTTCGCTTCAAGTTAAAATGGTCGGGAGGCCATGTGTCGCTGTTAATTAGCATCACTGCCTGATAAAGCCTTTTGGAGCCCATTTAAATCCTACTAAAGAGCATTAGGCGACAAGCAAGGCGCTTGCAAACAAGCATGGCGCAGGCCTCCGACCAAATGTCCAGGTAAAATGATTAATGCTCCCCAGCAGGTGGAGATAAATAATGGGAGGCTTATTATGAATCCTATCACAAAGGGAGACAGTCACTGTTATAATAAACGTGTCAACAATGATCTATAAAGAGAATCCTCATTTGTTTTACACGTCTCTTTTCAATTCATGACGTTTTTTTTCTTTTTGTAGGTGCCAGTCAGAGAACAATAATATTCAACTAAGGCAAAACAAAGCCAGACAGTCACCTAACCAAGCTGGCAGGTTACACTGGAAAGAATGGGTAAGTGCAGATTTTCAAAGCAGTAAATCCTGTTCCATGTACCAGTAACCTCGGATAGACTGCATACAGTGGCCGCCATGATGCCAGAGCAGAGGCTTACCCTTAAGATGTCAGCCAGCACAGGAGGGAACACTTCATGTGCAGGTGGCTCAGCACTTACATTTGGTCTTTTGTCACAAGGCTGTGGTGAGAAGTTACAGGGCCTTAGCCAACCACAGTTACTGCTTAAATGGTTACTGATCCAGGAAATGAACAAAAGCAGCAAGTTCTAAGGCCGTGTGTGTGTTTAAAATTAAAAATGATTGAATAGTATTAATTATATAGAATTAGAAACAGACATACACGATGGGGTCTCTGTGTGGCTTTAAAAAAGTCACTTGTTTTTAAAGTTCAACTCTTTTCTCTTTAAACCAATCAAGCTTTATTTTAGAACGGACTCCTTTAAATTACCAGTTTGATGTGTTGATCCTCAGGCATAAAAAATAGTATTATATTAAATTTATCCATTGATATTGATGAAATTGCAACTTTTTGCAAATCGCAAATCTGCAGAAATTGTGATTTTTAATCTCACTTGTGTGCAGACACTCAGTGTGCCTTGGAGGCTGTGGAGAGACTTCAAGCCAAACTGATGGAGCGAGGGGAGGCCCCCGTGCAGGAGAAGCTCTTCCTTCTCAAGACTGTCCTGCAAAGCCCCCTATTCCATCATATACTCAGCTTACAGCAAGCTCAGCGGAAGCCCCCTCGCAAGGTACAGTGTACACCATTTTGTGTGGGTGTAGGGTCTATATTCAACTGAGAGGTAGGAGTCAGAATCATTCCCAAATGCTGAATGCAGCAACCAAACTGGATGAGTAATCAGCTTACCTAAGATTACTGCTAACGCCTCGAGAGGCAGCGAGGAGAAGGAAGTAGTACCAAT
The DNA here is from genome assembly GCA_024349245.1 of Neodontobutis hainanensis. NCBI lineage: Eukaryota > Metazoa > Chordata > Actinopteri > Gobiiformes > Odontobutidae > Neodontobutis > Neodontobutis hainanensis. Next base: position 7,596,545 of record JALDNG010000024.1, read on the forward strand.
GTGTCATTTCAAGGAGTTTGCTGAAGTCATTTACAATATTATCATAAGTTTTGAGGCACTACGTGTGTGTGTGTGTGTGTGTGTGTGTGTGTGTGTGTGTGTGTGTGTGTGTGTGTGTGTGTGTGTGTGTGTGTGTAATTGGGTATGTGCAACTGTCCCCAGGGTCAAACAACAGTTTAAGTTGACTTAATTGCTAATTGGGTAGCATTTTGTGCCTCACGGTCTAAAAACTAGCTAAATTATTGCATTCAACTTGAGGCATGTAGCCAGTTAGCAACAGCACACTCCAGGAACATGGCACTGAAGAGTGTCATTGTTCCACTCTTCCACAGATGCTCTTCTAAACGCTCCATTTTTTTATTTTTGTGTTTTTGTGTAAACTCTTCAAAATATAGTAGTAAATCTTGGAGGGTGAAATGGACAATTAGTTATTGTAAAGCCTTTTTTTTCTTGTAGTCTGGCTGCCCTTTTACCAAGTCTGAGAATTGCAAAAGTAGAATTGCATTCCGATCAGACCAGCCATCTCACTGAAAGTCTTTTTAAACCTTAAAGCAGAAAACCAATAGACAAAATAGATCTTTTTTTTATCTCAAGTTCTGTGTTCCTCCTCCTGCGCTGCTATCGCTACCCTCTGCTTCATTTCAAATCTGTCCAGTCTTCTTTCCTAAACCTCTGGCTAACACGCATTAGCTCTCTCTCTCTTCACTTCCTCCCACATCTTTCCTCATTGCCTTACCCCAATTCCTTTATCCTGTCAATTTCCATTCCCTCCATCACTTCTACGAGCTTATCCTATTCCTCTTTGTCTCCATATCTCCCCTTTTTAAATGAATGTCTCCAACTCTATATCAAAACCCACTTCCCATCTCTTTATCTCCGTCATCCATTTCCTTTCCAATCTTTCTGTCTCCATTCTCACACTTCCCTCAATCTTCTTCTCATTTATCTATCCCATTTATATCCAAGCCTATTGATTTTTTCTACTCACATCCTCTCCATTTTTTTAACATTTGTATCTTCTTCCTATCAATGCCTGCTCAATTCTACAAGGGGAAGGGCATTTCCAAATCTGTGTCTATGAACTGTGGTCCATGCCAGGGCATGGCTCTGAGTCTAAAGGCGTTGAGCCACAGTGACTCGTACACATGGGCTATGGAGAACCGGAGGCCCAGCAATGCCAGGTCCCTTAATAGAGAAGGCAGCGTCTCCTCATTGGGATCACAAGAGGTTTCCTTCTCAGACATCTACTCAGAAAACTGCACGCATACTGAATCGCAGGTATGAGAAATATCCATCATAAATATCAGATTATATAGTAGTGGGAGTGTATTACAAGCGCATAAACGAAACACTTTACTGTAAAAATCCTCACATCACTATTAATAATGTCAGATTTTACACTAGAGAGTACCATATTACATTGTAAAACTCAGTGACATGGTGGAAATGTAGCTGGTCTTAAATAATATTTCTCTTTTACACTTATTTTACACGTCTATTACCCATTTATGTTTCAGTACTGCACTCCCCCACGAATCTCCCGAACCCTGTCAATGGGGAGAAACCTATCTGCTATTGCGCATGAGGTACAATATGTGACGTGTTAGTATAGAGCCTAAATGTGTCTGCGGATCTGCGGGATTTGTTAATAATGAATATTTCTGAACAATACATTCAACCAATATTTGTTTGCCCTGTTAGAGGCGGCATGTAGAGATGATAGAGCTGACTAATGATGGGAAGGGGCTCGGTTTTGGCATTGTTGGAGGGAGGAGTACAGGAGTCATGGTTAAGACAATTCTTCCTGGTGGAGCTGCTGGTCGGGTAAGAATATACTTAATAATATACTAAATAAAATAATACTATTTAAGCTTTAGTTTTATATAAACTATTTTCTGACAGAATAATCGCCTTCATAGTGGAGATCAAATCCTTCGTATTGGGGATACAGATTTGGCAGGAATGAACAGTGAGCAGGTGGCTCAGGTGAGACGATGTAAAAGATATAGAAGAGGATGCGAGACTAAAAACTATAATGATAAGGATTTTGTCTTTTGCTCATTCAATATGACCATACTGTCTTTGGGCAACTCACCCAAAAGAGATAATGTCTTTAGAGGTATTTAATTATTCATTTTTGTCAATATGCCCACTTGGTTCAGGTGCTGCGAAATGCTGGAAGCAGGGTCAAACTACTCATCGCCAGAGACATGAACAAGGACAACCACCTGTCCTCCTCGGTCTTCAGTCCGGACAGCTTGGACAACAAGGTGTGTTTGAATGTAAAAAGATTAACCAAAAGTTGAATGCAGCTATTGAAACAGTGACTCTACATGTATTTATTTACAGTTGAACGACTTAAATGAAGACTATGAGTTCAGTGTTCAGTTTACTAAAAATAGTCGAGGCCTGGGATTCACTATTTCAAGCTACATTGGTGACCTAAACTCAGGTAGACCTAACTATTATTCACTGTAATGCTCAGAAAGTAACAATTATGTATAACATATTACACAATTATCCTTTACAGTGTACAGTGCTGGGGTGATAGTGAAGAGCATTGTGAAAGGAAGCAGCGTCGATCAAGACGGACGCATCCACATCGGAGACATTATCCTCTCTGTGAGTCCCTGAAGAAGCGTAACAGATGTCTGCATTTTATTGTTGCTCTCCAAAGACTAATATCTCTTTCTCTCAAATGAATTTTTGCTGAATCTTAAAAATTCTGCATCTCAAAATCTGCAGTGCTTGCAACTTTCTCTACTTCCAATACAAACAATTAGTTTCTTTTTTTTTTACCTGATAAAGTGGAACATCTTCTTTAACTCCTGTGTTTACCTATTCTTTCTAGCTTGCTCTTTATTCTCAATGCGACTGATTTACTTTGGCATCCTATATTTCTGAACATTGTGTCTCTCTTCTTTTATTGATTATCTCCTTTAAGGTGGATGGCATGAGTTTGCATGGTTGCAGTGAGCAGCGAGCAATGGAGGTTCTGAGGAGGACAGGTCCACAGGTCTGTCTCAGGCTGCTGAGGAAAGCAGTGCATCTCAGCCACATCTTGCCCCCTGTGCCTCCTCTGCAGCCTCTCAGACACTCGCACAGCTTCCACGAGGACAACCCCTACAAAGTGGGCCTCAACAAGATACACGAGACAGGTAACACGTTTAAAGATCAAAGATAAGTAAGGTTACATAAATGATTGTTTGTGTGCTGCTTCAAAATTAAATATATTAGGAGATCTTGCTTTGAGGTGGAGAATGATAAAGAACATGCTGGTTGATCTACATAATAACTACGAGTCACTAGTTCAAAGGAGAGAGGAACACTGAACTCAATTTGCCTTTCATTTCTAATTCCTTTTAAAGTTAAAGTGGTTTAGCATGATACAATAGGTCATCTGAACATCCCAAAAATACCATTCCTCATGTCAGGACTGTTTTAGGCAATATTTCT